>JAQQZY010000005.1:38803344-38815360 GCA_030068375.1 Ostorhinchus rueppellii
AGCTGGGATAGGCTCCATGTGACCCCCGTGACCCTAGTGAGGATAAAGCGGGTATAGAAGATGAATGAATGAAGGAATGTATTTTAATTTGCTTTATTTATTTGATTTTAATTTTTCTTTTATGCCTTTATTAAATTGTATTGTGTTTCTAGTGTTCTGTACAGCACTTTGGTCCACAGAGCTTGTTTTAAAGAGCTTTATAAATAAAGTTGGATTGGATCGGATTTGCGCCAATGACACATTTATTACTTCTTATTTTATGCTATGTTATGGTGTGAATGCTCGATGCTGTACACATTTAATTTGCTGTAAGCCGTGTATAGGGTCCAAAGGATATGCAGAACGATAGGCTTTTGCTTCTAGCCTATTTCTTTTTTTTCTGTTTGTTACGGTTATTGTATTGGTTCTTGACTGATGTAAAAATCAAAAATAAACTCATTCATCCATTCATTATAAATAATTGTATATTATAGTGATCGTGCTGTTTTGTCGTTTTTTTTGTCAAATTTTGCTGGTTTTTTTTTTGGGGGGGGGGTTTCCACCAAGTTTTTATCTGTATTTTTCTGGTTTGTATAGTTCTTTGATAAATTCGGTCTACATGTAAAATGCTTCCAGAATAAAGAGTAGTTAAACTTTACCAAATTTGAGTCACTAATAAAGAAAAATTCAGTCGAAAGTGCTTGTTGGTTGGAGTTTCTAAGATACAGTTTAGGGTCAAAATGTGAAATTCTTAGAATTAATGATAGAATGGGTTTTATTTAAAAGAAATATTTGTGTCAGAGTCACCAGATCTAACTCTAAACAGTGTCTCCACATTACATTCACTTTTCTGGTTCTTTCTCGTGGAATATTTATAAAACCATTGTATAAATGTACATAAACCAACATATATGTGGAATAACACACCATCATATATATTGAAAACATGAGCTAACCAGCACTTTTGAAATTTGTTTCTGATTGATTTTATTAAAGTATGTACAGATTAGCGTATTTAATGTCTGAAACAGATATTTTTAAAGAAACTGTAGAACAGTGTAGTTGTATCTTAACCCTTTATTGGGCACCTACTGTACAGAAATACTCTGAAATTCAAAATTTCAAATTTGGTGTCTTAGAGGACATAAGACGTTATTGTGCTTGTAAAAATCTTTCTAAACTTTTAATTCTCATGTAAAACAATAAATAAATCAAGGTCAATGAAGTTACCATATTTGGTTCCTTGACCATATATGGCAAAAGAAATAAATAAAATGGAATCCAAGAATTACATATAAGAAAAATACATGAAAAACACAGATAAGGTGAAAGGAACATGTGTTTTAGAACATTAGGCCAATAAAAGTATTTACCTAGACCCCTGTCCGCATCCACATGATCCTTTTGAACATCATTCCTTACATTAGTACCATTACTTCCTGGTACCTAACAGAGCAGGTCCACTCACTGTTCATGCACAGGTGGACCTTATAGACCCTGGAGACCACAATGGACCAGAGATTGTTGACTTACTGTCCTCACTGGAACTGTTGCTGTCACTGTTTTGGAATGTATGCATAAATGACCAAAAATAATCACTTGCTTAATAAAGGGTTAATTATGACGCAAATGTTTGAGCTGTTTTATTAAACTGAATGTTAAATATTAGTGACAAAACAGTTTGCCAGTGAACTTTACGTCCTCATATAGCAAATATAGTTAGACTCTGGCTACATTTCCTGTACAAGTGCTCCAAGCCTCTGAGAACACAAGATTCATGCATGAAGAGGGGTATGCGCTGGGGGGAGGGGCAAATGGCAGTTGAGTTTGATAGACATATCACCATTCAGTCACTTCAATGGGCCGTTTAAAATGATTGTATGGGGTCTTTTCAGTCCTGTCTGTTCCACAGGTGACTACATTTTGGTTTATTTTTGTGTTAAAGCATTGAATTAATTGGTTGCAATCAGGGTGTGAAGGGGCTTTTAAGTAATATAGTAAAAAAAAAAAAAAAATGCTCCAGGAAAACATCTCCTACCTGACCTTTAACAGTAATAACCTAGTTTCTCCTCTTAACTTCATCAAGTTCCTCCTCTGGGGTTTCACCTTCTTTTATGGCTGAAGATGTTAAAGATAATCTTTATTTTTTTACCAGGAAGTTTTGGGGGAAATTCTTAATTGTAGGAATTTTATTTCAACTAATAAAATAGAGATCCTGTTCTCTTAACTACATCCTGGTATTAAATTGCATGAAAATGTTTTTTTTTGTTTTTGTTTTTGTTTTGTTTTTTGTAGTAGAGTAAGACCAGTGACTTGAGTGATAATTATAAATGCAGTGGGCTGTTAAAACTAAAGAAACAAACAAAAAACTTAGCCACTACATGACTTTTTTGGTGTGAGGAAACTGACAAATTTCCATGCTGGCTTTGTATAAGTCCATTTTTTTTACTCAATTTATACCTTTTCCACCTCAGTGTTAAACATAATTCATTCATAACTTGGTGCTCCTCCCTGGTGTCAAATGCATCTCTTCTGTACTGTACTTACTGCTTTACATTATCACATGTAAGTGGAGAGGATCACTGAGAGAGGCAGGGAGTTTTTGGAAACAAATGTTAGTGGGAGCATGTGTGGAAATAGCCCGAAGTGAGATACCACCCTCATCAATTTCCTGTTGTTTTAATAAGGCTAACACTGAGGCTGATTATGGGTGAATGTCAGAACAGGTTTAGATCAGAGACTAACGTTCATCCCTGAATACATGAAACATGATGACTGTTGTAGCTTGGGGGCATTCGAGAAAGTAATGAAGTTCACTACAGCTCGATGCCAACTTTTACTGTACAACGTCACAAGATATGTTTTTATACACCATAGTTTATTTCTGCTCAAAATGTAATATCATCTACTTTATTACATGTATTTATGTCACTTAAATCAGAATGACTCTAATATGTCTTCGTTCGATCTGTATGGTTTGTACAACTGCGATCTTCTTTGAAACATAATATTCAAATGAACTAAAAGGTAGAGAAAGAAAAAGGAAGTGCAGCTCCCTCAGGCACATTCATCCTATTTGATGATCCACACACAGGAGTGAGTGTTTTTGCAGTTCAACTCTTCAAAACAAGTTACCATTTATAGATGAATGCCTTTTGAGATATTAAGCCTCACCATTATTCTTATTGTATTGCACAGTTGTCACACATTAGCGGGTGTGTCTTAAAATAATTCACATTCTTCTGGTTTGACTGGTAGAAAAGTCACTGCATCACAAGTTATTATGAAATCATGCTGGTCATGTTCAGTAGCACTGCTCTGCAACATGCAGGCGTTTTACACCCCATTGTGTGAGAATCAGTTATTTAAGCCTTACAGAAAAGGAGGAACTATCAGTTACACCCAGAGGAGGTCAGTTCAGCTGCTTAAAAGTGCCACATACATACAGTACGAACACAATGAACAGCGCAGTCAATGATTAATTTGTTTTAGGGGGAATTTTTGCTTTGTCTTCCGGTGAAGCTGGGAGGGAAAAACAGAGAAGGTATTGTAAGATCAGAGCTGGATATTCATCTTGGCAATGGTGCACTGTCACTTCTGGAAAAATAATTTGACTCGTTTGTTTCAGGCTTTACTTAAGAACAAAAGAATTCAGAGAAGCACACACTGAGCAGGAGAAAGACAGAATCAGGGCTCTATCTTCTGTTTTCACATGCACAGACCTGAAGGGGCTACCTGCATGCCAAGCATTTTACAGGCCCTCAGCTGTTTCATGAGGTTTTCTGCACAAAAATGACAACTTGTATGAACTTCTGTCATTGCTGGTGAGCACTGTGAACACTGGCTGCAGAGACATGCATATACGCCCAAAGCTGAAGGAACAGTTACTTTCTTAATGTTGTCCTCCTTTTGTGGGGAATTCTTCACACAGAAGGGAAAAGTCTACTCAAGTACCTCACACCCAGCTGAACACCCTGAAAACTAGGACAAGAACTTAGTTTGAGAAAAAAGGAAGAAAAAGTTTGCTTACCCTTTATGTCTCAGCTCTTTTTCCAAGTGAAAAGAAGCATAAATTATTCCATACTTGGCAGCAGGGTAGGAAACAGAGAATAAGCTCAGTGTGCGAGCAGCTCAGATGTAACTCAGGAAGAGGCGTCCTGTCGGTCTATCTTACCTCCAAATCCTGTTCTCAGTCATGTACTGGCTCCTCCTCTTATTTTTTCAGGCTTTTATGCAGTTACTGCAGTGTTTTTTCAAATGCTATTGCATATTACACAACACTAGGTTCATTTAACAGCCAAAAGCCACTGTGAAGATGTTGATTTTATTTGTGCAAATACACAACAGTACTGTGAAGTGATGCAAGTCTGTAAATGATTGTTTTTTTCTTGTTTTTTGGTTTGTTCTTATCTGTACTTATATCTACAGAAACAAATACATATTTACTGATATTACTTCATCTTTTAATCCTCATTAACCCATAAAGACCCGGTGTGACTTTTGTGGCAGTTCCCAAATAAATGTTTCATTCTATTTAACCTTTCCAAAGTCATCTATCACCATTTATTACCATATTGTCTTCTGAATGTTGCTTTTTCCTCCAGTTGAAACCATATATTTTCCTATGTTTGACTGATAACGTAGATGTTCATAAAACCTCACAGTAAATTCAAAGATTATATCAAAACAGAAAAAAAGTGACTTTTTAAGTAAAATCTCTCATTAATTGAACATAAACCCAGTGTGTCCATCCACTGTCATTGATCCAATTCCATGGGTTTTACTGGTGAATCAGTGTTGTAGAAGATGACAGTGTTTCCATGGCAACTATGGAGCCTCTGAACATCCAAATGGGCCATATCTGATGACCATGAAAAGATGAAAAACTGTATTTTACACCAATTACTGACATGTATTGATGGGAATAGTGGCTCAACAGTTTAGATCAGTAGATGCTTTGGTGGATGTTTGGGTCTTTATGGTTTAAACTCTTCTTGCAAGTCCTAGAAACTTATAAAAATAATGTGCAGTATAGGCCAGTCAGGGAAAAAAAAAAAACAGAACTAAGGGGTAAAAAGTGACTTCATGACCCCTTATTGCTCAGACTTTAGACGCTGTCCTTGAGTCATAAGTAGAAAACCAGATGGTGTGGAATGTTGGCGTGTTATATCATACACTGAATTGACATGGGCCCCTTTTGCCAAAGCAGGATTTGTCAGATTTGCTCATTCCTGACCCTCGGATCGCTGAGACCAGTGACTCCTCCTCCAGCGACTGAGAGAATTGATTGTGACAGTCATAAGGAAAACACTAATTTGCATTTTCACTATGCTTTCTCTGAAAGAGAAAAAAAAGAAAACGCTGCAGCTGAAACCAAAGCTCCATCTGTACACAGTTTACTTAGAACAAGCTGCTGGAAGTAAATTGTTAATTTAGCCGTAGGATGAGAGGAGGTTAGCCATACGTGACAACATCCTCAAGCAGATGTAGTCATGTGTATCCAAGTTACACTGACATTGAAAGTACAGAGGCCAATGAATTTTCAGTGTGATCCAAAGGGTGTTAGTGCAGTTTTCACACAGTGCTTCTCATTTAAAGCATGTTTTTTCACCTCGTCAGTTCTCGTGACACTGTGAAGCGCTTTCAAATACTATTTATTGAACGCTAGAACAAGATTTTAGATCCAACAGTGAGATCAAACAGAAATGCATCTTTACTATTATGCTGGAAAGTGTGCTTGGTTGACATTTGATAACAGCGTTCTGAAAACACAGTAAGAGATATAAAGTGACTGTAGCTCTGGCAGATTGTGTACGGTACGAGTCAGTGCTGCTTCCTGTTGACTTCTCTTCATTAAAGGTTTCTCAGGTAGGCCGAAAGAATCTCTTGCATAGAAATTTCCTTCTTTCTACCTTGTTGAGCGTGTATGGTTTCAAGTCTGTAACACAGTTCTGAATTAAGGCCATTTGGATACATCTAAAGCTTTCACGTGAATATCGTCTAACATACAAGGTCCAACTGAAGTACAAAAAATATTTCATAGGAGTGACTAAAGCGGCCTCAGCATGATTTCTCGCTTGATCTGCAGACTTAAGTCTTGTTTTGGTTGGTTTCCTCCAGAGGGGTCATAGGTCACGCCGGTGCTCAGTGTTTTGTATATATGGCACATGTATAGGCCTGATCAGAAAACATGAGCTGCTGCAGATGATGTCGTGGAAAATATACTTTCTGGTCATCTCAAAAGGTTTCCTGTCAGTGGTTGGCACTGGCTTCCGTCTCTGGATGTTGCAACGCTGACCAAAAGCGCAGAATCATTAAGGGACCATACATTAACACAACTGAACACAGGAAACACGTCTGCGCCGTTTCTTTGACATCCTGAGGCTTTTTCAGCATTCTCCGGTTTTGCAGAAATAAACCTGTTTTCAGGATTTTCCACTCAAGTCAACCAAAAAAAAAAGTCTAGCCTAAAAATAGTTAGGATTTAAGGACAAAAATTTTAAAATCAAGTAAAACTCCATTTTCACACACCTCGCCCAGTTTTCATACGTGAAACTAAAAGGGCGAGTGTAGACTCTGATAAGAACTGGGCACAACAGAACAATATTACTGCAGCAAATGAATTACTTTGATCAAATAAATAGCATTTCTGGCCAAAATAGATACTCCTTTCTATTTGGAAAAAGCAGAACATATTTACATCACATATTTGGAAACCAGGGGGGATATTGTGTTTCTGATGACGCATTTCCCCTGCTTCAACACTGCAGAAGCTGTCTAACCTCCAAAAAGGAAAGATGTACAGTTAAATACCACCATTATTTACGGTCTTATTTTCATATCATTCTCCATCTCTGAGTGCTCTGTGGAGACCAACGATGATTCAGACACATGTTAAACAGACAGAGCTCGGTCATTTACATGTGTCCCACTGAGAGGCAGCGATAAGGTTTTCTGGCGTGTTCCAGTAAACTTGCACCAGCGTCTACTTCCTCTTCCTGACCCGGCCTCTTCTGCCTCTGCCGGAGGATGGGCCGGCCCCCGCTGAGCCCAGGGTGTCGTCTGACGGACTGGCAGCGATGTTGATCTGTCCCTCTTGAATTTCGCTACGAGCCTCGGGGGGAAGGTGCTCGATCTGCTGCTGCGCTTCCAGATAAAACATCACATCTCTCAGCTGCTCCTGCAGTTCAGCTATGGTCACGTCTTTACGGTCTCCTGACAGAAACACACAGTTACACAGTTAACAACTTTCACTTACACCAACTAGACCTGTTTACTTAAAACATGTAAAACTCTTTAATTAGTAGTTAACACATATGCAACCCTTAGAAGTGTCTTCACAGCTGGGTAAACTTCCTGTCTAAACATTTGACTAAAACACTTCGACATAAAACAAGAAAAACTAAAACGTTATCAGAGGAATTATCAAAAATAATGAATCATAGTCTCCCAAGACCCAGCAATGTCATCTGAAGGAGATAAAATTTTCACAGCTTTACTTCCTGGTCTCAGAAGAGTATTTTTATTATCAGAAAATCAAACAAAAACAAGAACGGTTATGTTTTTCATCACATTAGATTTAACTACAGATGGAGCCTATCATCGAGAGCGCCACATTTTTTCAGTAGCTCATAATGCACTTCCTGTTGTTCTTTTCACTGTTTTATTAAGGGATGCATTCATCAACATCAGAGTGAATCAAAGTTTATATCTTTTTAATCAAACTTTAAAAACAGACAAAAACAAACACTGGCTCTAATGAGGGACTTTTTTAATTTTTTGCAGCTACTCGGATGACAGCAGAGCAGAGCAACCAAAAACTTCTAGGTGTCACTAAATATTAAACACTGAACCGTAAAACTAGTAAACCATAACATACGATTAAGCAATATGATAACACCCATATTGACTTGTACACAGCAACTGACAGAATCTGACGACAGAAACTATTATATCCCAACTGTAACATGTTCTATCATCAGTACAGTACTGTATAAATGTCTTAGGGCCCCTTTGGCTTTGTTATTTTTGCAAGGTAGAAATGAACATACATATTCCGTCATTCACTATGCAAATGAACAGAAAAAAAATAGCTTTATTTGCACTCCGAGTCATGTGACTGCGTGAGCTGGACATCACTTGAGTAAACTATGACTTCAGAGAAAACGCTCATAAACACATGAAACAGAAACTTGTGGAAAATAGAGAGGGGTGACAAATTAAAGGAAAAACCTGATGATCTCTTCCAGAATCACAAATTCCTCATCTATAGGATGCAAGGAATCCTGTGGGAGGTTTTGGACCAACATTTTAGACAGCGTTCCTCACCACCATGATCCAAACACCAAATGAGGGAATATCTTTCGTTAGATTAGTGTTCATGACTCCAGTATTGTTCAGACATAAATCATTGCTGGAGGCAGGTGGTGGAACACCTTACTGAGACGCTTAAGCTGATTTTTCCTGTAATTTGTCATCCGCCCATGCATCGACTCCAAAAGAATGGCTGCTACGGCTTGTAATGACTTCATAGGATGTGTAGCAAAATAAATCCCTCTCATCACAATATAAATAGTAGAAATGGCACAACGTGTGTGAGTGGCTTCAGGGTAAACACAGAGCACATGCACCGAAGAGCATTTGTTTAAACAACCCTCATCAGTGAGAGCCCAACGCAGAAGGAAAAATACAGGTATGTCTAAACCACACAAGTGAAATTTCCATTTCAACCTCTAACCTGACATTACACTGGCCTCAGGAAAAGCAGTGAAGAAAACCTTCCACAGCTCAAATGTCAGCAGCAGAGGGTCATGCAGTTTACGTTCAAGTACAGCTGACTTAAAGACAAACTACAGCCACTTAGTAACAACTTGATACTGACACACTAGTAAATTTTTTCTTCACATGTTCACATCATCATCATCATCAGTACTCTGATACCTGGAGGATGACACTACATACAGCCTGTTGTGTAGCTGCTATTTGTTTGTAATTTGCAAATACTCCTGAATAAATGAGGAAGTACTCCATGTGTGCAGGCCCCAGGACAAATATAACACTACCAGTTTAAAGTTCTTATATTTCCTTTAAGGTTCTGGAAATAAAAGGTGAGTCATGATAATAAGAAACAGTTTCACAAAAACTACACAAAGCATAATACTCTATTACTCACACAAATAACAAACAATAAAAAGTCACTTTCTGTGCTTGCTGTGTAACACACAAAGCTGTGCCAATATGTTAAAACGTATGTGAAACTAAACACTTAATTGTGCTGGGAGCTGACTTTAATGACTTAACCATGGTGCTGATGATTCACATAAAAATCTACGTTTTGGAGATAAAAATTATTTAATACGCCACTTCCCGTGTTAAAGACCTGAACCCTTACTCTGATGTTGACAGTCAGCCATTTCTTTTCATTATCATGAAATTTGCATGAAAAAGTGAATGTTAGCTTCCTCTGATCAGAGGTTAGAGGACAAACCCTCATTCAATGAGAAACTGCCAAATAGTGTTTTCCAACAGGTCAAACTGAAGCCATTACTGAAAATCACCAGACTCCTCTACTATATGTATGCTGCCTTGTTCATCTGGTTTGTTTGGTGTTCAAACACATTCGTTTAGGTCCAAACTGATGAAGTCCCACAGTGGTACAAATGAGCTGGATAATCTGTTGAAGTGGCTGTAGAATTACTGCTACTGTGACTTAAGTCTGGTTGGTTTGAAGAACACTTGAGAGCTTCAGTTCCCTATGAGAGGGGACAGTATGACCACCTAAAACTGCCAAAATAATCTCAATGTCGCATGCACTTAAAAGTGATGGGGATTTTTTTTGGTTGGCATTTTAACTGTTAAAGCTAGAATCAAATAAATCTTTCCAGACCTTCATACGGTGTCTGGCAGAGCTATTCTTGTCTCATAGATCTACTTCTGTGCATTCAACCCCTCCTCAATCCCCTGACCACTTATCAGCCCTGTTCAGAATCAGGCAGTGATGGAGTTAAACTCAGAGTGGGGTAAATTTATAAATTAAATCTGCTGTTTTCTTCCTTTAAAAAAAAAAAAAAAAAAAATCCACAACTACCTTTCCGCATATTATGATTCAAATGGTCTAAGAGGAAACAGGGAGTCCACCATGTTCTTTCAGCTCTGTTTTGAGGTACAGAATGTTGAGCCTATCAAGATCTACATGTATTAAGCCCATCCGTGTGTCTGGATTAACCTTTACTTATGCTAAACAATGAGCTGATATGGCCGGTACTCTTGTGTTTGAACTAATGAAATAATCTTTTCATGTATGTTCATAATCATGCTCTAATGAATGTATGTGAATGTATCTGAAAGTAAGAAAATTGTGTAGGATTATTAATATCACAACTCCGTGACCTATCGCTTGTCACCTCAACCCCACTCACCGGTTTCTTTGCTTTTCCGTTCGTCGTCGGCCAGCTGTGTTTGAAGTTGTGCCTGGTTGGCCCTCAGACAACGGTTCATCTCCTGCTCCTCCTTCAGCTCCTGGCTCAGCTTCACCACTCGACTGTTCAGCTGCGTACACCTGAACACAGCAGCAGTGAAGCTTCATATTTTTGTGCATTCTCAAGGCACAGCTATGGTTTAGACAGCCGGTTTCCTTTTTTACTACAGACACCATAACTTGTCATAGCAGGCACAACTGGTGGAAGGAAATAATGTTAAGGTGTACTTTAAGAAAGAACATGTACTGACAGACATAATTATTATTTATTACAGTGGTGTGTAGCTTGTTATGACACAATCTGCTGTAAAGGTCTGTTATTGTACCAACTATTACACGTCACACAAGTCATAAGGTGACATGAGGTTCCAAAATCTTAAGTCAACACTGAGTACACAACTAAAAACAGTTAGAACCTACTTCTTCTCTATGCCCTGCTTCTCTTTGGTTATTTCTCCTAACCGGCGCTCCAGGTTATCACAGCGCTCCAGAGTCTCCTTAAATTTAGACTTCATGTTGTTTATCTGGAAAGAGAATAAGGATAAGGATGAGTAATACTTTTACTGAATAGAATAAAAAGGATTCAAGGTCTCTCCTGTACCTCCTCAGCTGTTTCTTTCTCCAGATGGACAATCTTATTTTCCCAGTAAATCCTTTGGGACTCCAGCTGACTTGTCAGCAGGTACGAGTACTGCAAACAGACAGTATTTGTAAGAACATTCAGTCCTGGTGAAGTCAATAAAGCATTAAAAAAAAAAAAAAAGGAGATACTTACTTCTAGTTGAAGTGCATCAATTTTCTCAGCATGGCAGGTGTCTCCCTCACATTCATACTGCACCATCTTTCCATCTGTCTTACTGGCCACCAGACGATGCACATAGTTATCTACAGCAGTGCAGGACAACATGAGCATGAGCATGTTTACACCTCCACTATTATACAAACATGCGTCTCCTAGGCTGGAGATCACTGTTATTTGGAACTGGTATTATTCATGTTATATGTGCTGTTGTTATTTATGATGTTTTGTTCATGCTTTCTACTCTTATATCTGTCATTTAACAGGTCTTATTTATTTAATTTCATTGTAATTTCGTTCTTTGTCTGGTTTACTCAGTTCTGGTTCCCATTATAATTATTTCCATGGTTGTTATTGTTGGTATTAGTCATATTCTCTTGTGAGGATCTTCGCCACCTTCCTCCTCCTTTCCCCTTCACTCCTTCTTTCTCTCCTCCCCCCTCTCTCTTCATGTCAGGTCTGGCATTGAAATATGATTCAACAAAACTCATAACAAAGATAGTAGAATATCAAGGGTAGCCTCATATACTTTATGAAGCTTCCTTTGACAAAGCAAATTTGTTTAGCACCAAAAGGCAGCCAGACGACCATTCTGCTGTCAGGATGCTGGACAAGACAAGTTAAAAAAAAAAAAAGGAAATCAGACTTTAAACCCCTGGGATCATAGTTTGCAAAACTGGAATTACGCATTGACTTAATCTTTAAATCTTCAACAGATTTTAACAATATTTTAATAATCAACTTTTAAGCGAAAGTCTAAT
>JAQQZY010000005.1:38815460-38830255 GCA_030068375.1 Ostorhinchus rueppellii
TACACACACACATATACATACACACACACGGGTTTACTCAAATAACAACAAAGCTATGATAGCACATAAGCCCTGCACAAACATAGGACATACCCTGCATATTATCTTAAAAGTTAACAAAAAATATACACAGTGAAGTAAAAATGCATCTGCTCAATCCCACTTTGTCCAAGAGGATGGCATTAAAAAGTACTTCAAAAAGGCAGCTCTAAAGTTGTATATATAATGAAGGTTATTAAAGTTTTTTTTTTTAAATTTACTTTTAATCTTGATAATAATAATAATAATATTTCACATATGATTTGATTCTCAACAAATTTTTTTATTGCTGAGAAATTAGCAAAACTTTTCAAAGTCAATAAAATACCAGTGTTGAATGCATATTGTTATTGTGCGTTTGCCCTTTAATGGACACTACTGGATTCATAGGTATACGTTCTAGAACAGACTCATTCAAACTGATGTCTCAAGGCTCAGTCAGTAAAACAAGACTTTTCACACACACAGTACCTCCTGCGTAGTCCCAGACACGGTGGTTGGTGAGCTGCATAGCGTAGGTATGCTGTGTTTCTTCAAAGTGCTTGTAGGCATGCCGGCTAACATAGCGGCCACAACCGATATGCCCGCAGATCAAACAAATCCACAGGTTCTACAGAGAAAAACAAGTACAGTAAAGCTGAGATGACACCAGGGTTCAATTAAAAACAGAAGTGGAGCTGACATAACCAAAGACCTGGTTAAGAAGTCCCTCATATTGATAACAGTTACCTCCTGTACACCACACTCAAAGCACTTGTTCTCTTCCACAGGTTCTGGTGTTTGACAGTACCTGCACACAGGGCACCTGAAAGCAGAGCACATATTTATCTATTGTCACAAAGGTGTGCAATGGGCTTTTGTGACAAAGAAGAATGCATGTAAAAGAAGGCCAGAATACAAACAACACATGACATGAAGCCTGGAGAAAACACCAGAGGAGTGTGAGAATCAGGTGAGAGAGCATGTGACTGTGTTAGTGAGAATGTTCTTTTATTTATACTGGTGCAGAACAGTCCTGTATTTAAACTGCCCCCTTAAATCAGTTAGATGTAGTAAGAGCACTGCTGTTGAAGGCAAACTCCCAGCTGATATTTTTATCTTAGAACATATGCAGTTTGTACCTGAAATGACAAGTAAGACTGTAGGAGTACTGTGTGTACTTACGAGGCATCTTCCCACCGCTGGAGACACTGACTGTGAAAGCTGTGGTTGCAGAGAGTGGTGAGGATGCCATTAACTGATTCATCCATTCTCTCCAGACACACGGTGCACTTTGGCAGTTCGGTCAACTCCATCACTGGCAGACTGGCTCCCTGAGGAAGGAGGAGGAGAAGCAAGAAAAGGAAACGTATAAGTATAAGCACATGTCAGATATAGGAAGAAGCCAAGAGAGTGGAACAGATTGAACAAACAAATTTAAGAATCAGCAAACATACCTCCTCAGACTTTATAACCTCCGCTCTCTCCACATAGACCAGCTGACACACTGCATCCTCTATGGAGTTGAACTGGTGGCCATTGCACGTAGTGTAAAAACTGTCTGCATCTGCCTGAACAAATACAGAGAAGACATTCCACCAACGTAAAAAAACAGAGCAGCTTTCAGAAGAAACAGACCATAAAAGTGATGGTACCTGCCAGCCACACAGGGAAGTCCTGAATGTCTGAACTTCCCTTCACCAAAGTGATTATTAACACTCACTACGGAGAACTGAGGGTCCAAACAGTGATTCTGAATGTTCTTGTTTTTTTCATAACTTAAATATTGGGTAGGATATCCTACAATATGTTATGTTTTATTAATAATTATGTACATAAGATTTGCAAGTGTACTAATGTCAAGTTTGTATTGGAGTGTGTGGTGTTTTGGTTTGTTTTTATATGTGACCACAAATACATACATTAAAATGGTCCATTTCCCCTGTTAAACAAGTATACAGACAAAATTGTAACACACAATATTTTATACAATAATTAAAACATGATTATTTCACCACATCGTACTGCCCCATTGCAAACCAAAACCATAAAAATACAACAACATAAACAACATTTCAAACTTGACTTTTCAGAGGTTAATCAACTCTGTAACAAATTATTCTGAAAACTTACTTGTGTAGAGAACTTGATCAGAACCATGTACTGGTTTGGGGTGGAGTCCCGTATGATCTTCATGTGCTCCATGACTTCGTTAAATGGTGCCATCAGCTTCATCAGGTCATGGCTGGTCATCGTGGCCGGCACAGTCAGGATGCACACCATAGCGCTGCGTCTCACATCTTCCGTCAGTGATGTCATTTTACTGCACCAAGACAAAAACACATCATATCCATCATACTGGAACATGAGAAAAACTAATCACCTTATATCCCTTTTTTCAGGGGACTCACTTGGTTTTGTAGAGGTGCATGATACCGTGGATGATCTCCACAGAGGGGTTTCCACTGAAGAAAGAGATCTGTTCTGGCAGCTGTTTGGATGGGGAATCTGGAGCAGTGCCTGAAGCTGCACTGTCGTCCTGTGAGCCCTCAGTACTGTCTGCTTCAGTCTCTGCAACCTGAGTTTCACCAGTCTGTTCTGCTGAATCACTGGGCACCTCACCTCCTCCTTTATCTACGATGACAAATGGGTGTTTTCAAGTCTAAATGTATCCTTTAACCAGTTCGACTGTCTCTGGATGACATGCTACATGATGCGTGCAGCCACTGAAAATATTTGTGACAACATGTTTATTTTTCTGTCATTATTTTCTGTTAAGAATGCAAGCATATCCTTACCAGGGCTGGGTTCAAAGGTTTCTATAACCATGTCGCCCATGGCTCTGCTGCCAATGTGCTGGTGCAGTATAGTGGCTTTTTCTAGATCTGTCTTTCCGCTCAACGTGAGTTTGGCCAAGCCCAGAGCTTTCTCCTGCAGGTCCTCTTCTGACATGCCTTCAACTACAGACAGTTCACACATTTACTGTACTGTAATAGACAAACAGGACCACTGTCTAGGCACTTTCACTTCCGCGCACTAGCACCGATGGACGGACACATTTCATTATCATACTGTGGTTTGATGTAGATACATTTATTGAACAGAAAATACCCTAACCCTGTAAGAAAACAACAATCTGGCAGTGAACAGACAGGTTTTAGATCCCAGGCTAACACAATAGCAATGATGATTCTACTGCGTAACAGCACTGGCGTTTTTCAAAACTTACCAGCTGAATATTGGAAACCTTGAGGAGAAGGAGACTGGTCGGCTAATTCCAGACGGATTACAACCAGAGACACACTCATGTGTTATAAAAGAAGAGACTACTTCAGAGAAAACAAACAACCGGTGACAGATAGCTGAAGCGCACGTCCTGCTAGCTAAAAAGCTAACTGACTAGCAGTAAATCAGTTTTGCTAAATGCCTTTTAGTACAGTCATATCAGAAAATAATCACGGTTTCTGTTTTACTGTCTTGTCTTCGCCACCCATGGACACAATTAAAAGCGTTAGAATTTGTTAAGATTTTTGAAAAGCTACCATAGCTATGTATTCGCAGCTGTTTGTATCATGGTGCTCTTCTTCTTCTACTGCAGTTAGAGTGGTGATACTTTACATTTGGCTTCATACTGCCACCTGGAGGGACTCACCAGTACTGTGCCAATTTCAGCATCCACATATAATGAAAGTCCTTGGGAAATAATATAGATCTGATCCACACAAATATAGATTACAAAGAGCCAATAGACCGGATTTTTTTGTGGTTTTTAATCTATGGTGATAATTTCTTGTTTTTTGGCTGCTCAACTAAGTTTTACCAATAACATACTCATCTTCTATCCCCGCTTTATCCTCACTAGGGTCACGGGGGTCGCATGGAGCCTATCCCAGCTACTTAGGGCGAAGGCGGGGTACACCCTGGACAAGTCGCCAGTTCATCACAGGGCTTTTAACATACTCAAGAAAAATAACTTCATCTGGGTTCTTGTTAGTATTCAGCCAGTCCTGTTCCCTAAAATATATCACGTTACAAATCCACACCTATATAAAGGTATTACCTGGACAACACTTTCATCCATTTTATGGCTATACAAACTGGATAAATTGCTTAAGCAAACATTTTGACCATGGCCCCTGAAGATTACAATAAAATGCACTTTTTAAAATTTCATTAAGAATGTTGTTCATATAAATCTTAATGTTAAATGTTCCAATTTGTAGGGTAATTAAACAAATGTAACACAAATCTCATATTTACCTTTTTTTATTTAAAAAAAAAAAAAAAGGCTTTGACATTCCAGTGTTTCGGTTTTCCATTTTCTAACAAAAGAGGTGGTGAGATGACACTCCAGATTGTCAACCATTTTTCTGAACCTCAACAACACATGTAGTCACATCAAACATTTTTCTAGCCTGAAATCCATTCACACAGTTGGGCTCAAGTCTTCGTAAAGGCATTTATTTGCAAATATGTGACTGTATGCATATACAAGACTAACAGGATGGAGGGGGTGTTCACCATTTACTCACATTTTCACATTGCTCTTCCAATTTCTTAATAAAATAATAGTACAACAAAAAACCCAAACTGCACACTACCTGCAGTGCCAGTAGTCATCCGTCAGTGCTCCTTGGTGATAAAACTTGTAAACTATGTCACTGCCTGCTTTTATCTCTGGGTAAACCCTCATTGGTTATATCTAACAGATGCTAAACTGTTTCACACAGAGATGCTGAAGCTGATGAAACTATTTTTGATGAAACTTTTGGTTCACAATACTTTTTGGAAGAGGTGGCAGGTGTTTTAAATGGGAATGAGAGAAACATTAATGCATGACATAACTACTGCAGCTGCTGTAAAACACTACTCATGTCCTTGCACACTGTACTTTCAAAGGCTGCTGCAACAATTATTTACAATTAGGTCCAATATTTCTCTGTGACACAGACCTCTCTGATTATGACAGAGGGAAAGAGCCATCCCAGAACATCTTGAAGTGCATCCTGGCAGAAAAAAAAATAAAAAACAAAAAAACTGTGTGCAATTGGTTCTGGGTCAAAAACTTAAAAAAAAAAAAAAAAAAAAAAATAGCCATAATCCCCTTTATCGTTTGGTCTAGCCTTAATTAAACACAGGCTAAATATGACTGTTAGCGTCTGGTGCACCACAGCAATTTAGCATTTGCATTTATCAACCAGAAATGTCTAAAATCTGCCAAATGAATTCACTACATATATGGATATCCATAAAATGTCTAATCCTGATGTGCCAAAATCAAGTGGCTACATACATGTTGCATTTATCACACTGCTACGAACAGATTCTACATCTGTAGCTTCAGAGAAAAATAGTAAATTATGAATGACCCGAGTAGAAAACAAACTACTATGAGAACATTCATTTTAAAAGGTAGCCATACATGGTGTCATAATTACAATCAGTCCAGTCAGTCATTGAAAGATCACCATTTCATTCACACTGGATTTTGTTTTCTTGTTTGTGCAAAAGCAACCGAATTCCACAATGGACATGTTTACACGCATCACTACTAGTATTACTATTACCAAAAAAAAAAAAAAAAAAAAAAGTGGCAGACAATAATTCTGATTTAAAAAAATGTCCTGTTATGCAACTCATCCCTATGTTGCTCTTTATAATACTGCGACTACAGAGTTGGTTCCACTTTCATACCAAAGCGCCACACAAGATACACAAAGCAAGAAAAGAAAGAAAAGACAGTGACCAAAGAAAAAAAAAAAAGTCTTCAACAGGAAACTTCAGTCTGAAGGCATTCTGCTGGTTGCCCTGCACTTACTGTCCATATTTCCACATCAGTCTCCGCTGCTGTGAAGTATAATGCAAAAGTGTGCCTGCTTGCTCGAGAGACAAACAGCTGAAAAAGTAGCACATTAGAAAGATATGTCCTCTTCAGAGTGAAAAAAACCCCAGTGTGTGAGTGTTTTACTGTACTGAGATGGACTTTGATTGTTTTTGGAGTCACCAGAAAAACAAAGTGAAAAAATAAAGGAAATGTAACTAACCAACAAACAGAATAGTGGTTTATTGTGTTTATATTCTCATTTAGTTAAAGAGTTGTGGTAGTTGCTCTGCACTATGTACAATAATTTATTAGATTAGTTAAATCTAAAACTGGTTCATTTTCCTAATTTATTCTATTTTTAAAAGGAGCATGTATTTTTCCTCATTTTCACTTATAACTGCTTTATAAATTCATGAGTTTACTTACAAGCTTATGTGCTATAGGAGTTGCAAATGTTCCAGAGGTGTGTATGTTGACCAAAAAAAATAAAAAAAAAGTACTAATAGTAATCCACGAAAGCTCACAGACCCACAGAGGGAAGTATTCAGAAAGACAAGGAGGAGGCCAGAAATCAATGTGTGCGTGGGCAGACTGGGTCGTGGTTTGTCTGATCTGCGAGGAAATTAAATTAAGAGTGGTGTAGTTTAGCTGGTGGGCTGACAGCAGACAGTGGTGTGGGGCGTCGGGGGCTGATGCTGGGACAGTCATCTTGATTTGGGGGTGGGGGTGGTTGTGATGGTGTTCAGATCTTGAGGTTCTTTAGAGTTTCTGCTCGTTTCTTGAGCAGATCCCCCACCTCCTGTAGTGAGCGCAGGTAACTGCTCTGCACCTTGTCCATAGCAGCCTTGATAAATGACGCTTCCTCCTAAGAGGGTAAAAAAAATAAATAAATAAAAATAAATACAGAGCCACTCAGTTAAACTTCCACTTAAACTGCAGTTGGAATAATATATCCAGTCAATGCAGCAGAGTTAAATATGTTTGCCTGATTTGTGCAAATATTTAAGCCCAAAAAAAAATTAACTGTCCAGCTTGTCCTTGCTTATACAGACTGTTGACAAATGACCGATGCACACATAGTTATTAGGATGCAGACTGAATTTCCCTATAGAATAAAGCAAGCTAACCTTTAATCCATTATGTTCATACTAAAACTCTACATAAATGTACCTAGTATCGCTCCTGACTTCCTATTATTCAGATTTTCCACTTAAATCACTTGTGTATGACTCTTAAAATGAGTTTAGGTCAGTTACAGTATTAAAAAGGAAACCTAAAAGTGCCAGAAACAGAGTGTTAGTTCATTATTTGTTTTTGTAAAAGGTGCGTTTCCATAAATATATTTATTTTCAGTCATGACAGTTAGTTGACAGTTCAGTTATGACACATCTTACTTTAAAAAAAAAAAAGCAAAAGCCAACATAATATGCTTTTTTTTTTTTTTTTGCCAAAGAGGTAATTAACTTACTGGGAAATGGGAACGTCCTAGCATTTACCTCACATGACTCAGCAGCCATTTCCACTTCTAGTAAAGCATTTTTCCAGCACCAGCACTAGATATGCCCATAAAGCACAAAAATATCTGGTAGCAGCAAAAGTTACAATAGCACGTGTCTCCTGTAGATGTCAAAGGCAACTGACAATTATTTTCTTTCAAGTTTTTTGTAAATTGTTAATGACTGCTGTTTTTAGCTTTCATCTCCTTCAGTTTCTTTATTACCACCATGCGTAGCCTGTATGGCCACCCTCTGCCACAACACTGGTTCATTTCCTACCAAATTACATAAAAAGGGGGTCTAATTTTTAACCCTTCAGTTCCAGATTTTTCCCTACAAATTAAGTCCATGTATTTCACTGTTCTGACCTCTCCAACACGTAATATGTATGATTTTTTTCCCCAATTTATGTTGGTTACTTTAGTGAAAACTTAAGTTAAATTCTTCAATTTGACCTGTTTACACATCTGAAAATTAAGAATAACATGCAATTATTATATGTGTAACATAACTAGGTATGTTAAACAGTGTGTTCAGAACTTTGTTTGATATACTGTATTAAGACACAATAGCAATGCATACTGAAGAGAACTAACAATGACAACAACGCAATTATTTTACTTCATAGATGCATAAAATGGCTAAATAACAACAGACCAATTGTTGCCGGTTGAATTAAATGGGTTAATATTAAACTTGTTTTTTTCCTTAAATATAATATTTCACTGTTGACTATGGATGTCCTGAAGGACACTTCCTCACCTGTGTGTATCCTTCCAAGGTTAAACTGGCCAATTTATGGGCATTAATGCTCATCTCTTGCCCTTTTATGTGCTCCAAAGCCTGGGTAAGCAAGTCCTGCAAGCTCCCTGTCAATTCCTGGAACCCACACACCACCTCTGGCTACAACAGAAGCAAAAAGATGAGTGGACAGTTTAAAAACAGACTGTTCAGGTTGATGGCGGATGACCTCCAGTTCACCAACTTTACATGGATTAGTTATTGGGAAAGATACCAGAGCTGTGTTTGCATCCTTTTTCTTCTTTTTCTTCTTCTGTAGACTTGTCTTCAGTGGTCGCAAGATCTTGGCACAGTAACTAGCCATCCACAACACTACACACATTGTCTGTGGAAAGTGACATTGATGTGTTAGCACAAAATTGAATCAAATGAAGGTAGGAGCATCAACTGTCAAAGCAAACTTCTCACCTCAACAAAGAAGACTAGGTTTTCTAATAACGGGGACCGGGTTTTTAATCTGCCCTCTTTCATTTCCAATAAATCCCCTTTGCATTTATTCAGTATTTCTGTGGACAGAAAAAGGAGAATAGTAAGATCAAACCGACAAAAGAAAAACAACTTTTATTCCACCGTGTGATACAACATATTCAGAAATCCTGTCCACTCACCCTGAAGCTGAACTACTAATGATTTGAAACCGTTACAGATCTGGGTTTGAAGCTCTGTGGACTCATCTAGAAGAAACAAAGACAAATTTTAGGATGGAAAAAGTAAATCCTATGGAGGAAAGCTTCCTGTTTGTCCCATCTCTGCTCACCAAGTCCAACAGTGTCCAGCTCCTGAAGATTGACAGACATCTGCAAGGCCGCAGCCTGACACTGACAGCTCCCACTAGACAGAGCTGGGCCCAACCGGGTGGAGGGAGGTCCCAGGAATGGATACTGCAACACAACACAAATATCAGCCAAGTACAATGGTTGCCTATGATAGGAGAACAAGGCTTCTTGAAAACAAGTCTTGATTTAAAATAAATAAATAAATAAATAAATAATAAATAAATACCTGTATGCGTTTTTCTGCTAACTGAGCTGCTGTCTGTAGAGTTTGGTTGAGCTGTGAGAGCAAGCTACTGACGGTCGAGGTTTTGTCTCCTACTCCATTCTCATTGGTCACCTCAGAGTTTTGCGTGGAAGGTGTGTGTCCGACTACAGCTATAGAGGCTAAAAGGCGGAGTGTTAGGGAACGTATCCTCAGCCAGACTGACTCTTCCTCTAAAGATTGACGCCGGTGCTCATCAGTTAACTGTCTGTGAAATAAACCAGAAGATATTTTGATGTGGCACTGCCATTTAGACATTTATACAGGGATTAAAGCAAAAAAAATATTTGACTGAGTTTTTTTTTTTTCAGGCCAGTTCATATTCCCCTGCAATAGGCTGCACCACACATTAAGAATGACACCCGTTTTGTGCGCAATAGTTTCCCAAAGCTTTCAAGTAAAAAAGGTTAAATGCTGTATTACTCCCTCAGTTTCTCTAATGCAGCATTTAAGTTGTTTTGAGCGGATTATTTATTGTTGTTTGCTTTGAACTTACATGTTTTGTTCTATTCAATTAAACTGACTTTTTGCAGGGCTTGACTAAGTTTGTAATG
Organism: Ostorhinchus rueppellii; assembly: GCA_030068375.1. Classification (NCBI taxonomy): domain Eukaryota; kingdom Metazoa; phylum Chordata; class Actinopteri; order Kurtiformes; family Apogonidae; genus Ostorhinchus; species Ostorhinchus rueppellii. The sequence goes on from JAQQZY010000005.1 coordinate 38,825,192, forward strand.
TAGTCAAACAAATAACCATCTACAAATCTTTTCTGTGTAGGTTTTATTCCTCTTCGAAGAACACGACAGAACAATTATAAATAGAACAATTAACAAAAGTGCAATAGTACCAGAACCAAACAACACTGTAAAGCCAGATTTTGATTCAACTCAAAAGAGATAAGTTCATTTACTTAAATGTGTCTAATTTAGTGACATTACTTGTTAATTCTGAGTAAACTACACTGTTTAATGGCCTATCTTATTGTAATTGTGTATTTCAGTTCAAACAACTCAATATCATTAAGTTTTGCCTGTTACTAATAGCAACGCATTGACATCACCCACGTAGAAACAAATGCATTGTGGGTAGTTGACATTTTACTCATTGTGTTCTGTTTATTGTGCAGGGGTTCAAGGTGGAGGTTATGTTAATGTTTATTTATGTTAATATGTCTGTTTTACAACATTTATTGGCCTTCTTATGTTTATTTTGTATTTTATTAATGACACCATTTGTCAAACCTGGAGGCAGAACATTGCCGAACCTTTCAGCTGTTCATAGGTTGCAGTAATGATACCCGAGTCCTTTCAAAGTAAAAGTAATATCTACAACTTTACAATCTCAATATCCTTCTTATAACACGTAAGTGTAACAACACTGCCCTTAATTAACTTTAGTCACCTCAGAGATTACAATAAGAGGTTTCTGAAAATACGCTCCCGTCCCTCACTAAGGAACCCCTTCTTTAAACTAAGTATCGTCACTTCCTGTAACTTGGTTATTAGTACATTAAACTTAAAAGTTCTCTTCCATTCCATTTTGGGCTCAAGTACATTGAACGTAGTCTACTTCACTAATTAAACTAATGCTTCATTACTTAAATTTAAGGCAATGACTTAATTTGATTTTTTAAGTAAAGTCTACTATCTGGGTTTACAGTGAAGGTTTGAATTATTTCTTTAGTTTTTGGAGGTAAAACCAAATCATTCAAGCACACTTGATGTCCGTTTCGGCTCAGGAGGGGGTGAGCGCGCACATCTGGAGCCGCTGTTGCTATAGCGACTGTGCCGTCGAAATGCGAGAGGCGACTTGAGTGCTTCGCCACTGTTGGAGCGAAGCAGCCGACACAGGACAGACAGCAGGCCCCGGCGGAGGTGGACGCCACCGGTGGCAGTCCGGAGCAGAGTGCCTACTGGACCGCCGCTACCACGTCATGGACATTTCTTACTCATCTGTGCATTGGCACGACACCAAAACCCCGCTTCTCCGGCCAGAAGAGGGGTGCTTTTTTTATTCTTTAGATTTTCTGGTTACATTGTCCCGGAATACCAGTGGACCCGTTCCTACTTTGTTTTTTCATCACTGGAGCGCAATGTCTGAGGGAAGCTCCAGCGGGCTGCTGCCCATGATGCTGGTGAAGCCGCCCTCCTCTGTTTCTGATTGGCTAATAGTAAGGCTCTGGCTGGCTTTAGTGGTTTACAACAGCGTCATTAATTCCATAGTCAAAACTCAATCACAACAAATGAGCGTGCACCTTTTTTTTCCACTCCTTTTTCCAACTGACGGAAATCTGTCTGCAGACGTAGAACTTTAATCCCTGCATTTATAACATTACATATTAAATATTTATACATTTACATTATATTTTTCTTTCACCTGCAATGGCAAAAAGCTTTCTCAGAGGAAATGTGTACATTTTGTAAACACAGGCTGAAATTAAATGTTATAGTGCAATTGCGCATAGTACCGATCCTTAGGATCCCAACTGGTAAAAACAGTGAGGTCTCTGTTGTCCCTCATATTATCCCAGGGGATGTCATCCTCCTCTGCAGATAAAGACATGGCCTTCACACTCTCCTCCAGGTTCAACACACTTCAAAATACAAACACACACAAAAAGACAGAAAAGCATCAACTTAATTCAATTCCACAACATGGCTTTGTGAACATTCAGTGTGTTTGAGGGTAGATTCTCACATGTCGGCCTCTAAGAACAGATCCAGCAGCATCCTCTCTGTGCGGACCTGGGCAAAGTGCAGTGATTGGTTCAACCTGTTCCTGAGAGCAATGAACTCCGGGATTTTCTCAAATGCTCCGTACTTATATGCTTGGATGATATACTCTGAGGTCTGGTGGGGGGAAAGGAAGAGTATACGGGTTAGGTAAGGAAAAAGAAAAAAAGAGAGAAGAAATGAGTCGAGGGATGCAGATGAATGACCAGGGTAATATAAAGAGCGTGGGAACCCTATCTTTAAAAGCCTTGAATGCTGTGAACATTAAATCAGACTAAAAGGTGATATAGACTTACATCTTTCTGGTTAGAGTGGAAAAACCTGAGGGAGAAGTTACAGGCCTGGGAGGCTGCAGCGAACTGACCCAGTGACTCAGCGAATCGTGTTAAGAGAAACCTGAAGGAAAGAAATGAATTACTGCACTTGTGAATATTATCCAGTATGGTCACATACAGTTCAGAGTTTTCTGAGTGTGTGTTCATACCCTATGGTGTCGTGCTGTACATGCTTGGCATCCAGGCTGGAGTAAAGGTCCACTACAGGCTCAAAAGCTCCCAAGTGACAGTAAAGGAGCAGCAGAAGGAGCTTGAACTGGGCGTTGGAGGGACTATGGGACAGACCCTCTAGGAGGAGACCCAAACACTGCCATACCATGTCCTCCTCACCTACAACACACAGCACAATGCATTTAGAGACGCTACAGTTACAGACATGACATGGGGTAGAATACAAGAAAAACACCCACCTGTTTCTTTCCATAGGTCAATGTATACGTGAGCTGCCATGAGGCAATACATATCAGAAAACTGCAGCTCCGTCTTCAGCGCGTTCTTCCCTGTTGAAAGACAGAAACAAATCAGAACTAAACTAGAAGTAACTACATGACAACTAATAAGATGCACCATCACAGCACTGACCCCACACGTTAACTCTGATTTGACACAAATGCTGTGAATATACTGGTTTTTTGTTTTTTTTAAATTCGCCAATATTATTCCTACTACCTAAATGGCTTAAGTATAACTACATGACATAATATTTACAAGCATCTCACCACTTAAAAGGGATAGGATACTGATTTCAAGAATGCGAGGAGTATGCGTTCATCTTAACTACACATATGCCAAACACAAACTGTATACCAAACAGAAAAGTTACAATAAACTGTTAACTTAGCAAACAGCACAAGCACTTGACATAAACTTTGTTAGTCTTGTTACAGGTGAAACCATTCCAAAACAAAATCAGATTTAAAAGTTGTAACACTGCTACAGCTGCTCTGATACAAATATGTGTCTAAATCAACCACAGTCACATTTCCCTCCATGTTTTGTTTGTATTCATGTGAATGCACTTAAAACCTGGTTGAAGAGCTGTTATAAAGGTATAGAAATACAGCAACCATGAAGAATTCAAACCATCAAATTCAAGACTGAGGAAATGTTAACTTTTTCACACTGGAAAAGGTGACAGCATCAAAAATTAAAGTAAATACATAATATATTCAGTTACTATATTCATATATTCAGTTGTGGAGGATTTGAGAAATAGTTTCAGTGACATTTTGACAATGTTTTCTCTGTGTCTAAGAGTACAACACCATGTAGCGTCATCAGTGTCTAGTCACTTGTGTACAGCTTTGGTTACAGTTAAAACTGCTTAAGCACATGTGGGAACCTTTTGCTGACATGTATACATATTTCTTGGAAACCTGCACATCAGTTATTTAATGCAAGAGCACATCTTTATCATAACAAATCAGCTTTACTCCTGCATAGACAATTATATCATACAACATAATGTCCTCCCTTTGAGTCCAATGATTTTTTAAAGTTATTCCCACAGTCTCTTTATATCTATCCCATCTACATACTGTTGTAGAGTTAAAAGCCTCAGTAACTCAGGAAATAAAATATTTCCAGGAGAAAGCAGTTGTACATGCTTGGGATTTTCCTGCTTTTACTTTAGTCACTTTACTAAACGCGCATTAGATTTTTAGTACACTGTCTTGGGTTACTGGTTCTAAATAGATATATCTTGGTAAAGGTGCAATAGAATTGCCTTACCAAACTTCAGCCCGTGATGATAGTGAGCTTTAAGCTCTGTGATGAGCCGGAGTTTTCCATCCACGTCGAGACAGTGATGCAGTCCGAGTGCACGACTCAGCTGACACACACACAAATGCCTCTGCAGAGCTTTGGTATCATCTGGAAAAGCAAATCCTTCCTCTCCCTGTTCCCCCAGTGGAACTGCTTCACTCAGACGATTAATAAACTATTAAAAGGTAGGAAAGAAATGCATTTACAGCTAAACTTTTCAGCTTGCAAGCAGATATTCAACAACATCGCAATAAATATGTATTACCTGAACATGCTGTTCGGGAGAGAGCAGATGAAGGTATATTTTGAGGTCAGTGATGCAGCAGGGTTTGTCTCCAAACTTTCCAAAGAACTGCACCATTAGCTCTAAAGGCTCACCTGTTTACAGGCAAACAAATGTGTCGCATATAAAGCAAATATGTAACCATATACAATAAAAAGCAGCAACGGTTTAGACAATCCAAATGTCTTACCTAGCATGCTTTCCTCAGGACAGCCCCTCTCTCTTAGTCTGTGAATTAATTCAAGTCGAGCTAAATAGGGACCTCTGAGTGCATGAGACTCTTTGCTGTCCTCCCCCTTAATTCTGTCTTCTACAAACCTCACGACTTCAGTCACAGTGTGATGAACTGAACCCTCAGAACAACTGGAAACAGGCAGAAACGCAAACAAATAAAAATTAATTTAAAAAAAACAAACAAAAAAAAGATTCTCGCTCAGGCATAAGAAAAACATGAAGATCTCCATTCTGTTACAGTCAATATGTTTCAAAACAATTATTTGAGCTTTACTAGTTTCTTTATGTCTTCATTTCTTAATAACTTAATGGGTTTTTCCTTTTTCCAGACATTGAGGTTTTTGTTTACCTGACACGTTTCAGCGTTCCATTTGCCTTCATCAGAGTGTCACTGGTGGTTGTGTGACGCGTGTTGAGAAACAGCAAACACCATCAGCTGATAAAAGACGCGTC
>JAQQZY010000005.1:38883312-38894280 GCA_030068375.1 Ostorhinchus rueppellii
CGTCTCTATATGTCAGCCCTGCGATGAACTGGCGACTTGTCCAGGGTGTACCCCACCTTCGCCCTTAAGTAGCTGGGCTGGGATAGGCTCCATGTGACCCTAGTGAGGATAAAGCGGGTATAGAAAATGAATGAATGGATGTTTTATTCTAGGTTTCATTCAACGCATGTTTCTGTCTGTGCTGCTTAATGTCATGGGGTCAGGGATCATATTAAATAGTTACTTTAACCTTTAGAACCCAATTACTTCATTTTTTGTGTCTTTTAAGGCTGTGCATAATTTTCCAGTATTTTCTTATAATATCTGAGGAAACAAGAATAAAAAATAAATATGTATACTCATTTCAACCCTGCAAAAACAACAAAGCTAAAGGTGGGCAGAGACTTTTGCACAGGACTCTACATGTACTGCACCACTGCCCAGGTGGGCCTGCAGTGCATACAGTGACGCCAATGCATCCTCCATTAAGTGCTATAAATCACTGCCCACCTCCACCAACCCTTTCAACAATCTATTTTCCCCTGACCTCTTTACATCCATAGCCGTCCATTGAGGTGACCAGAATGAGCACACTGTATGACACTGTTGTTCTATGTGTGTATATGAGTATGTCGTACTGTTTGCACATCCTTCTCTACAACTGTGCTAATGGAAATTAAATTAAACTAAAGAAGTGAGTGAGATTGAAATGATATAAGTCAGAAATAAACCTGTTCTGGTTTGCAATAGTTAGTCCCCATGTATTACAGATAAAATCAAAGAATGTATGACTGTAACAGTAACACAGAGCGCTGAAAAGAACTGTGACATTGTGACACAAACTGTGAAGTCAGGTTAGATTTAGATTCATCCAGAGAGGAACTTTCCAAAACAACTTTTTACTCAAATATTCCTCCTTCAAGAGAACTATTTCTACATAATGAAAGATAATCTCAGTGTAAAGACATCAGGGGGAACAAAGATCAGTGCAGCTTTAAGAGAAGTTGGGAAAACAGGTAAAATTTGGTTTAAAGCAGAGTTTTGCTGTGACCCATTCATCAGTGTTTTCTATTTTTATTTATGGGGTCTGCAAAATACAATAAATGCTGTCTGAATATAACATATACTTCAATATTATAGGGATATTATGAGCATAATCAATCACAATCCACCTAATTTACATATAATACACATTTCTTCTCTATTTGCTGTGTATGCGTCTCCTTACCTTCCTGCAGGTACATCACAGCCTGTGCATAGTTTTGGAGGGCATGGTGTATCCTTCCCAGACACCCATAGGCCAGAGTTTTAGCTGTCAGGTCGTTGGTCTGAGCAGCTACACTCAGGTTCTGCTCCTGAAACACCACAGCCCTCTCATAGTTCCCCAAAGCCTCGTAGGTCAGTCCCAGGTTGCCATAGGCTCGGCCCTGGCTCCTCACACATCCATTCTGCTCTGCTATATTCAGAGCCCTTTGGTGCCACTGTAGAAGGACAGTATGATTACTCAATTGATGGATGGGGATTTAATACATTGGCATCCTTTTTTTTTTTTTTTTTCAAATCTAAACAAACCTGCAATGCTGTCTCGTTGTCTGCCATCAGCTGATAAACGCCTCCAAGTGCATCACTTGCCTCAGCTTCCAGGGATTTATCCTGAAAGTTTAAGCAGGTTTAATGGCATTTCTCTGTGCATAATATGCTTTACATAAAAAAGATAATTTCTTATATTTAGAAACCTGGAAGAGAGGAAGTCAACTGAAACAAGAACCTTTTGCAGCTTCATGCTTACCCCTGCTGTGCGTGCAATGTTAAGGTGATGCTCCAGGCAAGACAGGGCCTGCTCATAGTTACCCAGCTGGCTGTGTAAGGTGCCCAGCTCCCCATAAGCTTGAGCCTTACCCCCTCCTTCACCACCCAGCTCATGGGCTACCACCAAACGCTTCTCAAAGCACACCAGTGCCTGCTGGAGACTGCCCATTGACCTGAGGAGGGAGAGAACCAGCAAGAAAAGGAAGGATGAGGAGGGAAAATACAAGGCTATGTCATAATTTTCTTCTTTTTTTTGCACACCCTGGAAGCTATTTGAAATACCACCTGCTACCTGTAGCTTTTATTTAAATAAGTAATTCTGAATATTCCAAAATCAAAGCCCTCTTTCTTTCCAGAGAGAAGCATATGGGCAATTTAAGAAAGCAAACAAGCCAGCAAATTGGTTCATAATAGCAGGACTTTTATATGAAGACAGGTCTGTCTCCTTAGAGAGAAAAGAAACATCTACAAAGGATGGATTCATTGGTATAAATCACTCTACTCTACTCTTTGCTCATTACCATCTTATTCACACTCCAGAGAGCAGAAACAGAGTACCACAGATGGATAAAGGAAACCCATCATTAAGCCTTGTTCCTCTGTCACTGAACATTGCTTACACAGTTTTGAATTAAAGGTTTGAGGAATATGTGTGTCTGACTGAGACATAAGGGACCTACTCTTAGTGTGTTTTCCAATGCTGCAAAAAGTCTTAGAAAAACACAAAGCATTCGTAAACCAGTATGTTCTAGTTGTCGTTTTGATGTGGAGAACAAATCTGAACCTTCTCCTTACCTGTGTGCATTGCCAAGTCCTCTGTAGGCTTTCTCCTGGTCCTGGACATGGTTGAGACTCTGGGCCACAGTCAGGTACTTCTCGTAGTACTGGATGGCCTCCTCATAGTCTCCCAAAGCATCGTAGCAGTCTGCCAGGTTGCCATAGGCCCGACCTCTGTCCAGCATGCTCTCAGTCCCACTCAGCTGCTGCAGCATGGCCAGCTGCTGCTCAAAATAACCAATAGCTTCTTCAAACACCCCCATGTTCATTTTGGTGATGCCCATGTTCCCGTGGACCTGAGCTTCTAAACGAGCATCCCTGAGCTCCTGTGCCAGACCTAACTGAGTCTCATAGCACTGGAAGGTTGTGGCATAGTCTCCCAGGGCCATATGTACCGCTGCCAGGTGGCCAAGGGCGCGGCACTCCCCCTGCTGATCACCTAGATCCTTGCGGACGGTCAGTTCTTGGCTATGGAAGGACAAGGCCGTATCCAGCTGGCGGAGCAGCCTAAAATAGGAGGGAAGGTGAGGAAAGAGGAAAAGATGTTTAAAAGCATGTTACAAAGGGCAGTAATATTATCCAATTCAACCTGGATTATTTGACACAACTTCTTTATGAATGCTATGATCTTTTCCCACAGAGCACTCTGAGTTTAGCAGGTAAATTGGCCAGAACTCTCATAAATAATGCATTTATTGGGAGCTAAAAGTGCGCAGACTGCTGTACTGTTTGAGACCTCCAAAACATTTATTTTAACTCCCTAAAAATACATTAAATGTACTCGACCAAAAGGCCAATCAGCATCACCGCTGCCAGATGACACAGAGCTACAACTTATTTATTTATTTGTTTTACAATTCACAGGAGCTTCTCTTCTTTTTACGACTCATAGTTTTCTTCCTCCCAGGCTCAGTCAGTTCATAAAAAACAGAGACTACAACTCCACAAGGGCATCTACTAGAGGGAATTGTTTTGTACAATACAGACATAAAAGGCTGGGCACAGTAGTCATTTAGTCCACTCACTGCTGTAACAGTCCATAAAGTGAAGTACGGCAGAATATTATTTACATAACCTGGACACATAAACTTAAAGGTGTTAGGTGTAATATAGATTTTTCCAGCTCTTAATACCTGGGGGAAATTGTATCAGAACACACAAAACTACCAATGAATCAGTGCTATGTATCCACAGACTGTATCACTCACTGAATAAAGTATAAAGATCATTGTTTAGTTACATCTGTATAATGGTATCATCAAGTTTTCTCCTACAAACAACAACTCATAGCCTAGTGTCTTATAATCTTCACAAAGCTGACTGGGTCAGCTGATAGTTTACATTATTGCTCTTTTTAGCTTAGCTCTGTTTTTAAACAGAAAACAACCACAGTAAAGCCACAAATCACCTCCATAGCTGAACAAAAGATCTGTTTGGAATCGTCCAATCAAGGTCAGAAATGTTAGTTATATATAATTAGTTACACCTTCAACAGACTCATACTCAAACTCACATGTGTAGAGGAAACACAGTGATTTAAGCATTAAACTCCATTCTTTTCATTTAGAGCTGTATCCAGTGGTAAAAAAAACAATAACAGTACTTCTAGCTTTTATTACTTTCTTTGACTCTAAAAGTTGTTTCTTTGTGGTTTTCACCCCTTCTTATCACTTCCAAACACTTTGCTCAAGGCTCCATGGCATTAGTCTGCCTCACCATGGGAGGTTGACAGACTGACTCACTACTCCCTCTAGTGGTCACATGAATCCAACAGACTGTGAATAGATTCAGCTCATATCTCTATATCTAATACATAAGCACATTTGTCATTGAGCTGTTTATTCCAACACTCTGGTAAATGGACTGCACTTATACGGTGCTTTTCCACACCTTCATGGTGCCTAAAGTTCTTTACAAAGCTTCACATTCACACATTCATGCACACACTCATACACAAATGGGTGGCTGGTCACCATGCAAGGTGCTACCAGGCCCTACTGGGAGCAATTTAGGGTTCAGTGTCTTGCCCAAGGACACTTCAACATTTGAACAGTCAGAGCCAGGATTCAAACTGCCAACCCTTTGGTCCATGGATGACCTGCTCTACTAACTGAGCCACAGCCGGTAATAATTGTAGATAACTTCACCCTCCTTGCCTCCAGTGTCACTCACACTGGTGTATGAATGCGTATGAATGTTCGGTGGTGGTCGGAGGGGCCGTATGTGCGAAATGGCAGCCACCCTTTCGTCAGTCTGCCCCAGGGCAGCTGTGGCTATAAATGTAGTTTACCACCACCAGAGGGAGAATGTGAGAGTGAATGAATAATGGATCAACAATGTAAAGTGCTTTGGGTGACTTGAAAAGTGCTATAAAAATCTAATCCATTATTATTCTTATTATTCTTATTATTCTTATTATTCTTATTCTTATTATTATCATAACTTTTAATATTTGGAAGTAAAAATATGCCTACTATATATGCATTTAGCCCCTTCCACACAGGATTTACATCAAACAAAACTGGAACTTATTAGTAATTTACCTCTGTTATCTTTGGGACTACCTTTATACTGTTTTTCCTTTTTGTGATGTGTTTACATATCTCATTGAATTGTTTTGCAGTACTTTTTGAAGCACTGAAGTGATGATATTATACAGTTCTTTGCTACAACCTGACAGAGAACTAAAGATGAAAATTACCTCATTAGCTACAGTAACATTTTCACTGCTGTGTAAACGGAAAGGTTGATTAATGTGTGCTGTCCTTGGTAAATAAATAAGTAAAAGTTGTCAACAGAATATCAATGAATCAAAACAGAACACTTAAAAAATACAAGATTGTTGGTACCTATGAACTGATCCAAGAGCTGAGTACGCGTCCGCCTCCATCTTCTGATCGTTGACCTTTTGGGCGAGGCTTAGCTGTTGCTGGTAGAACCTCACAGCTCCTGGATGATCCCCTCGACACACACAAACATCTCCAAGGTTCCCAAAGGCCCTAAAAACTGCCTGTTGACATAAAGAAACACACAATCAACAACTACCTCTTACCTCCTGTAAACTCTTTACAATTGCCCATGTGAATGCAGTATCAGTAGGTGACCTGTGTGTTATCCAAGGCTTGTGCAAGAGACAGCAGGTATCTCTGACACTCCTCTGCTTTGTTGTACTCTCCCAACGCTTTGTGAGCCAGACCAAGGTTACAGTAGGCTTTTGCTTGGGCTAATTTATCATGGAGGTCCTTAGCCAAGGCCAGGTCCTGCTCATAATACCTGAATGAAAATGAATAAAATGAAATGAATAAAACTGCAGAACATGTCTTTGTGACAGAGTGACAAAAAGGCACAGCCTGAAAAGCAGAAACAAAACAGCATGTTTTATTTGCACAGGATTTTGTTTATGCCGACGAATTAGAGTCTCTGCAGGTTTCAAGTTACATTTTTGAGAATTTCTAAAACCATTATGAATTCAACATAATACCTGTTTTATGTTTTAGTGATACTTCAGATGTGAATAAAAGAACAAATTGGTAATGGCAGATTCATTTTATGACTCTCATATCTTTATACCCAAAGGTTTAAGCTTTTACTGTTATGAGGTGGAGCTTCAAATTAATAATTTTTCCATGGCTTCAACCCAGTACTAAATCCAATCAATAATTACCACCTGTCAAAACTATACTAAAGACATTTTAAAACACTCTTAAGGTCTAAACTTCAAATGATTAGCTATTTCAAGACCAGCAGAACCCATGGGTGTATATGACAGCTCTAACAAGGATGGTTTTATGTGAAAAAGTTTGGCTTGACTTCATGTCTGACCTGACAGCGTCTCTGTACTGTCCCAGGCAGTAGTGAGCATAGCCCAGATTGTGGCAAACCTTTCCCTCTCCTTCTAGATCCTGTAAACCTGGAGCCAAAGTCAGGTGTTGCTGGTAGTACGGCAAAGCCTGAGCATATTCACCTCGCCAGCTGTGGAAGTTTCCCAAGTTTGCTGCAAAAGAGACGAATTAAAGGTTTAATTAGACATTTTTGATCAGTGATAATTCCTACATTTTCAGGGTCTTTTTCAGCTTACCTAATGCTCTTGCTTCACTCTGAGTATCACGGAGTTCTCGTGCAATGGTCAGATGGTGAAGATAATGTTGCAGAGCTCTGTCATGAGCGCCCAGGGCTTGGTACGCCACAGCGAGGTTACCATGTGTAGAGGCCTGAGATGGACGGTCATTCACCTGAAACACAAAGAAGACAATTCACACATCTGTTTTCCATGGATACTCTAATGTCAATGGAAAACAGTGTGGAAATTTACCTCTAGTGATATCTGTAGTTCCTGTCTGTGGTACCGGACAGCCTGATCATAGACACCAAGAGCATGGTAAGCATTACCCATGTTACCGTAGGCCCTGCCCTGGGCGGCATAATCACCCAACTCCTGAGCAAAGGACAGGTGGGATTTGTGGAGCTTCAGCGCTGTCTCATACTCCCCTTTCATCTGGTGTATGATTCCTGACATAAAAGTGAGAAAAGAAAGTGTGACAAGATTATTATTTTACCACAAGTCTTAGCTAGGGGTGGGCACCATATTACTCTAGCATGGGAGTGTGCAGTAGTGCAGTAGTCAGACTGTAGTCACATGCATATGTAATGTTACAAACCTAAATTAACTGACAATGTGAAAATGACAGGGGGATAGAAAGACAAGAAAAATATCAGAGCAAAGCAGTGTCAGTTGTAAGTCATTATGTCAGGATTATGTTGACCAAAAATAGGCATTATGTCCACACTGTCCTTATGATGCATTAACTACTGAGTTAAATGACAGAATGTCCTTCCAAAAATCAGATCAATCACATTTATGTTTGTTGTGTTGAAACCAATTGTATCATTCATGTGTAAGAAGGGTATTTTTATTTTTCAGCCTTTTTAAATGATTGGTTTTATTTTCTATTGTACATGGATGCAGTATATGCATTGCAAAAACAAAAAATAATTCTAGAATGATTTTTTTTTTTGTTTACAAATAGAGTCATCTGATGATTAGAAAATATATTAACTGTATATTGCAGTATTTTTCCCCATTTTTGTAAAACCCTAGTCTCAGCGGTACTGATGAGAGCTCAGTGATTGTCACGTCTGGATCCAGATGTTAGTCTTTCTATGTTTGTCCTGTTACTTCCTGTTTTATTTTGTTAGTCTTCCTCCTGTGCCATGTCTGCTGTCTTTACTTCCTGTTCCCCTTATTTTCCCGCTTGTGTGGTTACCTACACCTGCCTCATGTGTTTCACCTGTGTCCAATTGTCAATCCCTCCTCCTTGTGTATATGAGCCCTGTGTCTTGTCTTTGCCAGTTTGTAAGCGACCTCTGTGTGTTTGTCAACCAGCGTTTGTTTCGCAGTCTGTCCTTTTGTGCCTTGACCACCGAGCCTGTTTTGCCTGAGCCCTGTTTGACCTGATCGCCTTGTGTTTTTGGACTTCCGAGCCTGCCTTCTCCCCACCTGTACTTTTGCCTCTTGGACAGACCTCCCAGATACCGGACTGTTTGCTCTTTACGATATTTGTCTTTTTGCCTGATCCCTACTTGTTTGGTTGCCACTCTTTGCCTGCCTGTCTTTTTGACTTCTGCCTGTATTTCACTAGAGCCTGCATTATTCCCCTGGGTACCATTGCAGATATAGCCGTGTCTTCCTGATTATTGACCCCTGGCCTGCCCCTCAACATAGGATTTGGATTTCCGTCCTGGACAGACAAGAAAATTAACACCTTTTTGTATTTAACTTGTGTGTTCAAAATAAGCTGTTTTTCCTTTAATCCTGACCTCCGAGTATATCTCTGCATTTGGGTCTCAGTTCAGTGTTCGGATGTAACGGTGATAAGCAGAACTCAAGTACAAAGAGACCAAATCAAATTATATATATACTTAGTTTTTAGGTTTTCTGGGACTTTTTGTGTCTATTATACAGACTTTTCATAGCAGATATTTTGCTTTATAAAAACTACTGAGGCACAGGTGTCACTAGTAACATTAACAGTGGTTTAAAGTGATGCAACTAAATGGGACACAGCGATTTTAATGATACTAATTACACCGGTGTGTTTACTGCCTCCATGAGTCAAATATCTTGTGGGAAGAAAAACACAGACAGAACACAAAATTACGGTAAAGTGATGGAATTGGCAAGCACCAGAGCTACCTGTCTCCACATGAGCCAGAGTCGATTTGAGAAAAGAGAATGAAATCAAGTTGTAAAGGTTTTAACTCAAGTCTGAGTCAGATCTGGTCTGAATAATAAAAAGGACACGGCACTACTTTTTAAACCCCTATTAAAAGTCTCGTGTTAAATCTAATCTCAAGTAAATCCTCCATTTTGCATCCAATTGTGGCTCTGGTCCAAGCGTCACATCTGTCGTCATTCATGATACACGGACACATAATGCAAAGAAAATACAGATTAAGAGTGTGTCTGTGCATGTGGATACATGTACACATACTTTTCAGAGCACTAAAAAAGATATGAGTGTAGAGCATTGAATTATTAAAATCATACAGTGGAAAATTTCATCTTAACTAATAAAATCTGCTTCTGTGGATCTTTAAAAATTTCAGTGCTGCAGATGTAGATATCCAGGGGAGAGTCATACAGACATGTTCTATCTCTATGTCCACGGGAAATAAAACTGGAAAAACTTGGCTCCCGGTGGCATTTCCAACTTTCTGTGATGTGTCTACCATACTATCAACAACCCAGTTTACAGAGTCACAGCTGACAAAAGTTGTGATAGAAAATAAATTTGGGACATTGGAAGTGAAAGAGGATGAAGGGGGGGAAGACTGCAGGATGAGACAGGCAAACACCTGGGTTTTTGGAAGTTCTACAAAAATGCTCACACATACCCAAATACATCCTCGCTCTTTCTTTCTTATTTTGAGGTGGAGGTGACTGTGTGTGGTTTTATTGTATTTACATGCACTGTTAGGACCTGATTATGAATAAAACCAGACTGAAGCAACACTGTGATTACTGCAGCTCTCATGTAAATGCTTTAACCGGGTTATCTCAGTCTAAATAAGCTGTGAATTAGAGCAAATATAACTATTAGGTGACCTGGATTGCTCATCTGCCTTTCTTATTAATGTTGCAAATAAACAATGCCAATATCATTTATTTTCAAAGGCATCGGCTTCATATGCATCAGAGAGGTCAACAATAAACCCTATTAACGCCCCCTCAATTTCAGATTTTTACATTACGACGTGATCACTCATTTTTCATGGCATAACCCCATTACACATCTGTTACTTTCATCTTTTTATTCACACACTGCTCCACTTACACTCTGATACATACTCTATGTAATAAGTGTAGGCCTTGTTTAAACACTATCAAAACCACATTTAGTGTATAAAATATTTGTTATGGCAGAAATAGAGGCAGAGAGAGGAGGGCAGTAAGGTACAGGATAAGAGAAAGGGGGAGGAGGGATATAGGGGGTGTCGAGACACCAGATGGAAGAGGTTACATGTGGCGTTCATGTCAATCTGTGTAGAGAAAAAATAAAGTGTGAGTGGGGTGTCGTTTGTTCGGGGTAAACTGGAAAAAAAACACTGGATCCTAAAACTTCCTGTACATTTGTAGCGCCATTCTCTTTTAAAAGACAAAACCGGCAATATATATATATTTATTTATTTTTTACTATTATCAGATTTCATCCTGCTAAGACAATAGGTACTGATGTTTAGAATCTATTAAAAACTGTCATATCTGTATTCTTTTTCTTTCTTTGATTTTATTTATCTTTTCATATTCTTTGCTTTGGTCTCTGTTTTCTCCTGATTTCCTCTGTCTCTTTGCTCCTGTCCTGTCCCGCCCATGAACCCTGACCTAATTCCCCGACTATGTACACTTGTGATCACACCTGTCCCCTGTTTTTCCCAATCAAAGTCACTCCCTATATAAGCCCAGCTCACCCGGTCAATAACCGCCAGTTTGTAATGTTCTGCCCTGCAAATCAGCACTCTTCTCAGATTGATCGTACGGTGTTAGACCTTTTCCTGTCAATGGTTCTGCTCTCCTGTCTCCTGCCCTGAACCTGTTCATGTCTGTCTCTGTCTCCTGCCTCTGTCCCTCCTGAACGACCAACCTTCAGTATGACCACCGAGAAGAAGCCTCTGCCCTGGTTCTGATCCTGCATTCTGCTCCTCGACCAAGTCTCTAGCCCAGCCTGCATTGGACCTCCCAGTATCGACCTCTGGACCGACCTCAACACGGCCTCTCGCCTGCTTCTCATTGGCCTCCCTGGTAACGACCGCTGGACTGCCGCCGATGCAGACAACAGCCTAAGCACCTGTGGATCACCCGGTACTGACCCCTGGATCGTCCCTGGCACCCCGAAGACCTGCCTC
>JAQQZY010000005.1:38920324-38930781 GCA_030068375.1 Ostorhinchus rueppellii
GAGTACCCGGAGAAAACCCACGCAGACACGGGGAGAACATGCAAACTCCACACAAGGATCGCCCGGGAATCGAACCCCGGTCCTTCTTGCTGTGTGCTAACCACTGCACCACCGTGTCGCCCGTGATGTGGAATGTAAATCTAAAATAATGACAAAACCTCTGGAAATGTAGAAAAAAATAAATGTTAGAACTGTGGTGAAGATCAATCTCACAAAAATCAGCGATTAAATATTTATTTATCATGACTAAGTTGGACTCCTGCTGTAACATTGTGGGAATAATCTCAGCAGTGGGTAGAGCATATACTGAGCTGAGCTGCAACTCAGTGACACCGACAAATGTCAAAACCAATGACTTGTGGAAAGAAATCAGTGTGAGCGGGACTCTGATGGATTTCCTTCTTGCTTGGTTTCTTTCCTGATACGATTTTAATGTTTTTTGATCACGGGAACTTTTCTAGAAAGCCAGGAACCTTTTGGGGAACTTGAAAATCTCTCTTATGGTATTTGGCTTTATGCACAGCCCCACTACTTCCTGAACTTAAAGCAGCTCCATTATTTCCTGTCTTTCACTACTGGACACATTGGCTACTTTTACATAGAGATCCCGGAAAAAAAGGGGAGATGGTGATTCCACCTTCTTTCCACCACTGACTGATTTCCACAGCCAAGCCAAAGGAGTAACAGGGGTGAAATAGGGTGGACTTTTAAACACCTGTGTTCCAGAATCAAAGAGGCAGTGAAGCAGCACGGCGTATACTGGGACATGTAACTAGCATGTTGCAAATACCCTGAGCATAGCAGTGTTGCTATGCTCTCCAGAGTCGCTCTGTCTCCGTTCCACAAATGTCGACATAGATAGAGTCCTCTGCCCAAAGTGACGACAGCTCACAGATCTCTGCACTTTCACATTTTCCTTGTCATGTTGATATGTTTGTTTACTGTACATGGCCCGCGCTCATTTTTAAATCCCCCCAGGCAATACGTCATCACAACACCTTGGTTGTGGAACAAGAAGTGTTCCTTTTACACACAGTTCCAGAATCATAATTCCACTTTTATCACGGCTCTGTTACTGTCTCCAAAGGCATTACAGAGCCGCGATAAAGGTGGGACCAAGTGATCCCACCATTTCATTTACACAGACGTCGTTCCGGAATTAAGGCATAATATTCCTGAAGCAGAAGTTCTGTGTAAAAGGGGCTGATTAATCCAGGTGTGTCTGACCATAGTAGACATAAGAAGATGTTGCAGGCACACTTGGATTAATCAGTGTGACCAATAATGGAAGACCGTAAATAAAGGAGCTGCTTTAGGTCCATGAAGCAGTGGGGCTGTGCATAAAACCCATACTGTGATACTGGTTTGGTTTAGTTCAGTTTAGTTTGTTTAGAAGGGAGTTGGGCATCTGTTCCGTCACTGTTAGAACTAGAATCAGTGCCTTGTGGTTGACTGTCACGTCTGCCCAAACTCACATCTGCTCAAGAATTTAATAAAAGGTATGTACTGTATTGTATTTATTGGTGATACAAATGTTATCACTATAATAACATGTTTGACTCCAGTGAATCATCTGACTGTTTTTCAATTAAAGTTTAGTGTTGATCTAGACAGAAACATGTTTTGGCTAAACATCATTATGTCCCATTGAAAATGACCTTCAACGTTTTACGTATAAAATGTAACCCCATCATCATTTTATTACACATTCTTAAATGCCTTAAATTTTGCCAAAACTAGTGGATGATTCCTGACCTATTGCTAGAAACGTGGCATAAACAAGCCGCAAAAAATCCAGTTCATGTTTTTATTAATAATAGGACTAGTAATGTCAATTTTGGTGCTATTGTTGTTTTTATTGATTCACTCTTCCAAGAAAAAGAAACAGCAAAAAAGTCGATGAACCTGCTCTTGATATATGTCTCAGTAAATATCGACTTTGATTTGTAAGAGAAAATAGTCTTTTCCCTTTTTTACGTTGTAAAATAGGTCCAAATCTGATTCAGTCAAAGGCAATTTCTGTCTTTTTCTGCTCTGTCCGTCACAGCTGTTTGAGAATTCATCGCATAAAATGGACCCTCCAGGAAAGCTCTTGGAACAGAGATGAGGTATGCAGTTGTTGCGCCATCAGTAAATCATTTCTGGGTGATTGGAGGGTGAATTAGCAGTAATGTGTGGTCCTGGGGGGGAGGAGGGGATTTAGTGACGTAGAACAGAGAAAGCACCGCCGTCACCTCAGGATTTTATTGACATTAAACTTTGTGTAACTGTGAGCTGAAGCCAAAGACTTTTCAAGTTTGCATTTTTACAAGACTGAGATTCAAAGGTATATTCTATTCAACATTTATACGTTGAAATATATAGACCCTTAGGCCCAGTTCCGTCTGGGCTGCCATGATAATGCTATGTGACCATCATAGCAAAATACACATTCTATACATTCTATACATTCACAAAAACTAAAGATCAGAAAAAAGCTTAGTGAGACCAGTGTTTGGAAAACAGAACACAATCCTTTTCTGTTACAGTGAAATGACTCCAAACACAATTTATTAACCCAGTTTGTTTCAACATGATTCATGTCAATCTGAGTCTTAGTGACAATGACGGAGAAAACAGAAACTCTCATGATATCACATTGCAGTTTTTACTGAGGGATAACAAATGGCAATTCCATCTTGTGTGCTTTCTTATTCATGCATAAATAACATTTAAACACCAAGACAGAGCATTCTTCTGAGACTCTCCAGTGACATATCTGATAAGCATATGCAGTTTCTCCATGTTTTGAAGACAGTCTGCAAAGACATTAAAAGTGTTTATTAAAGGAATAAGACACCCAAACATGAAATTAAGTCAGTCTTGGTCACCCCCAGAGTTAGAACAGTGAAAAAAAAAAAGGTTAAAATTCATCCAGGCATTGTCCTGGTTTGGGAGCAGCACTTTTAGCTTTAGCTTAGCACAGTTGCTGTAAACCAAGGGTGTCAGTTAGCATATCCTCCAAAAAAAAAAGTGACTGAGACATCTATATTAGCATTTGAAAACCCCCAACTTCTGTAAATACACCGGCGTGGTGCTGCCATAGACAGTAAAAGGTGCTGTGTGAGAACTTTGCACCTATCTCGCGGTGCTTTGCCTGTGATGAGGCTGAATATAGTTCTAAGTACATATCAGACCAGGTAATAGTCTCTTTCGATTTTGCATTATGATTTTTACTCGTTCTAAACACAGGGCACCCAAGATATATTTAGAAAAAAAAGTATATGTCTCAGTCACTTTTTTAGGAGGACATGCTAACTGACACCCTTGGTTTACAGCAACTGTGCTAAGCTAAAGCTAAAAGTACTGCTCCCAAAGCAGGACAATGCCTGGACGGATTTTAACCTTTTTTTTCCCCCACTGCTCTATCTCTGAGGGTGACCAAGACTGACTTAATTTCATGTTTGGGTGTCGTATTCCTTTATGTTTTATGGTGCCGACCACAGTGCTTTTATTGCTTAAACTTTAAGCACTTACAGGTCTCAGAATAACAATTATGGGCTTTAGTATCAAAGTCCTGTGTCTTCACCCAAACCACCCTTAGCTCTGACTGCAGCGGGTCATTAACCCTTAAAGACCCAGTACTACTTTGATGGAAGTTCCAAAATTAATTGATCTATTTCTATATTTAACTTGTCTTAAGTTATTTAACACCATTTATTGTAATACTATCCTCTGTATTTTACTTTTTTTTCAGTGTTAATCGGGTATTTTCCTGTATTTAATTCACTGATCAGGTAGATTTTCATGAACACTCACATTAAAGTTGAGGATTATTGTATCAGAAATAGAAAAAACTGAGGAAAAAGTGATTTTGCTTTGCAAAGCTATCAATATCTGAATATAAAGTCAAGCATCTCCATCCACTGTCATTGATCCGAGTCCATGGGTTTTACTGGTGAGTCAATGTTGTAGAAGATGATGGTGTTTCCACGGTAACTAGGGAGCCTCTGAATGTCAAATTGGGTCATATCTGATGACCATGAAAAGATGAACAACTAGATTTTCCACCAATTATTTACATGTAGTGATAGGATTAGTGGATGAACAGGTATTAAAACAGTTTATATCAGTAGATGCTTTTGGACGATGGCGTGTGTTTGGGTCTTTATGGGTTAAAATATAGCAGATTCTTAACAAAATAATTTGTCAGTGTGCTGAAAATGGAAGAAGTGGTAGAGATATGCCTCCAGTTATCACACAAACCTAGTTTTACTACCCAACGTATCACCCCCAGCAAAATACACTGCCATTGATCACAACCAAAAACCCACTGTTAGCAGTGATTTCACTCACCGCTGCTGTTTTGGAAATGCAGAGCTCTTTATCTTGGCATTGAATCCTTTTGTTTGTTGTTTCAAAAAAATTTAAAAAAATAAAAATGTAAAAAGCCATGTTTTTGGGGTCAGTTACCATTGGCCTTGTGCTCAATACACCTAATATCAGTCGAAATGGTACCTCAAAGGGAAAAAGTGTGAATATATAACCAGATATGCTCTCCAGTGTGAAAGGAGAGGCAAAATTCCATGTGCATAGACATTTGCTGTAGCTTGCCAAGCAAGAGGCTATTCCCAAGAAGCCTCGCTCTCATTCTGATACTGCTCAAGGGCAAAAACATAATCTTGAGCATATTCTAGCCTGCAAACCAGTCTTGATTGTATGCACACTTCCTTTATCTTCTTGCGCTGTGGAGACCTGCACATAAAAGTTTACTGTGAACTATGTGGCAGATAGATCAATAGCATGCAAGAAACCACCTTGTAAATATTTCATCATGTGCTCGATGAGAAAGTAATTCATGGCAATAAAGACAGTAGCACATTTACCAGAGTATGCTCAGCTTCAGTAGATGTATTAGTAGTAGTATTTTTTTTTTTTTTTTTTTTACAATTAATACAATCTAATCAGTAATATCTGACTTAAGTCCACCTGTATTTTAATTTTGGTCTGAACAGGATGAAACTTTGTTACCTATGACAGCCAGAACCAGTTATCCATCTGCTTTACCCACCATTTTGGAGTTCTGAAAGCATCTGTATCTCACTCAAGGCAACATGGTGAAATTACCCATTCACAAAAGCCCAAGGAAATAAAAACACCTCTGATTTGCTGAAGGGCACAAACACAGGGCTGTGAGGTGATTCTTTAATCCTCCAATGAGAGTGCGAGCACAGTCTCATCTCACCCAGTTGGCAAAAGTTTTGGGGGCCACATACTCCTCCATAAACATACTCTATCTGTCATCTCACCACTCGAAAGCAGACATATTCACGCAGAAATAAAGCTCCATCACCCTGGGAACCTCACCAGGAATATGTGATAATATACGACAGATTCTTATAGATACTTTTAAGATAATCTCTGTGCATTTAAAAAGGTACTCTTCTTCTTTATCTATTTTAACGTGGACCAGCTGCCACTCGCTTGCCTACTATAAGTCTGACTGACTGTGGTTGACAAATCCTGTTAATTCCTGTTATTTCATGCATGAATGTGACATCTGAGCAATAGTTCAGTCACTCAGCATGACGTGACTGAACCATTAGCACTTTTCAGCACATTCATTTAATTAACATACTGAGCTTTTGTATGATTACCATTGGTTTACAAATAATACAATAAAATTAAAAATTAAAAAATATTTCTCCTAACACTTAGTTCACTTATATCTTGGGCAGCATATGGTACTACGCTAAGCTAATCAGGTCTTTGAATTAAGCTCTATGTAAACATGAATATTGCTTTATTGTTTTCTCCTGCTGTGTAATAATTAAGCCAAAACCTGGTCATGGGAGATGCAGTGTTACTCAGGAAACAAAATGGAGAAATAGAAGAGGGCTATGTTGGAGGAAATGCAGAGAAAAGCTTGCAGACCATTATCACATATTCTGGAACTGCCCAGCCATTCACCCTTATTGGCATGGAATAACACAAGCAATTAGAAAAATATTTGGGGTAGATATTGAGTGCTCTTTTGTAAGAATTTATCTTGGGAACATTACTTCTCATTTTTCGGCACAAGATAAATACCTAATAATGATATTATTAGCAACTATCAAAAAAGAAAAGTGATAACAAGAAGATGGCTGCAACCCATACCTCCAACAGAGACTGACTGGATGGATAATGTAAAGAGAATTGAAAACATGGAGAAACTGAACTTTTCGCTTAATCAGAGTGGAGAGAAATTCGCACAAAATTGGAAAAAATAGACAGTGTTTGCATCTTTCAACTGTGGTATGTAATGCATTGTATGAGTCTGACATATTTAGATTTTTGTAGAATTATGTGATATATATATGAACAATACTTGGTTTTGCATGTACTTTATGTACATGACAATAAAAATGTTTGATAAAAATACAATATTTTTTAAAAAATGGAGCAATTCATAGATGATTGGCTGATGACTCTGTGTCCAAGTGTGACAGATTTGGTTATTACAAATATCAATTACCATATTTTACATCGAAAACAAATTACAAACGTGACATGAATACAAGTCAGCATCATGAAATCTATATAAAAAGTTGCATATTATCTTTGGGAAAAGTTAACTGAATGTGAAATGTCAGTTTGGCCAAAGTTGCATTAATTAACAAAGGTTGTTTCTCAAAATCAAGAACATAGGGTACGGTCTTGCGAACTCGGTGAGTACCATCATGGTAAGAACGTTCCCAGAGAATGGACTTCCTAAGAACACAAGCCTCTGTAATTGGAACAGCTGCGGACTTGTGAACTTTCTGTCATCTGCTCCCGAATGCATTTCCCTCAAATTACCACAATGTCATTCGATTTTATTTCAATACATTTATACTATTTACATGTCATTTATAGATTTTGTATATTTTTCAAAACTGTAATGTAATAAAGGTTATTTCAAGCATCAGTGTGTACGGACAACTCTGAAGCAGATGTGTATATCAGTGGTGGGGGTTAAACTGGAATTCTTTTTATAATGAGCTGAAGGACTGTAAAAACATATTCCAATTGAAAAAAGTATATAAAGAAAGAACAATGAGACTATATGAACAGTTATAAGTTTTGATATTTTGATTCATATTTCTATTATCTTGTGACATTCATTTACTTATTTTGGTCTGGTCTAATGCTTTTGGATCACTTCATCAGGTATATGTTTACTTGTGTTTTGTACTTCCTGGACATGTAGTTTTGCACTTAATTTTGTATTATCTTTGGATGTATTTAGTTTGATTTGTTTGACTTTATACAGTATGACTTTAGAGCCAGTTGTGTATCACTAACCATTAAGGCTATTATTATTTAGAAGGGGGCAGGAAATATAAGATTTTCTTCATCCTGCTCCTTTTCGAGCATGGGTGTGTATATGTTTGTTCACTTGATTATTGAACGTTTTGCTGGTGAAATGAGCGAAATAAATAGATGAATGAAATGAATGAATTGCTTGTCATGATGTCATCTTTATTTAGTCTTTTTATTTGGACATAGAGGAGACAGCTACATATATTATATTGTTCATCTCTGACATGATATTCGACATATCATTTATCTCATTACACATTTATGTAAATATATTTGTTCTGTTAGTAATAGTAGTTTATATTTTATGCTCATTCTCTTTTGCGTACCATTCTTAAATGCTACTTTGTTTTGTTTGTTTTCTTAGTTAAATTATTATATTTCTATTTTTATTTTTTATACATCTTAAATTCTGCTGGCATTCTGTCACCAAAACCTGTTTCTTTACCGTACACGTAACAATAAAACACTTTGAACCTTAAATCTTTGAAATTTGAAGAAATTGATGTCAAATTGGGGTGGTTTTTTTTTTCCTACCTAATTTCCGCTCTTGCACCTTCAAGAGTGAATATAGTTATTTCTTAAATCAGGGATGGGTAAAGGGCGCAAATAATAACTGGTACTGAATCGATTTTCCTGGATTTTTAAGAGTCATTTGTTCTGCAAAATGTCACAGTACTGTAAAAAAAAGTATCCTGTCGCACAATAAAAGTCACCTCAAATATCTTAAATATAAACAGATAGAAAAGCATCAATCATATTTGTATGTAAATCCAGGAAACAGTGACATCAATGGGATTTGTGCAAAAAGTCTAAATTTTAGATATTAACCCTTTCTTGCATGAATTATGAGAACCTTAGTCAATTTTTTTTTCTTGAGTGTTTTATTCCTCTTTAGGCATGAAAAAAAAATAATGGAATTGAAATTTTTTATGAACCTATTTTGCGTGGAGTCCCAAAAATGTCCACTTGGCTGGAGACAAGGCATTTAATTTTTGAAGCAAAGAAACAAATATTTAAAATTCATCATCAGAAAGTGATACACTGTATAAAAACTATGAAATAAAAAATATTTTTAATGCCACAAATCTGATGTTTTCTGACATTTTTTTCATACTTAATATTAAGTGTTACTCACTTCAAGGAGAAAAAAAAACTTTTTGTTTCTAATAACAATTAACAATTAACAATTGATTTGCACTAAAACTTGTTTCTGCAGATCAGATTTATCAAGAGCAGCCAAGTTACAATAATTGCAGTGTTTGAGATGATGGCTGATATGCAACTAAAACAACAAAAGCCATAAATATACAACAGATGTAGAAGAGCATGAAAGAGTTAAATAAGACACCGAAATTGTCACAGAAAAAAACAAAAAGTAGAGTAATTCCTGCAAAAACTGCGCTAGGATTCCCATGGGTCTGAAAGTGTAATGGTATGTTGTTGTATTTAAACATATTAAGCTAATTCCACATTGAAGTAACTCATGCAGACGGTAACGTTGTAGACGTGTGTCATTTCTTTCTTATTTTAGATTTTAATGCTCTTTATATGCATGTTTGGATTAATATAGGAAGAGACATTTATCCAGCGCTGGTGTGTGTTCCTATTCTTACATTTACAGCCCCTTATGTTTATTTTATTGCTGCTAGGCTTTTTTTTTGATATTGTTGTTTTGCAGCGTGGCTGTGCAGTATGTGTTGTCTTTTGCTTAATGTGGGCTGCATATTTTGCTACTTATTGCTGTCAACGAAAAGGTTATCGAATTTCAATTATTCATGCCCGCATTATCATCTGCAACAACCAGGTGCATGTAAACAAATTAGGATTCAACATGACTGGGGATCAGTTTGTTTGATAGAAGGAAAGAAATGCAAAGCAAAGCAATGTCATGAAATCTTCTCCGCATAATATCATTTTTAATGGAACCTTGATCATGAAAGTTCCAAATGAAATGCCTCCGTAGTGTTAACTTTGTAAGAATAATTGTTGTTTTGACAGATTGTTTCAAATATGCATGGTTGGATTCCTTTTTTTATTCCCCTTAACAGCAGTTTAAAGGCACGTAATCTCAATAATTAAAGGTCTAACAGAAACGTTTTTGGTGTTCCTGCAGGTGATCTCCTTCAGGGGACAACAGCTCTGTGGAAGGTTTATGGAAACCTGACCTCCCTTTGGTGGAGAAGGTACGTTGTCTCTGTCTGAGCTGTTTGTCCTCTAAAAATGATGGACACTGTTCGCTTTAAAGTCACCTCAGGGGATACTGCAAAGACAATAGCACCAATCTGGATGCATTTTTAGAATTCTTGGTTTAATGTGTACTTCCAAATGCACCAGTCAAGGAAATTAATAGCTCTTTGGCAGCGGCTTTAATATTTTATGAGGCTGTCCGTGTCTGTCAATAGCCAACTGTGGGATGGGTCATTTAGTTGCCTATTTGAGATCTCTGCATTTGATTGCTCTTCTTGTGACCTGCTCTATATATGAGTGGCCAAATTATCAATTTCCTGTGTCAGAATTGCGCTTCCACTTCTTTCCATATCGTGTCTGTGTAGGTCTTTTTAGTGATTGTTGGTCTGTATCAGCATTAGGAACATTTTGTCTCTTTGGTTTTTTGGATGAAATTGTCTCAGATTATAATGTATTTTCAGACCTCTTACAGGTAAAGATAATAACCTCGGACAGTATTTTGTCTTTTTTTTTGGTCTGTGTTTTGAGTTCATTAAGACAGTCTCTCTGTAGCTGCAGTTTGATGTGCACTGTTGTTGTGTGTTAGCTCATCAGAACATGATGGCCCAGTTCATAACATAAGGTTTCTCCAGGGATCCTGCCCAGTTTGGACTGGGGGAAAAAAAAAGATGGGTTATAGGAGTATAGCCCGAGGGTTTATAGGTAAACAGTAGTCAGAGAGTTAGTATAGTTAACCCTATAAAGCCAAATGTATCATATTTGATACATGAGTTTTGAAGCCGTCTACATGATCAGTTTTAGTTACTTAGTAGTAATTTATTTGTCCATTTAACAGACCATGATATATACCAGGGGTGCCCAACTGGTACTCGAGCTACTATCCTGCATGTTTTAGATGTGTCCCTCTTCCAACACACCTGATTCAAATGATGAGCCTATCATCAAGC
>JAQQZY010000005.1:38959296-38975796 GCA_030068375.1 Ostorhinchus rueppellii
GGAGAACATGCAAACTCCACACAGAAAGGTCCCAAGGTCCCAGGACCTTCTTGCTGTGAGGCACGAGTGCTAACCACCGCACCACTGGGTTGCCCGGGTTTGTCCTCATTTTAACAAAACAAAAGCAGTGACAAAAAATGAGTCCATGTCACTGTCCTGCAAAAGCCAGATCTGTTGATGATGAAAGTAAGTCAAATATAGACTGATTTTTATTTGATTGTACTGAAAAAGACCTTTTAATGTTTATACACAAAAATGTGCTGTAAATGTTGAAAAATCACCTTCAGTGCTCAGTTTTACATTTTTATCAGTGTTTTAGTGAACCAAATACCCCAACCCCCCTTTTTTTTTTTTAAATTTACATTTGTATTTTTTTTTTAGGAAAATTCAGAAACATGTCTATCTGTATTTGAAACAAGTTGTTATGATCTGACCTTGGTTTTAGCGCAAAATACCCCAAGTGCATTTTTCTGTCGACAGCGTTTCTTACATAGAATAAACTTTGTCCATTTCATAACATTAATACACATTAAAAACAAATATACACTTTGTCCATTTCATAATAGTACACATATTAAAAACAAAAATGCTGAAAAGTCTCCACAAAATGCTTTATTTTACAAGTTTCTCATTGTTTTAATGAACTACACACCTCCCCTGAAGCTGTTTTCTGGAAAAGTCCCAAAACTTGTTTATGCTTCATTGAATCAGTGTGTAAAAATGTGATGTCAGGTGCAGATTTCTTCTCAAAAATGACTCAAACACATACTTTTGGGAGTCTTACAGATATAAATGTGTGTCTGTGGAGGTCTGAGGTGAACAGATTTCCCTCGACTCTCTGTCGGAGTGAGTGATCTCTCCCTCCACGCCCTGTCTTCGTCCTGGGGGGTTAAAGTGTGGGTAGCGGGGACAGGTAGAGTGATCGTCGACGGGGGGATTCCCTGTTTCATCTGCAGCGTCATCCGTCACCGACTCAATCATCGGCCGCTTCAGCTCGCCACTTCTTCAGATCGCCGTTCCCCTGCGACAGAATTGGTGGGGAGGTGGGCGTGGGAAAAATAATCCCCATTTGTACTGTGAGACAGAACCGGAGCTCTTGGCAGTGATGGATTCCAGCGCACCGAGACTTTTTATCAGAGAAACGTAACTCATTACAGCGATGGAGGATCGTGGACGTGGAGAGGTCAGCGAGGCCTCCACTGAGCGTGCTCACTAGATCCAACAGATTATCTGTACACCTGAGTGAGAAACTATGGGATGGCATCGCATTAGCTGAAGTAAATGGACACCTTATCTTGTAATTAGGACAAAATATCTCATAATTATAATGTCAGGATCTGGTAATTATGGGAATGGTTCGGCCTAGTTATCAATCACAGCCACAGAACATGAAAGAAACTGACTTTGACTTAAATATATTGACATGATTTGGAAAAAAACATTCAAATTCAACATGAAGCAACGTGTTTTTTTTTTTTTTTTGTCCTGGTCCATTAACCTTCCAGTAACAGAGTGAGCATATTATGCACACTTTGAACTCCACGTTACAAGAGGTCATATTATTTTCCATAGTTTTTTTTAGGTCACAATTTGAAAGTTGTTCATTTTTGCACGATTTAAAAAAAAAAAAAAAAAAAAAAAAAATTCTGACCCAGTCTGTAAAATCAGCACATTGTAAACAGTAGAAAATGACTATAGTAACGCCCCTTTACCAAATGAGTTAAAAATGTGCATTGACCTATTTTAGAACATTTGAAGCAGCGCTAAGGGTAATAATGCACATTAACCAGCGCTGCTGTGAATCATTGGCATTTACCTGGCTGCGAAAAATAAGACATTTTTATTGAGTATATTGGAAAAAAATAACTTTTTGCATTTAAAATATAGTTTATTTACATTACAAGTATGGCATTTAATGGTTTAAAATTATGAGTTACTGAGTGTTTGGTATTTTTGTCTATGGCTTAAAAACTGTGCAAAAAATGTAGAAAAAAACCTCCCAAAACTACAATCTATTGGTTTTACAACCTCATATTTTGACATAACTACAGTGCTGCACAGATTACATACTTTTGGTGGTTATGAAGGACCTTCTGAGTGGGATACCAGAGGGTTAATTAGACATTAGCAGGCACATTAAAAAAATGCTATAAATTAGTCATATCTCAAATAAAAATGAAAAGTGTTATGTGTAAAACAGTAAGGTCACTCACATCAGTCACCTCATTGAAGACATTTGAACACAGTTCCATATCTGCTCAAACACATTCCCTCTATCATCATCATAATCTGTTAGTCTTTCCAGATGTAGCGTGTTTACCACTTCCTCCATCCAAAGGTCAATCGTGAGCTCTGAGTCCTCCTTCCACACTCTCAGGATCAACTTTTTAGCGATCACCAACCAAACAAAACAGCAGCTTTCTCATATTTATTGACTGATGGTGAAGCACTAGAAGCCCCAGTGATGGCAGTGAGTAGATCTGGATCCAGTGCTTCCCAAAAACCACTGAAGAACAATGAAAAATACTCCAGAACGTTTAGTGCATGACCAGAGGGAGTGTGGCTGGTTGCAGATTCCAGACTTGCATGGGTTAGCAGGCACTGGTTTTGGCTCTTGTTGATTCTAATCTGTCAAAATAATATCCAACGCTTGGATTCCAATCAGACAAAAGGCGACTGAATACAGTGATGTTAGATGACGTCCCCATTGTGCAACTAAATTAAAACATGGGACAAAGTTTTGCCAGCGTCATAGGTTCAGTGTGATCATCTCTACTTAACTTGCATGTCTAATTAATGACTACAGATACTAACCTCATGCTGTGTCTGCAAAGTTTTTATCCCAACGTTACAACTGGCGTGACAGTCCTACCCATAAAGTGTGTTTTTACATAAGATATGAACCAAAGCGTAGCTTAGTTTGATCCAGACTGACATCACTTCTTTGGGTTTTAACTGTTGGTCTGACAAAAAAATCTAATAAATAATGCACTCCAAGTCATTATTTTTGACTGAGTTTTCCAGGATTTGGAGACATGATGTCAGCATTTTGGTTTGTAATATCTTTATTTCTTCCAAAATCGTGTCAGAATTCAGCCTTTTTTTTAGTCTGCACTCATTGTGTTATATTCTCAACTTTTAATAATTACAACTAATAATGAAACAAAGACCAGATAGTCACACACGGGACAGGTACTGTTAGCGTTAGCAGCTGCACCTTTTTGTACAGATTAGAACAGACTGAAAGAACAGAAATGAAGAAAGAGGGGAGATCGATTTGTCTGTCTGTCTACAAACGGGGTCCCTTAAACATGTGATTAGACACAATTCTAATCTTAAATAAATTAAAATGTTCTAAATAACTCCCAACATATTTTCAAATATTTGCCTATCCATCTCACAATGATTCATTTCCTTTTCCTGAGTCCTAGTGTGGTCGTCATACACAACATTCTCTGTCAGACATAGGCCTTTATCCACATAAAATGTTTACAACACACAACATACTGGAATAAAAGTGTGGAGTTTTTCCAACAGCCTTCGCACAAAATGTCATGTTGCACTAGATAATAAAACTATATGTGATTTTATTGGATATTAATGTTCATCGCTATGTGACGACGAGCGCTAACTAGGCTAAACTGATCTCTAAATAACGAGATTTTACAAGCACAGGTGTCTAATTTTACTTTCCTTCAGTGTACGGAGTGTGCATCCGTCAAAAACTATGCACTTCCTCCTGCTTTACATTTGTCAACACCCTCCTCCTCCTCCTCGTCTTCATCACATACAGGCAATTACACTTAAAAACGTGTTAGATAATTAAACAGCCAGCAGATGCCACGTCAGCCTCGTTACCGTAAATCCTCCCCGACACGCCGCCGCTGCTGCCGAGCTGGAAGGCGACGTCGACTTGTGTAAATAAACGAGTGCGTTCGATGGTGGCGGCTCCGTCGTCTCACCGTGGCCTCCGCTGAATGTCAGGATGTTCGGCTAATCTGAGGCAGCGACGCAAGAAAACTGCAAACGATTAACCCGAGCCGAGCAGATGACTGGACTAGTGCGAGGGTCGAGGAGGTAAAGGATGTTAAGGAGGAAACAGCTGAGTGGAGGAAACGTGCAGCTGCTCCACTTCAGCTCTCATCCATTCTGAAAATGACAGAAAACCTCAAATAAGTTTCACCCACAACTAAAAAGAAATGACAAAAATAGCCCTCTAGACAGCAATGTGACCATAAAACCTGCTATTTACAGAGCCCTGAATGCAACACATCAGTCAGACTATTGAAATAAATCAGAATAAGACCCAAAAACAGGTTTATTCAGTATTTTTCTACTTTTTGTGACGTTATTTCACGTTTACAATCCATTTCTCCTCCTTTCTCATGTGCACCTTATCTAAAAATGTAAATTAAATCATTAACTCAAGCCATACAGTAAACACTTTACTGAGACCTGAATGCATCCTCAGATCAGGTTTTAAAGACATCAGAGCAAAGTTTTCCTTCTTGAAATCTTTGTGGTGTTCATTTTGTTATGGGAGTAAATCTGAGTCTGGTTTTACCAGCTCTATTTGTAAAGTGTCATGAGATAACTTTGTTATGATATAAATAAACTTTGATTTAATTTTGATTTGAATGATAAAGATGCAAAAATAAATCAATGACAAGCAAAAGACCATATTGAAACGGCTTAAGAACAGATTCAGAGTTGAATGCACCACAAATGGTGAATAAATAAGACTAAGACAAAAAAAAAAAAATCACATTTATTAATACATCCCTTTTTTCCCTAGTTAGTCATTTCATGTTCACATTTACAGTTTTCAAGTCATCTCAATACATGAAGTATTTGCTGTTGAAAAAAGCCATCAAAGTTGAGATTGACCAAACCCTGAATGCACCACACAGACCAGGTTGTAAGAAAGCACCATTAGAAAAGTCTGTTTTCAAAGATCTTTACTGAGTTTTTTGCTTTGTCGTCAAGGAGGGAAAAACTAAGTGACAATGGGAATAATTTCCAAAAAGAAAAAAAAAATAATTAACACATTTGCCTGAAGAAAAGTATAGTGAAACAACTGCATGACATGAAACTATCATATTTACAGAGCCTTGAATGCACCACAACCACAGTGTTTAAATAAACTAGAATAAAACAAAAAAGTTATGTTTTTCTAGTTTTTATGGTTATATTTTACGTGTGTAATCTCCTATTTTTGTGTGGGAACATGAGTTAAAGTAATGAGTGTTAAATGAATCCATCAAACTGCACTGCTTGGCTATAAAAATTAAGATTTACTGAACCACACATGCACCACACAGGACAGATTTGAAAGAAACATCAGAAAAGGTTTCCATCTTTAAAATGTTCATTGGGTTTTGACGGATAGAGCAAAACCTAGTCACAATGGGAATAAATTACAAAAAATAAATTGAAGAATTTTCCCCTTAAATGTCTCCATGCCCATAAATATTCAGATTTCCAGAGCCTTGAATGTACCACATCAACCATAGAAAAGGTTATAAAGTAACAGAAACATCATAAGAAAAGTTTTCCTCTTTGAAATCTGATATTCTTTTTTTTTTTTTTTTTTTAAACTCTGTCAGAGCAATAAATAAATAAAAGGACAAATTTTCCTCCTTAAAACCCATCTGGAAATAACAGTTTGATGTTGAAAAATGTGATTAACAGAACTTTGAATGCACCACTGTATAAACAATGAAAGGAAACTGCAGGTTTGTTGATCAAATTCCATTTAACAAATCCACTTTTCTTTAGCATTTATATGCTTATTTTACAGTTTGTGCACATGAATTATATTTTACACCAGAGGTGGGTAATCCCAGGTTCATCAAGTCAAAGTCCTGCCATGTTTTGGTTCCAACCTGTTCACTGAACCAGCCCATTTTGATGAGCGCAACCCCTCCTCCAGGTAGATGGGATAATTAATGGAATCACCTGTGTGCAGTGAATAGGTTGGAACCAATACATGACAGGACTTATGGCCCTTTTCCACTGCACGGTTTCGTAACGGCTCTACTCAGCACGGTTCGACTCCACCCCAATATGGCCCTTTTCCACTGGGGGTTGGACCTGGGGCTCGTTACGATTTTTCGTACCTGTTTCAGAGGTGGGTCTAGCCGTGCCGAGCTGGCACTAAAACATGACATGAACAGTGCTGATTGGTCAGAGGCTCAAAGCTCAGGGATCTTAAAAAGTCACCCCAGACAGACCTGCCGTCTGTCACTGACAATAAACTACAGCACAAACAACAGCAGCAGTACCGCATCCAGTGCCTCCATCATTGTTGTTTACTTTACTGACAGTGGCGGGACACTTTATTAGTCCCCTGAAAACAACGGCACGGCTGTGTCGACTCCGCCAACTCCACCCACTTCAACTAGTCCCAACTAGTAACGGCTGGTAGTGGAAACACAACCGTGCTGATCCGACAAGTGGGTAGAGTCGTGTCGGGCCGAAGCGTGCCGAGTAGAGCCGTGTAGGGTTCGTAGTGGAAAAGTGCCATTGGACTTGATGAACCTGGGATTACCCAGTTCTGCTAATGTCTCTGACACTGTTTTTGCCCATGTGCTGTATGTCTGAAAAAGTGGTATTAAACTGGTGGTCCATCCGGTCTTGGTTTCTTTTATTAGTATTGTTTCATTTTGGGAGGAGGGCACATGTTAACAGTGCAGTCACACTTTATATTTCATTATTCATCTTTGAAAAATAATTAAAATACCAGCACTAATCATTGGTAACTAATCACTTGATTACCATAAATATATGCCTTTGTAATCAGTGTAGCTGTGTTTTGCACAAATACTGGTATTATCCTTCCTTCAGCGTATGGTGTCAGAACATATGTAAGTGTGTCTTGTATCAATGCTCCACAATTTCTTAGAAAGTCTCTGCTTCAGACATCAAATGTGCTAAATCTTACATAGATTAATAAGATGAATCAGAAAATAAATGACAAAAGTGCTCATTAGCTCATGTTTTCAATATATATGATGGTGTGTTATTCCACATATATGTTGGTTTATGTACATTTATACAATGGTTTTATAAATGTTCCACTAGAAAGAACCGGAAAAGTGAATGTATTGTAACGTGGAGACACTGTTTAGAGGTAGATCTGGTGACTCTGAGACAAACAATACTTTGAAATCAAACCCATTCTCTCATTAATTGTCAGAATTTCACATTTTGGCCTTAGACTGTATCTTAGAAACTGCAACCAACAAGGACTTTGGACTGAATTTTTCTTTATTAATGACCCAAATTTAGTTAAGTTGAACTACTTTTATTCTGGAAGCATTTTACTTGCAAATCAGTGTATTTATTTACTTTTATAAATACCAAACACAACTTTGATATAACCTTAACCTACCATGTTAACATCTACACAGCAGCGCGCATCCTCTGTTCACACCTTGCCACTCAACTTTTGCCACCATGTTATGAAACAGCCTCAGTCAATCACATACAGTACATCTGTTTCTGCGCCTGCATGTAACCAAACCTCCATATCCTACCATTTAACCGGTTGTAATGGCAGAACCATTCAACACCTAATTCAAGTTATGGGCTTTGACCTAGCTGTGGATTTTGTCATTTTCCACAACAGACAAAGGTAACTATAGGACAACCTTCAGTTTTTATTTTCTATCAAAACTCTGAGTTTTCAATGATTTCTGCTAAAAAGCTTATTAAGATTTTGCTACTTGGGGAAAAAGGTCAGTCTTTCTATCAAGTCTGCTATAAAAAAAAACCCTGTACAATAGAGGTGCAAAGTAAAATGCTATCAGGACCAAAAGTCATAATAGGCAAAAATATCTCTACGTACAGTACCTGGATTTCCTTTTAAGGTACTAATCAGCATGAATAGTACAATGGAAGTCAGAGGAAATTGGGCAGGAGGTTGTGTGCCGCACCAACAAAATAATGACTGCAGCTTATCTATCATTCCAGTGCCACACAGCTCATTTAAATAAAACATTTAAAAAGGAGTGTGTGTGCTCTCTCTCTTTTCTTTCTATCCCCATCTGGTCAAATCCCATTTGTTTGCACAAAAACACACAAACATACAAAGCCATACTTTCACATAATATGTGTTGTTCAGGGACTAGAGCTGTGCCAAGACTACAGCGCAGGTAAAAGAGTCACATTCATCCTGTCTGGCAGGTACAGGAGCGGATTTTGGGGTGGGTGTGGTACCGAAAAAGGAAAAGCAGCCATGAAGAGGTTTTATATCCCTTTGACTTTTAAAACCAAATGTCACCAAAGGCCAGAGTTTGGCAATAATGCATCACTAAAAACACACAAAGCATGAAGGGTTTACTTTCACTAACAAGCAGTGTCAAGGATTATCATAAGAAATTCAGCACAGCTTTGTCTCTGAAGATGGACTGCTGAGGGTATGTTGGTTTGATGCAAAGTTGGAGGTCGACAAAGGCTTTACACCTAAAACATCTCCCCCTGGTAGATGTTGGTAGTGGTAGCACATGCTCAATAATTTTGCCCCAAAGGTGATTTCTGTTTTTATGGGTAGATTTCATCAGGTTGATTTGTGTTCACGTCATCTGTTTTTTCTCAATGACAGGATACTGAAGTGTAACTGTGGAATTTTGGATTCAGTTTTGCATTGTGGCAGGAGTTTCTTCTTACGTCACTTGCTAAAAAATTAATTTCTGATAAGTTTTAAATAAGAAGAATCGTTTCTAAACTAAAAGGTCTGTTAAACCCTGAGACACACGTTCCTTTGAAATCAAACCCATTCTCTCATTAATTGTCAGAATTTCACCGTTTGGGCTTGGACTGTATCTTAGAAACTACAACCAACAAGGACTTTGGACGGAATTTTTCTTTACTAATGACCCAAATTTGGTAAAGTTGAACTACTTTTTTATTTTGGAAGCATTTTACTCATAGACCAGTCCTATCAAGCTTTGTTCCTGTGTGTGAATTCGACTACCAGACATCATGTGTTGTTTGAGAGTTTCTGTAAATAGTTGAATATAAAGCTTTATGTTAGTTTTGATAGTGTGTAACTGTACTAGTAGGAGAGGGTGGCTCTGTTTTTTTTTTTTTTTTTACTTTTTCCACTGTTTTTTCATTTAGGGAGTTTAGATTAGAATATTGTATTTTGTTTTCCCTATTTTTGTTTTGAGATAGAGTATTTAGGTTTACCTTTGAAGAAGAACTTTTTGTTTGTTATTTTAGCTGAACCTTCTCCAACCCTCCTTTTGTTGTTTAATAATACATATCGTGAAATTTAGTTTTCAGTTTTCACTCTGGTATCTGTAATTGGGAGTTGGGAGTGTGCAAAAAGTGCATATTGTGTACGTCCTGGTAAACCCCTAAGCTGGGACGTAACAATGGGGCTCCTGCACTGTTACACATGTCACATGATGATGGTCAAGAAGCTGCATCAGAATGTTCCATCGCTATAAATTAGGGTTGTTTGATAAAACAACCTCAAAATGAAACTGTGATATTTTGGCTCAATATGGATCGATCTACCAGAGTCACAGAAAAAAACAAAAAGCAGCCCCTGCAAAGTCTGAGGTAGCAAAGTGGCAAATCATTCTTATTTCCACATGTGCTGAGATGAACAAACATATACGGGAACAGGGATGCGTTCACTGCACCATGTAAACTCTGAAATCACCACTGTTTTTAGACATAAACGGTTGAACATAATATAATGTTGCATTCAAGTGCACTTCATGAACTCAGTAGTGTAATATTTTAGATGCTTGTGTTGAAATGAATACATAAATGTTCATCTGTCATCACAAGGACAAGATGGTGGCGCACAGAGACACAGCAGCGGAGCGCCATCGTGCAGAACACTTCTTTTTTGTTGTTCTTCTACTCTGGGAATCTCACCTGGCAGTCACTGATAAATAGGGATTATGCAACAACAGCTCAGTTTCATCACAATCATTTTTTTTTTACTGAACTTTTACACTTAATTTATTTATTTATTTATGCATGTATGAATTGTATCTACCTACTTGCACTTTTGCATAACATGCATTTTCATATGAGTGTGTTGATGTATCTGAAACAGTTTTTATGTGAGAAAAATGTAATTTCATTGTATGGAGGACAGACAAGGACAAAAAAATCATTCTATTCTATTCTATTCTATTCTATTCTTCTAAATTTAGCCAGTAAACCCTCACTCTCAGGCATCATGGTGTTCTTTTAATCTTTGAGTATTATATGACGATTAACACTGAATTTATCAAAATGGAAAAAATATATCTGATCCAATCCCAGCTCTACTAAAAATAGCTCCCATGCATTATAAACACATTAAGTATTCTGTACTTAATGCAGTGTGAACTCTAGCAGAGGAAAAAGTGAATTCCCAGAATGTTTTTTTCTTTTTTTTAATGAAAGCAGGAATCTACACTTTGGCTGCTTTAAAGAAATTTCTGAAGGAACTCTCAGGCTTGAAAGAAACCCAGGAGACACACGTTTTAAACATATTCACCGATAAAGTGAGTCATTATTGACAGATGAAGTGAGACGGGGCTGATGTTACCGCACATCTGTTCTGGATCAGTGGGTGTAAAGTACAGGAGGGGGGCTACAGAGTGACTGTGACAGCAATATCTCTTTCAAATGGGGTTAAAGATGAATGTAAGGGAAAGAAAAAATGGTTCATTCATACAGGAGTACAGGGGGAGGAGGATGAAGAAGAGGAGGAGTTGTGGTGCTGTCACACATGGTCCTCCTCTTGTCTATGTTCTGCTTACATGAAAGAAAAATGGTTTCATTTCTGCTCCTCCTCTCCTGAGAGTAGTAAAAGACTGAAGGGAGGAGCAGCTAAAATGAGAAGAGTGGTTGGAGAGAGAAAGAAAGGGAATAACATCATCCTTGGGACAGATTAGGATTCTGTAAGATCTCAGAAAGAGACAGTATCTCTACGAGCAGACATGTTGATAGGCGTGAAATAAACTGAGAGGTATATGAAGAGGAGAGACAGAGCTCTAGAGAGAGAAAACATGCCCTGAGGACACTGGAA
This sequence comes from Ostorhinchus rueppellii, assembly GCA_030068375.1. Lineage (NCBI taxonomy): Eukaryota > Metazoa > Chordata > Actinopteri > Kurtiformes > Apogonidae > Ostorhinchus > Ostorhinchus rueppellii. Next base: position 38,970,338 of record JAQQZY010000005.1, read on the forward strand.
CCGAGCAGCTCCATCAACACGACAATCTCCTGGTGGAGCGCTGTCCTCAGCCTAGAGATGCACTGCATGTCTCAAGGAGGCACAGAAACAAAGTGTAGCTTTGGTCAGCACTCAGGGAATTCCTTTTTGCATAAGTATTTTCCATCTTTAAAATCCAGAGGCTGACAAGTACCCAACACAAGTACACTCTGAAAAGGTAATTCTGTTCATCACTGAGCACAAACCTTGTACTTTAATAAGCGTTCCTGAAAACCTCACGACAAACTGGAATTCACCAAAATGCTTTGAATGTTATGAATTAGGAGCATCTGTGAGAACAATAACTCTGTGTGTCTTTTTCATCACAAATTATCAGAGCAGCAACTTCTGAATATGATGTTCATGTTAATATTTTTACATCAATGATCACTGTCTCATGTTTTCAAGTCTTTGGAGATGAGATGAGATGAGAAAGGAAAAATATTCAATAAAAGGCACAGAAAAATAAAATTTAGAAGTATTAAAATGATGAAAAAGCACCGGTTTGTTAAGAAACAGTTTCCTCTGGGTTTTCATCATGTGTCGTTCAATGGCAGCGGCTCCAGGTTTGGTCCACAAGCATCCTCCTGCTGGATTATCACACCACAGAAGAATGTGGTGATTATTTGGTGGACACATTCAAACAATGTACTTGACAACTGAGTCCTTGTGCAAAGAGAGGTTTTAGTTGGAGGGCTAAGTCTTAAATCAGAGGCAGGAGTGCAGCTTTAAGCAGCTTAGCCGCATTGTAAGTAAACATATTACACTCAGTGCACTGCCAATCCAACCGAGCAGAATAGAATATGAAATGTTTCATGAACTCCTACTGGGTAAATAGCAATGCCTCAGAGAGAGATGGGGAGACAAACAGAGAAAATTCTCATTTTATACACTGAGAAAAACAAGCGAGTCAACCTGCTGCTCCTGAGCCGCTCAAACCAAGGTACAAAGTACACACTGTTTCACAGAGATTCACTAAAAACAATCCACTCATGAAACTAATATTTAATAAACCCCTCAAGTACAAACATATGTGATGAGTTAATACATCCTGTCTCTATAATACAGGACTGTCCATATGTTTATTAAACTACTTCTGAGACTATTCCATAAAAAAAGTGTAAAAATCTGGTTTTGTTTATTCTGGAGATTATTTGCTGGACTATTTCTTGGCTGAGTAACCACTCGAGCTGTAGCATCAGCACATCACACTGTTCTTGTGCTATGTCCGAACTCATGCCCTGACTCACTACTTCTGAGGATGACAAGCACAAAAGTAACCCTTTTGGCACCAGTTTGTGGCAAACAATGTGTTTGCTCTGAAAATGAAGTTAATAAGAGCAGTAATCCAAAACAATACTCTTACAGAGGTGAACACACTGTGGAGCTGAGAGGAACCAAACAAGAAAAGGAGTTAAGTCCACTATGGTGATATGGGATTAGCTCAGTCTCAAAAGAAAGTTTCAGAGATGAGTAAACTGCTTTTGAAGATAATATGCACTGAAGCTGAGCTTTAAACACCACCTTTTCTCACTTTAAAATAAATCACCTCCAACATCCTAAAGATGATCTAAACTAAAGTATATAGGTCAAGGAGGGATAAATAGTCATAAATCAGGTACTAATGAGGACAAATATGAGCATACATTAGAAACCTGCCCATTAGAAATGAAACCCCTGAGTATAATGCGATTGAGGACATCTACTGTAATTGCATGCTTTTTGTTTCAAATCATATTCATAAAGAAAATCGTGACACCAACCCCCATATTTTCCACTGGGCTTTAATCCATTTTCATGGACTCTCAGAAAAGGAGTTACCTCGCTGCTTTATCCCTCAGTCCGTCCTCCTTTTCCCACATTAAGCTCATAATTACACATATGAGTGAAGGTTTAGATCAGTCTATTGCTTCAAAAAATGAGAAAAGACCCATTTTCTGGCCATCCAGGGTGATGGGATAGATCCCTAAAGCCCAGCTCACCACAGACTGAACATTATTTCATCTCAGTTTTAGTTCTCCTTTTCTGCTCTTCTACATTTCACTTAAGCCTTTCATTCTTTCCTTCATGATTTTCATCTCATTTCATTTCACTCTTCAGATAATATGATAGAATCATACATCAAGTAAACTTAAAAAGGCATCTGCACAAGTGTGTACTGGTTGTGTGACTGTACATACACTCATTCATAGTGGTGGTACACAAGAATAAAAGACAATATTAATTTCATGACATTTTCATCATTAAATAAAACTGTGATTTCAAAGCAGTACTTTGAATCTCATCTTGCAGTAACTGCCCTCATTTACACTGCTGCTGGACAATAAAGGCTTGAAGACACAGCCCACAGTGTTTTTATTCTCAAACTTCAAAACAAAGGGATGTGAAAACACTACAAACTGCTGCAGCTTTTGTAAAACTTCCAAGTGTTCAAAGAAAGTATTGGATTTTCCAAGCCCCCGATAGGTGAAGACTGTTGTACAGTAGATCAGCAGCCACACAAGCGCGTTCTGAAAGTGGTCCGCTGAGCCTCTTTCAGAGGCTTTCGTCACCCTGTGAGATCCTGAGGCTGTTACACATGTACAACAGAGCGGGATGTCAGGTCAACACGGAGCCTTTGCAGAACAATCTTCCTCTTCAAAGTTAATACTTTTTAAAAGCTCAGACCCCAGAATTGGTTGAGTAACATGAAGTAGGTGGACACGCACTGAGGACAAAGATGACTTTAAAAACACTCAAACACAGTATTGTTAAATATAGCTCTACCTCCTCCTCTTGTTTCATTGGTGCCATTAGTGCACAAACAGCTGACTGTCTGGCCCTCATGACCCCAGTGGAGGGGGGGACTTCCCACTGGGACCTCTCCTCTCTTTACATCTGGATCTATACCTCAAAATGAGTCCACTGTCTTATACCAGTGGATCTGAATCAGCCTGTGATCTTAGACTAAAATCACATTTGTTTTGCCCTTAAACCTCTGACAGATCCCTCCACTACAGACACTGTTACCCTTACAGTTGGGAAAAAAATCCCTCTTTTCATGAAATGATTGTGGAAAAAGTAATTTATTCTTGACAGATCAATAAAACTGGGGCTCAGTTTGTAAACATTACTACTGATGGAAGGTGAATACTAACGTGTATAAATAGGAATAAAAAGGTATGTGTCTGAAAACCAAATTATTCTAACTTTATTTCCAACAGCATATGTGATGTTATAAAATATCAACTGCTTGCATGTCAGATGTGTTTTCCTGTTACTCTTATGACACCATGGCAGAAAGCACGCACCAGTGTATTAAAAGCCTGTACACCATAATGCCACGCCTCTGCTGTGTCAACCTGAACCACTGCTTTGACAAAACTCATCATTAAAAGGCATTTCACTGTATTTTCTACAGGTGCACAACTGCTGTACCCATTTCCTATGACTTTATCTCATTTCTGCTCAACACAATAGTGAACATAAAGTGACTTCCTTCCTATATCTCAGTCTTCCACGCACCTCTGTGGCATTTGAACTGTATTCCACTTACTTCACAATGTCTGATTGTGAATGGTGACTTAATTCTAGCTTTGTGGAATTTTTCATCTCTTGTATAATCCTCTAATAATCCTGCACAGACATGTTTCTGCAGTGTCTTTCTGAAATGCAGGCTATTAACGGATTATCCTTAATAAAGTGTCCGTGACCGTGCTCCCACGGAGTGTTTAAATAGCCCTGTTGATCCCACACGGTGCCACTCATCCGACACATTCCGACACAACTTTGGACTAAACACTTGCAAAGAGTCGGTGAAAAGCCACAGTCCACTCACCTTCTTCCGGGGCTGCCATTTCATCATATTTGGAAAGCAGATGTGTGCAGCATCAAAGTGTCACAGCGGCCGGCGTGGGGGTGGACACGGCGGCACACGCATGTCAGCCGTGGGTTTAGGAAGCTGCGTTTACAGGGGTGCGCTTCCGTCTGAGGGAGCGCACACGCACACGCACACGCGCCGAAGTTAGTTATAATCCCGGTATAATGACACGAGAAGTCCACGAGCTGCGTGTACTGTCCGGTCATCCGGGTCCGTGCACAGCATCATCCGCCTGCTCCGACTGCCTCTGAGGCTCCGTGGGCTCGACTGAGTGGAGAGACCTGAAATGGTAATCCAAGAGCCCACGCCGATACTCTCTCTCTCTCTCTCTCTCTCTCTCTCTCTCTCTCTTCACTATGGACGAATTAATAGCTTTAAAGACCCGATCCGGTATCAAATCACATCAATTCACTTAAAATGATTCCCACATAATCTGAATTCAATATGATGCACGGGGTTTATTTATAAAAGTCAGTCCATCCCAGATCTAATTTCCCTTTAAAATGGGACTGTTCATGGGATGTAATTCAGTCAAAAATGCAAGAGAACAAAACCAAAGGAGATCACCACTGCAAAACTTGGAAACGATCAGCAGGAAACTGCATATTTTACCTACCACTGAATCCCAGAAAATTACAAATGATGGAAATAGGAGGAAAGACTTATAGCAGAGTAGACTGCTTCATAATTGCACCGCTCTGCACTCCTTTACCATATGGAAGACACACAAATGTCCTTGAACTAGCTGTTGTTTAAACCAGTTTGTCCCAGTGCCAGAGGGTGAGGAGGTTTAACTGCAGCTGTTTGATGCTAAATTGCCGTGTGTACATTTTTTATGTTATCACCATGCTGCATTAAGTCAAAGATACACTTAGGTTAAAGTTTTTGTTATTCAAGAGAGACAAAGAAGTAGAGAAAGTATGTGGCTCACTGCAGACTGAACCCAAGTGGAGGCTCAGGGAGAACCCTACACCTCTGTGTGCTGCTCTGAACACAGGGTGGCAACGGGAGCTCCTTGAAACTGGAGCTGGGGATGATATTATTGGGGATCATAGGGACACTGAAAGGCCAGAAGAAAAGCCTTCAGGATCACTTAGATCACATAAACAAAGAGGAGGTCGACCCACTCACACACAGGCAGAGTGAAGCTGAGAAGTCAGTGACGTTCTTTACTTTACAAGACGTACTGAGTAAATTAATACAGGACAGAACAGGTGTTACATAATGACAAAGTGTTTCTCCAACATTCAGGGCTCTTAGTTTGGGAGGTGGTGCATATATTAATAGAAAAAAAACATTTTCTGATACAAAAGTAGTATATTATATCTTTCTGCATTCAGGGTGTGTGCAAAACACAAAGACAAAATGAAAAAGCAGTAAACCAACAAAGAAATACATATATATGTCCATGACATTACAGCAGTCTGATCACCTGGTAATTATGTGTCATCTAGTCTTTTCTTTGCACATGTTACATCTACACTGAGCTGCCATGTGCATATAATGAGCACTTATAAAAGATGTATCTATATTATAAAAGCCAAGTGGCCTGTGTGTGTGTGTGTGTGTGTGTGTGTGTGTG
>JAQQZY010000005.1:39017623-39036658 GCA_030068375.1 Ostorhinchus rueppellii
CAAAATATGTAGTGCAGTAAAAGTGGAAGTAGGAGGAAAAATAATACTCCAAAAAAGTACAGATACTGCATTTTAGTTCTTAAGTACAGTACTTAAGTGGCTCCACTTCGTTACTATACATCTCTGAACATGACTAACAGTTACAATCATAATCACAACATCAATCTATGCAATCCCAAAGGGCTGGCATTTAACAGATTCTGAATTTTGCTATGTTGTCAACTCAAGTCAAAATCATAATCATAAAGCCCAATATTGGCAACAACGTTCCCATTATGACTTACTCCTCAGAAACATATATCCCTAAGACTGTACCACAATGAGTTTTCCTTAGATTATTTCCTGGTTCTTATATTTCATCATTGTTTGAGTAGTATTTACTCCTTATCATTTGGACAGAATTATAAAGGAAAATATAAGGATGTGGTATCTTGTTTTTGGAAAAACACTTGAGAAATGAAATAAGAGTAAAATAGAGGAAAAGACGTTGGCAGCTCTTACATAAGCACTAAAAACAACTTATTGCAAGCAGAATTCAACCCAGGACAACACTGCAACTGAAGCAGCTTCATTTGCATGATATGATACCATAGTTACTCGCAAATGGGACACCAAACTGCTGCATGCACTTTTCTTTTCTGCACAGTGGTAAAGGTTGGAATACCTCGGAGAGACGAAGAGAGAAAGGCAGAAAGTCAGATGAGTCAGATGAGAGCTCTGTTCTTCTCATTCGTTTCTGTCACACCCGCTCTAAGTTTGCGTAAAATGTGCACACTGAGGTTTAGTTCTCTGTAGCTTTAACATTGAAACACTGCTCCCCTCCCTGATCTGGTGTTTCCAAATTTGTCCTTTCACCAGAGCTTACACCAAGGCCTTCATTATCTCTCACTATTCCCCTCACACACACACACACACACACACACACACGCACACACACACACAATGTTCATATACACTTAAAATATGCAGACTGGAGGATTCCTCAAACTTGCAAATGGATCACCCAAAAGCCCTGAGTGAGAAGCCTGCATACGCTTACAGCAGCTGGGTACTGACTGTCTTAAAATAAAAAAGCAAAAACAAGGTTTAGAAATATGCAATGTGTGACTAACAGATCAAATAACACTGAATAAGATATTGACTTTGTGTAGGATGAAAATATCAATAAAGGAGTGGGCACGGGCTAATATCAAAGTTCAAGTTCAGCATCAGCTCGCGTATCATTTCTGTACTGTTCACAGACGGGTCCATTTTTAGATGAAATAGTTAGAAAAAGTTCATAGACTTCATTTGACGTCAATCAGAAATCAACAGATCAAAATAAAACACTGATTGATCCCGTGCTGTAAACAATGACTTAATTTAGTTCGATACAAATGAAAGATTATTGACTAATGTGATTGAAAACCTCAGTCAGATAAGACACTAGACTGGAGAACAGCTGACTTTATCATCTATAGAACCATTTCTAACCAAAAAGAGGGAAAAAAATCTGTCCAGACTCACAAAAAAATCTCTGTTCACAGGGTGGGTACTCTGCAGAAACCTGTTTTCATTTTTTTACTTTGTATTTTATTGACAATAATGTAACGATGAAAATATACAACTACAAAATGGTTGGCATACATTGTTCGACACTGTTGCATAAAGATGAAACCATTTTGTTTTCCTCTTTTTCCTCTTTATTTCCATTTACACACATCATTAATCACCTTTGAGCATGTTCAGTGATCCCATCCTGAGCCACAGTTACACTTTATCAAGAATAAATCCCATTGTTGCGATCATTTCATAAGATGAGGTAAAAAATATTTTATCAAAGCTTTATGAGAAACAGTGTATGTTGGTTTATATAGAAACAGACTATGAATAAATAGGCTGTTGAGTATAAAAAAAAAAAAAAAAAGGCACCAGGCCTTTGTGTTGCAAATGACACATTTTTCTTCATGAAATGCTGAAAAATGTTTTTATTTTGTGCATGGGTTGCACATTTTTATGTAAGAATGGCTTTAGGTCTACAGCACACTGTTCAAAATAATCACCAACTTCCATTTGCTGCTTATATTTTCTGACAAAGCCACTGGTGAGAGGCTCCAGAGTCACACATGGCTCAGGGGGCCGTGGGTTTCAGACCCCTGCACTAGACACAAAACTGTGGGAGAACTCAGACAGAACACATCTGCACATTTAAACTGAATAAAATTATTTTCTAAAATAGAATTTTTTAAGGATGACTCATCAAGCAAACTCTGTCTTATCCCAAGATAGAGAAAATAATTTGAACAGATCTGAGACTTGAACTCACAGCTTAATTTGCGGCAAATTAAATGAAGTATTTCATGGACAGATGGCTGTGTGATTAATTTGGGAATAAACGAGCTAAAAGAGAAGAAGGATTACAGGGTTTTCATGCTTTAAACGAATAACTGGTCAGATTACGTAACACAAATCTGCTTCCCAAAGGCAAATTCATGAACCGAGACCTAAATTTTAAGTTGAGGAAAGACTGTCCAACAATAATGTGTTATTATCCCTGTTTAACCTAACTGGCACATGTTCGACATGGACACAGAGCAGAGGTTGCTTTTTGTGACCTGGTGAAGGTAGAGTAAGTCTAATAGTGACTCATTCTGGATCTGACGCTTCACTATAATCAGTAGTTATGCAGTAAGTCGATCTCAGCCTTTGAAACTCAAACATGTAGTTGAAAATCCGATTCATGAGAGCAGTAAGAGCCAGAAAAACAGTTTATTTGTGGGTCATAAAACCAAAACAATGCCCCGAGATTGAGATCAGAGAAGTGCTAAAACTATTTCTAGAACTAGATGAGACTCACTGCTGATTCATCACAGTCACCAGTTCCACATTAGACATAAACAAAACTCTTGAAATATTTAGTAGAGCATCTTTTAGATTAATTTAAAGTTACAGAGAGAGGAGAAAGAAAAAAACAAAAGCTGTAAGTCCATTACTGAGTACGTTTTCTCAGTTCATGTGCCTGTTTTTCAGCTCTTCTCCCAAGTATGCCATCGCTTTGAATAAATCTGCCATATTGTTATGAAACACTCGCTCAAATATGACAGAGGTGATATAAACCAGAGCTCGTTGAACGTGTTACTAGGGTGGTGTTTGCTGAAATAAACAAAGAAGGCTACACATCATGAGAATGAAAGTAGGACGTACGTATAGTAAATCTGTAAGCCTATTACTGCTGGACCAGAAGAGTCGATAAAACACAAAAAGAAAAATAACAGTGCAGTCTATAGTACTAAGTTGTGGAGGTACAATGTTGTCTTAGAACGTTTTGTTAAGAGAAAATGGAAAATTGTCTGTGGCCTTGTGTGGGTGCACCTGTCCACACAGCTGTTACACTGTTGTGTTGTGTTAACGTGTGAGTCACTTATAAGCAACACTGGGTCGATATTGTCTATTTAATGCTTTTCTTATCTCTCAGTGATGCAAGACACTCATCCTTTCAGAATAATTTCCTTTTTCTTAGATTCACAGCACATGAAAAATATAATTTAGTGATTTCTGTAGCCTTGATCTATTACCCCCCAAAGGGAAGGGAAGGGGTATTGTTTTTTGATTTGGTTTGTTTGTTTATTTGTTTGTTAATACGAGAAGCAACACTATTGGTTGAATTCATAGCAAATTGGGTTTATAGATTACCAGTGACCCAGAATAGATCTGATTACATTTTGGGAACAGTAGGTCAAAGTTCACATTTGTTATTAACTTTAAAACTCTTTTTTTTTCCACATTTACTTATAATGGGTGAAATTTCAAATGTCTGTAGGGGCAAAACTATTGGTTGAATTCATACCAAATTGGGTTTGTAGATTGCCAATGACCCACAATAAATGTGATTACATTTTCAGACGTTCAGATTTTTTAGGCTTTTTAAGATATTTTTTCTTCTCCCTTTTACTTATAATGGGCGAAATCTAGGAAAACATCAATTCTGTTTCAGTTTATTTCAGACTTGGCTCATATATAGATGCAATTGACACGTTGACATCAGCACACGTATAGACATGATGACATCAGCTGGATTGATGCCAAAATAAGCTACAATACGTGCGAGGGGCGGGGTTTGTTGTGCCTGGAACCACTTGTTCAGGATGGTTTCATAAGTTCTGGGAGAAAGACCAAAAACTTTTGTTGTGTGGGTAAGACCCAAATATGAGCATAATAAGCATATACAACACAGGGGAAAAAAGAACACAAAAAAAGAAGTCACTAACCGTTTGTCAGGAAAGTGACTATTTTTGGTCATTTCCACATACATTACAAGACAATGACATCAACAGTTCCAGTGAGGACAGTGAGCCAACAATCTGGGGTCCAATGTGGTCTCCAGGGTCTGTAAGGTCCACCTGTGCATGAACCTACTTTGTTCGGTACCAGGAAGTAATGGTACTAATGTCAGGAATGATGTTCAGAGGGTGAACGTGGATGTGGACAGGGGTCTGGAGCAGCACGCATGTTGGTCTAAGGTTCGAAAATAAATGTTCTTTTCATCTTACATGTGTTTTTCTTGTATTTTTTTACATATACTTCTTGTATTCTGTTGTTGTTGTTGTTGTTGTTGTTTAGGGCCACTTAAGGGCAAGGAACCAAATATGTTAACTTCACTGACCTCAATGTAATAAATTCTTGTTCTGTCCTCCAATAACATACTAAGGTTGAAAAATTGAATTTCAGAGCACTTCTGACAGCCCTATAAATGGTTAAACCAAAAAAATGTCTATAAAAAACAAAACATATAATAAAACCAGTAGAAATTGCTGCGCCGAATCCTCAAAAAATAACACTGTTGAAGCGACGTGAGTGTGTTCTTTTTAAATCCACTCAAAACACTACAAACTACTGCATGTGCAGACCCTTTTATCAGGCTGTTTTTGTTGCGTCACCTGTCATTTGTTTGATATTCCTGTTGCCGCTGCCACTTTGTCATATACAGCAGTCACACACACACACACACACACCTATTGTATATACTTCCACTAATACGCACAAATAGACACACACAGGCAAGACAGACGACAAGCTGACAAGTAGCACTAAGTCACTCAGCAGGATGTTTCCACTGACAGCCTGTTATCACGAGTGTCACTGCTGACGTATGTATTTGTCGCTGGCTTGAACACAAGTGTACACACACACAGACACACAAACCCACAGAAATTATTGGAAAAAAATGTGTGAGCAGGATCAACAGTACTGTTCTCTCACACACTGCGGACAAAAAAAGGCAGGAAAACAACGTGCATGTCCTGCCCTGCTTCTAACTCTATTATGCACACACACACACACACACACACACACACACACACACACACACACACACACACTTCCACTGTCTTAATACTCCCAGCCTCTATTTCAGCCCAGGTCAAAGGGAGTACATTCCTGGAGAACAACAGACACACAAAGACACACAGACAGAACCTAAAGACTGGAGGCTACACAAGAGGAAATTGTGCGTCTGAATGATCCTTAACATAGTACATACTAAGACATCACCGATATCACTGTTTCCATCCAAATCACACCCATATGGTAAAGACAACCTGATCTGATCATTTTACGTTCATTGATATTGAAAACCTCATGATCATTTTCTCAACTGGTCGCAAAATTTCTTTGTCAAATAGCCGAGTCTTCCTCTCCTCTTTGTAAATGTAAGAGAGAAAAACACCCCCAGAGCCAGAAACAACATATTCTCTGTCTTGTTTAGTCTGCAAACCAAAGTATATGAAGAACTGTAATAAAAGAAGGAAACAAATCTCTGATGTGGAGAAGCTGTGACCAAAAACTTCAGTTCATGTGCAAATATTAACCCGAGAAGACCAGTTGATAGTTGAGAGATGAGAGAGTAATATTGTTAATAAATGGAAATAATTCAAGCAAAATGCAGTTTGTCAGCTTTTCATTGTTATCACATGTGATCAGTTTGAACATTCAGACGCTCCGTAGTGAAAACACCATGATCTTCTACAACATTCACACAAAAAAAACACACACAAAGTTTGATAAATATCGGCAGTTATAGATGTTTTAATGTTTCGTTAATGATATATTCTGGAGGAAAAAGCCACTTTTTCTTTAGTTTTTGCAGAGAAAGATTATTGTGGAGGTCGTCACGAAAAAGGGTTAAAGCTGTTAAAGATTTAGTCATTTCACTTGTAAATGATTTTCATATTAATGTATCATCTACAGTATATTTACAGACTTTTCCATGCACTTTACATTTTATTAATTCAGTATGAATAACTTTCCTGCTGCATTTTATAAAGAAATGGACGATGGCAAATAGGCTCCATAGTGAACGTGGAAACACTTTCATCTTATGCTAAATCGATTCATAAATAAAACCTCTGTGTGTTTTTATGTTCAGTTTTGCTGAAAAAGGCCCTTTTTCTTCAGTTTTCTCTGTTCTGATATATAACCTTTGAGTTCCTTCAGAGTTTTAATGAACATACACATGACTTGTAAGTTAAATATAGTAAAATAGTTGATTTCCACTGAGAAATCCAAAATGTAGAGGATAATATTATAATAAATGGTAATAAATCACTTAGAGAAAGATTAAATGTAGGAAAAATTCATTTGGAAGTCACCACAAAAATAGTTCTAGGTCTTTAAAGGTTAAAGCTATTAAAGAATGTCACCTTAAACTGATTTTCTTATTCATGTGACTGACTTTGACATTTTCTCTGCCTTTTTAATAAAGTGTCTGAATAACTTTCCTGCTGTAGGTTTATCTTTGCCGGGTGCTTCCTGGATGAAAGCTATTATTTTCCTGCTTCCATTTCTCTGTGCCTCCACCAGGTGACATCCTTCGACATAAGTGAAGGTTTAGTGGAGTTATTAAGGAGATAACGGTGTACCGTGGAGTGGAAAAGTTACGCCATAGCGTGGCTGTGACCTCCATGAGGCGTTCAGGAGCCTGTCAGAAATCAGCCTGATCTGTGATGACCTACTCATAGTTTCCAAATAAATCCCGTGGGCAGCCTGTTCTGTTCGTGTCCGAGCTGTCACAGTGTTGGTTGGAATAACTCAAGCCAAAGGGTTTTCTGTCTGTTTTTTCAGCCTCTTGAAACTCGCGCAGGGATTGCGTCTTTTTTCTTTTTTTTTTCCCCGAGCGTTTCCAATAAAAGCCCCATTTCCATCCGCCTTACCTTTTCTTTCCTCGTTCTTTGCTTTTCCATCTCTGCTAAATCCGGCGACAGCAGCTCTAAACTTTCATCCTACACCGACAGTGGGGCAGGACAGGAAAACCCACAGCCACCATCCAAAACAAAAAGCCAAAGTGAACAACAGTCTGTGAATTCCACTCACAGATCCTCTACTACTGCGGAGCTTCGTGCGCTATGTGTCCGAGCTCCAAACTTCCTCTGGTGCAAAGTTAATCCACAGTATGTGCGCCATGTTCCCACAGCCGATCTTCTCCCCATAGCGGAATTTTTGTCCGGTGAGAGGCGGGGATCCGGTCGGCTCCATGGCTGCAGCCTTCAGCAAGGTTTCAATTACTTTTCATGACATCAGAGAGGAGTTGAGTTACCTGACAGATATATTCATTACAGCAGGCCTCCACACTGTGATGGTATGTGCTGATGAAATGTACTCTCTGATCCCACTATAGCAGTGACTGGACCAAAACATTCAAAGAAACAACAACAAATAACACTTTTTGCACATCTAGGTGAAATAACCAGTTTTAAGGATATTGGTCCAGTTCAGGGATAAAACATGGAAACACATGATTTAAGTTTATAGTAGAACTTCCATCCCCCACTCCCAAAATGGTAGTGACTACTACTACTTATTTAGTCACATTTATGCATTTGGCAGACGCTTTTATCCAAAGCGACTTACAGTTATTACAGGGTATTGGTTACAATAGTTAGGTTAGGTGTAGTTAGGTGCCTTGCTCAAGGGCACTTCAGCCATTACCTACTGATTACGGTGGGATTTGAACCTGCAACTCTCCGAGCTTAAGTCCAACGCCCTAACTACTAGGCCACAGCTGCCCTTTTTTGGGTTTACTTACTTAGTTAGTTTTCACTTTTACACCCAGCTGCTGCAATTTTATCTGTGTTGCCATGGTAACGCAATGCTTGTACCAATAAGCACATTATACATCTACACTGTAAAAAGTAAAACATTGAATCAACTAAAAAAATGTTTCTTCCATAGGTCACATAAAAAAAAAATAGTTGAGTGAACCTAATTAAATTACATTTAATATGGTTCACTCAACAATTTTTTTTATGTGTGACCTATGAAAGAAAAATTTTCAAGTTGGTTCAATGTTAAACTTTTTACAGTGTACATACCCAGAAGAATGTCAGCTAAAAGCTCAGTTAAACCAGTTTTCAGACAACAGAACAATCAAACCACAAACATTTAAATGAGGAAATGTGTCCTATTTATAATACTTCTAAACAATATAACAATAATATATAATACTTGATACTTTATATCCCATAAAGACCTTAACAGTCACCAGTGACACAAACCATCTGCTGATATAAACTGTTTAATACCTGTTGACCCACTAACTATCAATCCATGTAAATAATTGGAGTAAAATACAGTTTGTCATCTTTTCATGGTCATCAGATATGATCCATTTGAACGTTCAGAGGCTCTGTAGTTACCATGGAAACGGTCAACCTCTACAATATTGATTCACCAGTAAAACCCGTGGAGTTGGATCAATGACAGTGGATGGAGACACGTGCTTTTACATTGTTAGCTATATCTTTGCTGAAAAATTGACTTATTCTTCATTTTTTTTCCTCTGTTTTGATATAATTAACTTTGAATTTACCCAGAGTTTTCATGAACGTCTACATGATCCATGAATTAAATATGGGAAAATACATGATTCACGGCAGAAAAAAAAAGAAGCAAAATACAGAGTTTTTTTTTTTTCTAAGTGGTGATAAATCAGTTAAGAAAAGGTAGAAAGAGGGAAAATTAATTTGGGAACTGCCACAAAAGTAGCACTGGGTCTTTATTGAATATTATTAATTTTACAGAAGGTATAATTATTTACAACCATCTATAGCTTATTTACAATGATTTTTATGTTGTTGTTGTTGTTGTTGTTGTTGTGTGTGTGTGTGTGTGTGTGTGTGTGTGTGTATTTGTGAGATTCGGTTTCTAATTTTATAAGAATGTAAACTCTATAGTATGGGGTACATGCAATGACAATGAAGGCATTCTGATTCTGGAATATCAATAACAAGCTAAGAGTCTGAGACCAGCATGTGTGATGAATAACTTCATATGGTAAACACTGTGAGACTTGTGGGTAAATATCATATTCACAGTTGTAAATGGAGAAATATGAAGCCCTCCTTTTTGTTTTATTAATGAGTTTAAGTTATATTCTATTTCTATCCATAAATTAAAATCAAAGATAGCTTGTAAAATCCTTAAAGATATTGTTTCTGTTATTACTGTAACATGCTCCTATATGCCCCATTTGGTTGTTGTTTCTTTTTGTTTTATTTGTTGGCAATTTTTTCAGATATATGTCTCCTCTGCAAGATGCTGTAATCCACACTTCCTTAATAAAATAAATAAATAAATAAATAAAAAGAATAACTTCATAAAACAGCACACCAATGCAGTAAACTTTGCACTTCTACGCTAACACACTAGGTCACTTTATTATCCCTGAAGGGAAATTCAGTCTCCGTATTCGACCCATCCTAATACACAAAGCATCAGCACAGAAGGAGCAGTGAGCTGCCATTGAAGGCACTTAAGGACCAACTCCAGGTCTTCATGAGTGTCTTAATCAACCCTGACAGCAGAATTAACATATGTATACGTGTTTTTGATGGAGGGGGGAAACTGGAGGAGCTGGATTAAACCCACACTGTGAAACTAAATTTGACTTGATGGCACAGTTTGTTCAGTAGGTCCAGAAACTGCAGATAAAAATCATATGGCATTGTAGTTTCTCAGGCAAAATGTGATTTAAAAAAAAACAAAAACACAAGTATTGCAACCATCACCTCACATAGGATAGAACACTCTTTTAACTTTAATAATTTAACAGAATCCCTAAATACATAGAACAAATACATCACATATCTGACAATAACGCACAAACTCTGATATCCTTCAAGAACTTTGGTATGGTGTCATTTGTAAAAGTTATTTGAGAGTTGTGTGTCAAAAAATAAGTCTTACCGGTGCTTAAACAAAACAAACCCAGTCTCCCTTACTACGAAAGCATAAATCAGTCATATATTGCACCATAAAAACCACTACTTCACCGATATCTTCAATAATACCTACAGTATGCACAGATATTTACATGAGTTTTTCCTCATTTAACATTGCTCATTTGGAGTCACTGCACCAACTACATGAAGTAACTCTATGTTCAACTCACATATTTACACATTTCTATGACAGTGCACAAGAGGAGACGGCAATGATGCACAAGAAGTCTGGAAAACACTGTATGAGCTGTCTGACTGTGAGAGCACCAGTAGTAAACAGACCTTTCACATGTAGAAGCACAAGTAATGACATTAACAATGGCTCTGCCCTATGAGATGTATACAGTAAAACGTTATTGATCATCCATCCTGTTCCTGCTGTTAGAGCTATACGTGTCTGCAGTGAAAAATCTAATTTAGTACAGGAAGCAATTACTTATAAGTACTTGTATTACTTATATGCTGAGTTATGGTTTCACCACATCTTACGTTGTACACAGTATAAATAAAACAATATCTACAGAGGCCCAAAATGTTCATCATTAAATAGGTACAGGGTATAAAATATTGTGATTTTTCCTATTTTTTCATAAGTGCGCTCTTGGTCCTTTTCATTTCATCCTAACACAAGCACATATTTAGTGACATCTGTTGGTGAAGTTGATCACACCTCTGTGCCTTCTCCTCAACCTGAACTACAATACATCATTTATTAGAACCAGTGTTTGTTTTGTCCATTCTGAATCACTTTTCTCCTCATTTTACTCTTGAACATAGTACTTTATGCCAATAAACACATTTCACTGGATGCCAAATAGTAAAGAATGGAAAAAGGAAAAGAGAAGTTCATTCTGAGGTACAGTAGAACATGGTAGAAAGGTAACCTAGTACTTTTGTAAATGTAAATGGTTCATTCTTAGGCACAGGGGTCACTATAATAACATCCTATAAGTAATGACACACGTTTCCTTCTTGTTTTAATGTAAAAAAAAAAAAAAAAATTAAATTACATGAAAATATTTACATTTACAAAGTGTCCTTTCACAATAAAATGTGAATAACTTGAACAAATATGAACAAACTGAAATGTCCTAAGAGAAGTAAGAGTATTTATCAAATTATTATGTCTGTTACTAAACATTTTGTATATTTGTAGATCCACTGTGGTCTGTAATGAACATGCGCAAATGAGAAGTTAAGCAAAATGTTAAAATTGCACTTGTTCATGTTATTCACATTTTTTTAAAGGATAGTTTGTATATGCAAACATTTTCTTGATGCAAGTTTACTTTTATCAGTCTAAAACACAGTAAAACGCTGATATTTTTTAATATATATTATTATTATTATATTATTATTTTGCTGGTCTGGTCTACTTCAGATCATCCATCCATCCATTTTCTTCCGCTTACTTCAGATCATATTGTGCTAAATGTGGCCCCTAAACTAAAGTGAGTCTGACACCCCTGTTCTAAGGTGACAAAAACATAATTCATAGTTTGAGGTGATTATACAAAATGAAAAGTTAGAGCCTTTTCAGTAGAACTTTTTCAGTCAAATATGCAGAATTTAACCAAACACCACCTGCACAGAACTGTAAGAGGATGCATTTCTTAGACTCTTATTCATTTATTTAATATTAAACACTTTGGCTTTCTTTAATCTTCACCCTCAGATCAGTGCCTTCCTGCTTACAACTGGCTATTGTGTGTCTGATAGACGTTTCCTCTTGTTTAGTTTGGGTAGGACCATTCTGAGACACAGTTTGTGAAGTCTGACAGCTCTGTCTTTCCTTTTTGCCCTTGTAAGCTTCGGCCTCCTGACCTTCAGCCTGACTGCCTGTAGATGGCGCTGCTCATCCACGTCTGCATCGCCCCTTTGCTCCACCTGAGGAAGCTCTGCTCTCACCAAAACCGCTGTACAGCTGCAGGACCAAGCAGAGAGGGGGATCATTTGATGTTTGAGTAATGTCAGCCTGTGTGCTAATGTCAGTGTTTTAACAGTCCACTGACGTTTTGCCTGATGTGCAGTCCTGTGGCAGGAAGCAGGACTGAGACACGTGTCCCAGCAAAACAGCCTGCACTTCGGTCAGTTGTGCCTGTTTAGCCAAAGTCTGGAAGATTCTGGACGGACAGAAAACACATCAGCAACAACAAAAGCAAAAGAAAACACGCAGACATGGTGATCAAACACACAGCAAAATGAAGAAAACCAAACACAGAGTGAATGCACAGATAATAGTGTTATGATAAGTCCAGGGGATGCATAAAAGAATCATTTCTGTGCAAATTCAGAGAATCGCTACACCTTACGTAACAGTGTGTATGTGTACGCTGCTTGTGGCCTAGTTTAGTGTTATGAAACATCACGCCATGTCTGCCCCATGTTACTTAAACACAAATAAAGGTGAGTGTACTATTATTCCAGTGTCTGTGTATACTCTGCTTGAAGCTGGTGTTTTTTTCCCTTTTTTTGGAGTATTTTCTCAACATAGTAACCCCTGTAAATGTGTAGTCTGGGGTTAACTTCACATGTGTGTAATGTAGCCATGATCTGACATATCACAGTGTCACAAAACCTCAGGTAAAACCCTGCTGAAACCCAGTTGGTTTAGTCGATTCAACTGGCTGTTTTAGCTGAAAAAAAAGTTTACGGTTGAAATGTGAAATCTGTTGAATGACTTTGAATTTACCTGCTGGTGCAGTTGCAGTGGTACATGGTCCGGGGCTCAGGATTGTGGAGGCCGTATCTCTTCTGCAGAGGAAGGATTTTGCTCCTGCATTCATCTAGATCCTTGTACACATCACATGACTTCTCCTCTGTGCAGGGGAAACAGAAGAGGATATAGTCAATGCCAGAACTACAGGAAGGAAATGGGATATTCATTGACTATCAGTGATATTCTGAGTCTAATTATGACCTTTGGGAGGTAACGCCTTGTCCAGATCCTCACGTGTGTTTGTTTTTGTGATGGTGCTGAGATGGGTGTGGGGTGTGATGAGGGCAGGGGGTGCACCCGTCATAAGTGTGGGGACAGTAGAAGCTGCAGCGGCGTTGGAGAACAGGAGGGGGTGGATTGTGTTACTGTCTTCAGCTGGTGAGGAGGTGTTGGCGTTGATGACGGCGGCCTCTGTTGGACTGGCCGACTCATAGAGTATGGGAGGATGCACCTCAGCATACAGAGCCAGTTTGGTCTCTTTACACCTGTTGGGTTGAACAGAGAACTTCACCATCATAAATTAAACTGAAAACAACAGTGATTAAAACCTAAAAAAAAAAAAAAAATAGCTACTAAACACTCCTACCATCACTGAAATATCCAGACTGAAATAGCTATAAATAAATAAATAAATAAATAAATAAATAAATAAATAAATAAATAAATAAATAAATAAATAAATGACTCTTTTTGGACAGTAAAATGTAGTTTTTACTACACTCATAACTTCTGGACAGACTGGGGACTTCTGTGGTCCTTACCTTTTGTTATTAGCACCATCTTCTGGTCTGAATATACATTCATCTAGTGCTAAATATCATGAATGAATACATCCAGACTGTGGGGCCCTGAAGTCACTGGAGGTTATATTTTACATTCAATATTGTTTGTCACAAGCTCACAATAGTTTTAAAAGATGAATATGCGCCTTTATTTATTTACCTCATTTATTTTATTGTGCACTAGCTAATTGTCTATGACAGTTTTGAGCACAAGATTAGAACTATAGGGCTTTTGTAGAAGCAAACATTTTTGGTGATATATTTTATTTTATTTAGGGACAAGTATGTAGCACTGATTATTGCCTCAGACCAAAGTATTTAGAGCTGAGGCTAATGTGCAATGGCAGTGTCTATCTGAATTTTTTATACATAAGACACAGACACTGTCCAAAATACATAGTGAACAATTAAAAAATACAACAGAACAAGAAAGAGTGAGTCATAACTACATGACTGATCCCTTTATAAAAACAGTTAAGATAACATTAATATAATGATAGTTAAGATGAGAAGAAATAATTTAGCCTTTTCTATACACTGAGGATACAAGTATGGTGTTGTTAGCATTTACTTCAACTACTACTGAGTCTAAAAAGCAGCATGAACTGGTGGCATGACTAAAAAAATGTTTTTTAATCCAAAGAAAAATGCTGCCAGTCAAGTCTGGGGATTAGTAAAAGTTACAGCTGTTTTATAGACACTTGTTGGTGCCAAATCTTTCTAAATGCAGTGAGCTCTAAATCCTAAATCCGAAAGAAATTAAGATTCAGTGTGGGGTAAAAGCACAGACTGTACTCAGAAAAAGCTGAGAATAGAGGTCTCAAAATCTGATGTAGAAGATAAATGTGTATTTTGGTGACACCAACCTAAAGCAGGGTTACTTACAATATTTTAATTTGTGTTCAAATCCTAAACACTCATAGATGAAGTTAAAATACTGACTTACATTCCAAACCAGTTCCTCTGTGTGCACTGAAGTCTGTGGGAGAACTCAAAGCAGTGCATCTTCAGCAGGTTGAAGAAGGTGTATCCAACTACATCAGAAATGCTGTCTTTTGCCTCCATTAAACAATTGCGGAACCTACAAATATTTAACATTTCAGAAAACATATCAGAGAAAACATATAAACACTGATAATGTTCTGGATATTTTTAATTTGTTGCGAGTATACATCAAATCATAAATCCTTACTTGTTATCACAGTCACAGTGAGACATGGTGAAGATGTTGGTGTTAAAGACGCCAAACTGTGAGTGAAATGACAGGATGGTGGATTTGCACTGGTCGTGTTCACGGCAGCAGCTGTCCGTCTCTTTAAAAACTCCTGTGAAAGAGCGAACAGTATAAAGGTGCCTGACAGAAAAGTTCAACACAATCAGAACAGGCATGAAGAGCAGGAGTTTTTCATTGTACATAATTTCATTTCAGTCACACACAGTGATACCTTATGATTTACTGTCAGAATTTTAACCCAACAGGAAAACATTACCTCAGTGTTTGAGAACAATTGATATCAGTCCACACCTTAAATGGACACTAGACTCAATGTTTGAAGTCAGAACTACTTTACTTATCCTGATTATGCTGCATATTGTCTATCGTAGATCAGAAAAACTAATATGAAACTTAATTCATCTGAGCATAAGGCACCTCAGCTGCCTCTATTCACTGTTGATAACCTCCTAAACGGTCTGTTTTTAGTCTCTTAACCCATAAGGACCCAAACCATCTACTGATCTAAACTGTTTAATGCCTGCTGATCCACTAATCCTATCAATGTGTGTGAATAAATGGTGTAAAAAGCAGTTTGTTATCTTTTCATGGCCATCAGATATGACCCTTCAGATATGGATCTTCAGAAGCTCCATAGTGAATGAGGAAACACTGTCATCTACAACAGTGATTCACCAGTGAAACTCATGGAACTGGATCCATGACAGTGGATGGAGACACTTGATTTACATTCAGGTAATGATAGATTTTGTTGAAAATGTCACACTTTCATCATTTTTTTTTCCATTTCTGATATAACAAACAATTTAATTAATCTGAGCTTTTATTAACGTCGGCATGATCCGTAAATAAAATTTGGGAAAACACCTGATTTTCACTGAAGAAATGCTAAATACACAGGAGAATATTATAATAAACTGATTTTTTTTTTTTTTTTAAATCACGTAAGAAAGGTAAAATAGAGAAAAATTCATTTGGGAACTGCCAGAAAAGTAGCACTGGGTCTTTCTGGGTTAATGGAGGCTTTTTTAATTTGTGATTTACTGGTGATTATTACACCCACTAAAGAGAACAGGCCTGATGTGAACCCACTTTTCATGCTTGATTTTTTTTTCTGTATAAACCCACGGTAGACCCCAGGTGTGGACTCAATCCTACCTAAATCTGTGTATGATGGTGCCTTGTTGCCGGAGCCGCACCAGAGCGTCCCAGGGACAATAAAACCGCGCTTAACACGACGGTGCGTCTTGACCTCTGACCTTACATCTTCTGGACCCGCACTTCTCACGGTGCGTGTCTTGACGGTGCGCTCTGTACGCGCAGCCGTCAACGAAGACTCCACGGACACGCACAGGTCATCCGAGTCAAACAGGGAATCAAAAGTCAAACTATTATCAAGACGATCCGAAAATTCGTGCGAACGTTCCCCGCATAGTGACACATAGTTGTGGATGAGCGCGTGGTGGTCGCTCCAGGAGCAACCGAGCAGCGCGCGCCCCGGAGACCAGACACTGTGGTACACGCGCAGGGATGGAGAGGCCTGCCGCGGGTCGCTGCGGAGGAAACTGTAGTGCACTTCTTCACCAGATGAAACTTTAGTCCAAATACAGGAGATCGTCGCTTCTGTGGAGGTCCATGTGAGGAGTGATGATGTTAAAATGAACCAAAGAAGAGAAGCGGTGTGCGTCATGGCGGCGTAAACAGAGTGCACGAGCATGCGTTAGGAAGGAATGGATGAAAGAGTCTGGCACGCTTTTCCACTTTACATCTAAACCAAGTCACTGCCTATCTCTCTGAAGACTTAGTGACAGATGGACAGACCCCAGATCGGTTTTAAATGAGAATGGGAGGAACTAGAGGGCGGACCAAAAATAAACGCCACATTTGCACCATGACTTGTCAGTGAAGTGTTACACAAACATCAGCCGCTCCCTCTAAAAAAAAAACCCCACAGTGACAGTGGCCATGACATATTGATCAACACACACACACACAAACAAACAAACACACACGCATACACAGATGGTTGATCAATCGGCAAATGTGACTGATATTGATGATTCTTCCAAACAGTGGGAGTGTGCACAGACTCAACAGGTTAAATAAACATCAGTAAAATGTGACAGCCTGATCAATGTTGACAGGTACTGTAAATAGGACATGTCTACCTTTGCGCCTACTTCCTTTTATTTACTTTCTTGGATATTTAATTTAGAGACATAACACTAAAAAAAAGTTAACAAACCAAATAGGCTACTGTTATTATTATTATTATTATTATTATTATTATTATTATTATTATTATTATTATTATTATTATTATTATTATTATTACTATTACTACTACAAGTCAGTTTGTTTTTATTTGACTGCATCCTATTTGTACTTTTCCTCATTGAATGAAGGAGAAACTTTTAAAAAGGTGACATTTTAGTAGATGACTTGGATGTTGTTGAATTAATGGCAAAGGGTCACAGAAATGTGACTCCCCAAAAGGACAATAATGTCAGTTATCATTAAAGCTTTAATGATTTGTTTTCATCCTTGATAGAGGAGGATGACTGGACAAAACTGAGGAAGGTCAATTTAATATGGAGTTGGAAGAATTTTGTCCCTTTGTCCTCTGGTTTAGATACTGATTTGTCTCTTTTAAAATTAGGTTTCCACTTGACATTTAAACATACTGTTAATGGCCATTTCTAACCCATGAAGACCCAAACATCCACTGTCACCCAAAACCATCTTCTGATCGAAACTGTGTAATACCCGTTGACCCACTAATCCTATCAATACATGTCAATAATTGGTGTAAAATACAGTTTGTCATCTTTTCATGGTCATCAGATATGACACATTTGGATGTTCAGAGGCTCATTTGTTACCGTGGAAACACCGTCATCCAGAGGTGGGAGTAAGTCATTCATGTGCAAGTCACAAGCAAGTCTCAAGTCATAACCTTCAAGAATGAAGCAAACCGAAGTCACTGTGATGAGAAATAAGATAGTCACCAGTCAAGTCATACAAAAATCTAATGATCTACACCAGTTTCCACAATACAATCAGTAAAGATAGTGTTACACAAATTGAGTTTTATTTCAACGTAAACAATAACTCACACTATCGCAGCCTATGAACAATTACTTAACTAGTTACTTCCCCTTTCAAGAAGGTCACGCCATTTCTCCATGGCCTGTTAATGCATCTGTCTGACGTGCTCATTAACATTTCAGGAAAAAATAAAATATTGCATAAACTGAATAGTACATAAAATAAAAACAGGTATATAGAAATAAAGAAAAACATATTGTCTGAAATGTAAACATTATAGACATGAGAAAACATTACATCAAACTGTGAAAAATTATTCAACTAATAGTTTTAGTGCCACATGCAATTCATGTTATCACGTCCGCCAAGGAGGTTATGGTTTTGCCGGTGTTTATCTGTTTGTCAGTTTGTGTTCAAAATAACCTGAAACGTTCTGAACGGATTTGGATTAAATTTTCAGGAATTGTTAGAAATGGGACGAGGAACAAGTCATTAAATTTTGGTGGTGATCCGGATCACCATCTGGAGCCTGGAATTTTTTATAAGATTTCTTAATCATTAGGAGATGGGGCATGACAGCACAGTGTTGCATATGAGGTCATTCAGCTCCATCTAGTGAAGGAAAGTACAAACACTACCTTGGCGGAGGTCTATGCTCGCCGAGTACTTTTCTAGTTTTGTCTAGTTCATATCCATACTAGCAAGCATCTCTGCCACAACATTAAAGAAATATTTCACTTTACTATAACTTGTCAACTTTAAGCAGCTATATCTTTATCTAAGTGAAATATCCTTTTAACTGTGTGGGAAATTTGCTAGATAATGTAGATATGAAGAGGACAAAATAACAAGAATAGCATGTGGCATCCTAAAACCACAGTTGAACTATAGCAAACAGTTTGACTACATTTTTGTTATTATTATCCATCCATCCATCCATCTTCTTCCGCTTATCCGGGGCCGGGTCGCGGGGGCAACAGTCTAAGCAGGGATGCCCAG
>JAQQZY010000005.1:39065684-39075715 GCA_030068375.1 Ostorhinchus rueppellii
GCACTTTGGTCATTTGTTTTCTGATTCATCTTATTAAACTATGTAAGATTTAGCACATTTAATGTCTGAAGCAGAGACTTTCTAAGAAATTGTGGAGCAGTGGAATTAACAGGGAATAAACAACGTACCAAAAGCTAAACAACAAATTTAGTTTGAAGAGTGGTAATATCACTAATACAACTGATCACCAAAATAAGTACCCAGGCAGGGAAAAATGCAGCGCATCATAGGTGAGACAGTAAAATAGTTGGCCACAGTTATGAGTTTGAAAATAATGGATCAGTCATTGGACCTAAAATGAGGTTAGTCATCCCAGGGAGCCTACTTCAGGAAACTACATACACTTCAACAGCAAAACCCCAGTTATTTACGGTACACAGAACATTCCCTAAGGAGTCCCAAAAGTCCCATCTGAATTAGGCTGGAACATTTCAGCTCTCCCACATATACACACTCATGTATTCAGCGCTCACTATGCAGTTTCCCCCCTTTTATCACCTTCTACTTTCCTCACAGTGTCCCCACAGCTGTTACTTCTCAAACCACCAGAGAGCTCCTCACTACATTCTTTCTTACTTTCCAACATAAGCTTCATCTTTTCATCCACTCACCCATTCATCACTCATCTACCCATTCATTCAGTCTGCTAGCTCCCCTCCTATACGTCCCCCCACCCCTCCACTAAGGCTTGTCAGACTAGGGAGGAAGCAGCTTACGGGACTTAGTTGTGCAAAGACACATCACCGCCTACTTTATCCTCTGTCTGATGACTCTCTACTGATCATTAACCCATACATTCTCACATGCAAACCCTTTACTGGTGATTGCTTGGTAAAGCTCAGCATAGATGTAAGAGTAATCTGGCTTTCAATCCTAACATGGGTGGCTGAAAGCTTTTTCGTCACAGTTTCCTAGAGAATGCTTCACCTACTGTGTATTAGCAGAGACGGCAGAGCAACAAAACACATTAAGAACAAATGGGGGAGGCTTTCAGAAACTGTTACGATACATGAGTGTCTGTTTCTACATGCATGACAGTGCTTGTTATTATCATTATTTGATCATGGAAGCAAAAGAACATATTTGCCACATACAAACAGATTGTAATAAGCATCTTGTCATGTGTTTGTTTATCCTGGCTGCTCACTATGCCTGGTTAGTTCAGTAACAGACCATACGTCCTCATAGTAAGTGGTGAGTGGGAATCACACTCTTTATCTGTATACATGTCTAAAAACCAGGGCTAGCACTGAAGCCGCTAAACAAACCTCAGGCTAATTGACTCTATTCCATTCTCTCTTTCCATCTTTGTAGGAGTACCACATTTCTCAGTCTGAGTGAGACAGAGCACCGAGGGAGGGTCTGAATGGAACATTGTGTGTAGAGAGACACAGGAATGAGTAATAATGAGAAATAGGGACTGGTGTAGGGTGACATGTCCTCCTGTGTTGCTCATTGTCACAGATTGCACCTTAGTGAGGTATTGGCTGCCACTAGCCTCATCATACATCATTGTCTAGGTCAGATCTACCGATGGATTATTACATTATTTGCAAGAGATGGCCTATTCTGGTTTTTGTTGGGGGTTTTTTGCTTGTTTTATTTTGTGTGTTTGTTTTTTTGACAGTTAACACATTGCTCCAAAGAATGCATGTGAACAGTTAGTTTTAAATCTGGTGACTGTGAAAGTCAAAACATAGAAACAACATGAATTTACTACTTATCAAATCTAAAAACCAGCCCTCATCTTCTAAACAAAAACACCCGCTTTCAATATTTTTATTTAACCCAAAATGACCCAGTTCTATTTTTATGCCAGTTGCCAAATTATTTTTTTCTCAATATTTAACCCCTTGATGCCG
Source organism: Ostorhinchus rueppellii (assembly GCA_030068375.1). Lineage (NCBI taxonomy): Eukaryota > Metazoa > Chordata > Actinopteri > Kurtiformes > Apogonidae > Ostorhinchus > Ostorhinchus rueppellii. Next base: position 39,067,547 of record JAQQZY010000005.1, read on the forward strand.
ACTGTCGTGAATATGCATCAAACCGCTTCCGCTCCAAATGAATGAATTGAGTTGACCATGCTGGCTTTAACCCCTTGACGCCTGAATTTATTTTCATAACAGGAAATAAATTCAGGCATCAGGGGGTTAATGTTTCATGTTTTATCACCATTTATTGTAATATTATCCCATTTATTTAGAGTTTTTTCAGTGTAAATCACATATTTTCCTATATGTAATTCACTAATCATGTAGATGTTCATAAAAGCTCAGAGTAAATTCAGAGGTTATTATATCAGAAACAAACAAACTGAAGAAAAACTGACTTTTTCAGTTAAATCTGTCATCAACTGCATACAAACGCAGTGTTTCTATTCACTGTCATTGATCCAACTCCATGAGTTTTACTGATGAATGACTGTTGTAGAAGATGACAGTGTTTCTATTTTCACTACGGAGCCTTTGAACATCTAAATGGGTCATATCTGATGACCATGAAAGACAACAAACTGCATTTTCCACCAATTATTTACATGTTCTGATAGGATTAGTGGATCAACAGGTATTAAACAGTTTAAATCAGTAGATGGTCTTGGTCACCAGTGGCTGTTTAGGTCTTTATGGGTTAAATACAAAAAAAAAAAAAAAACTTTCCTGAAATGGAGAAATTCAACAATAGACTGAAACAACTCTTAAATGAGCCGGTCTGTCTTCACATAATGCTTCCATCTGTCTAGCATTCTCAATAATAAAAATGAGGGACAAAGCCTTTTGTCACTGTAATTGCTCATACTTTCATAGAAGTATATGAAGTATGGTGAAGTAGAGCTGAATGAATGTGTCACATTTAGTTTTACTGAGCTCTGAAAGGCAAATTCAGATTCATCTCCTGCTATCTTGGAGAACTAGCAGGACAACCATTTTCCCAGTTGGCTATGTTCTGTCAAGGACAAAGATAAAGCACCCCTGATGTGGAAGGTAACATTATATAGCAGATTCATGGTACTTGTATAAGTTTTAGAGGTGCCATTGTCATCAATACACATGAACAACTGTTTTAAAAGTATCTTTAACTAAAAAGTCACCTCTGTGTATAAAAACTTTGATGTATAAGTTTTCTACAGTTATGTGTCACCAAAGGGACCAGGGTCTAAATTTAGTCCTGCGATACCCATAATAGTAGCTCTCGTCCTGTATTGAAGATGACACAACAGAAGAGGGATGATTCCAGTCATCAGGTGAACACATGCTACTTTCCTGGGATCTTCAAAGAGAGATGAGAAGCTGTTTCTATTTGCTTCTCTGCTGCTTGTAAGTCTCTTTAAGTTGTTTGTGTACAGATGCTGACGCCTATGACAGGACTCTATTGTACTAATGGAGTTCAGTCTGTGGATGTGTACACGATATTGAATGAACCATGTGAGTCATTATAGTTCAGCTCAGTCCATCCTCAGTGTTTATGTGGCTTAAATGGTTGCTTTCAGTTTGCTCAGAACATTCTATTTTCCTTTTTTTTTTTTTTAAAAAAAACAATTTTTATTTATTTCTCATTTTAAGATTACAATACATTTAAAAAAAAAAAAAAAAGAACTGCCTATATTGGTGTCTGATTATTATAAGGTCAGTTAATACATAGTTTCCCAACCTGTGTGCCGTGACACATTAGGGTGCCATGAGAAGTCATCAGGTGTGCCGTGGAAAATTATCCAGTTCCACCTGATTGATACTGTAAACAAACAGCGTGACATAGACACATACGACTGCATGCACCAATGATCCACTCTACAATGGTTTCCTGTTTCCCTTTACAAAATAAAAGTGAAAATGAACCTGTGCCTTCTGTTGATAAAGCCCCCCCTCGCTCGTGATGCATGGATTAATGAATTACTGACCCCAATGTGCCAGAGTCCTGCACGGTTCTGATTTTAACAAACCGCAACAGCCCATATCCGTCGTATTTAAACCCGCATCTGACCTGTTTTCTGACAGAATTAAAATAAAATTCCGCACCCAAAGTGACCCACTATAAATAAACCCGATATCCGAACCAAACCCGAATGAAAATCAGTCAGATAACCAAAATTAAATACAAACGTTCATTGCCATGACAATCAAACAGTGACATGTGCAACTTCAGTTGAAGGCAGAGCCAAATGAAAATGGTGCTTCACACAGTTTGTTAGCACATGATGTTTTGTAGCCTAATGTAAACCGCAAATTAGACCCACGGTCTCCTGCGTCCAACCCAACCCGAGCCCATATCCAACACAGCACTAAATGTTTCACCTGTTTCATTAAACTTTGCGGTTCACCCGCGGTTCACCCACTAGGACCCGAACCCATGCAGGACTCTGCTATGTGCCCCCCCCTAAAAAAGAGAGAGACTCAGAGCTGTTGAGGACGATGTGTGTGTCTTTCTTCAATTCCTACAAGAAGATCATTTTTGTGTTAGACAAAACAGGCCCAGATTTCATACTGAAGAAGTAAATTGAGGCTAGATTGGCATTATATGTCAACAAATATACTTTTTGTGACATTTTTGTTTGGTCGTGTGCCTTGTGATTTTTCTAATGTCTAATAAGTATGTGCCATGGCTCAAAAAAGGTTAAGAAATACTGCATTAATAGATACATTGCCCTTGAATATCAGCCATTTCCCCCAGTTTTTCACATAGAGATTTTCTTTTTGCTTCAGTTTATATGTAAGATGTTCCACGACAAGAATATTATCTATAATTGAAAGCCACTGTTCATAAGACGGAGCATCAGTCTTAAGCCACTTCTTTGTTATGGCCGTCTTCCCAGCCACTAGGAGCATCTTGACAAGATATCTGTCTTCTTTATGCACAGACTCTTCCAAATATTCAAGATAAAGAACAAGTTTGGAATTACATATCACAACACATCACAGAGAGTTAATGAAAGAACTTTCTATTTTCTAATTTAATATTATTTCGATTTCTTACACATACTTTAAATATCAGTATATCTGTACTAATGTAGCTCCTGTGAAAGTTACACCCTGTTTCCTGTTCTGGGGTAATTCTATAGTAAATACTTTTGCCAGAATAGACACTTACTTCCCCTTTTTGGTGCTGTATAGTGTAACAGACAGGTAGCAATGCAATGAAAACACTCTTGGGTAACACTGCACACTCACCAGCTCTCTGTTCTTTTCATCACATCATCCTCTTTATCACAGCTATTTCTCCTCATCTTTATGTGTTCCAGGTCCCTTTGATGCAGCAGGATTAAAGTAATATATCTGTGAGCTGTCATGATGGTATTATATTTGCAAGCTCACTTTTGTTTGCATGGCTATTAATATACGTCTTACTGTTAAAAATGCGCTACTTTGAGTACCTTCTGCTATGTCACGCAACTTCCTGTTTTGAAATGACAGAAATTCCAAAGTGTTTCTTTGTGTTTTATACATTAAGGTTCTATGGTTGTTATAGGGACTTTATGCTGTGTTCCTACTATATTAGAAAAATGACGTAAAATGATCCTTACAGAATGGAGAATAAAGAGCTATGGAGTTATACCAAAGACCCCACTGTGTTGGATTCTAAAGATAAGCAGTGTACGTTTTCACACCAACAGTTCACTGGATTTATGTGACCACTAGAGGGAGCGGTGAGTCACTCTGCCGGTCTGAGGAAAACTAACACCATGGGGCCTTTGAGTAAAAGTAACAGAAAGTGACAAGATGGGATGAGAGCCACTAAGAAACAAGTTTTAGAGTCAAAGAAATGACAAAGTGATACAAGCTAGTGGCACTGTTGTTTTCACCACTGGACACAGATATAAATGAAAAGATTTGAGTTTAATGTCGAAATCACAGCATTTCTTATGCTTTTGAAGTTATTATCTTTTGGCTTTAAGTTTGCCAGTTCAGACTAAACCGTGATAGTACCCACCGAGTTTGCAAAACTAATACTAAATAGAACCGCCTCAACTTAAAAGTACCTACTGGAAAAGATAGACAGCTACTGAGAGCATCACTGGAGGTAATTCTAATGGTGTAATTTCATGGGTGTCACTCCTGCTTTGCACCATAGACTATTTATGCCCCCATAGGGTCCACTGCTTGCATATTGTAATATTTCCTTAGAGATGCAGTCCAGGTCCTTTTTTTTTTTTTTTAAGCTATGCCTCAGATTTACAAAAACTTCTCACATTTTGGAATACTAAAGAGCATAATAGAATGTGATTTGCACTCCAGGCCTCATTAAAACATTTATGCTGAAGGTGTTGCATAGTTACAACTTGTGCACAAAAATGTCATTTATTTTGCCAGTGGACTAATTTGCCTAATCTTCAGAACATGATTGAAACAACCAAGACCAACATCCTGAAGAACTGTTTAGTTTTTGGTGCAGAGTTTGGAAATAAAAGTTGCAGTTTATGACTCAAGTTTGTCTTTAAACGCCAGACATGTGCGAAATACTTCATGTTACGCAAACCTTGTGGGGAAAAAATAAACCCGTCTAGTTTTACTGTCTAACAAAATTGTACTATGGGTCACACAGAGCTACTGTCTGACAGAAATGGACATTTCAGTCCTGAGGCTAGTAACAGGTTATTTGGGTCACACATGGGAGAATTCCACAGATAGCAGCATGTATACGCATTCACACACACACAAACAAACACAATGCCTCAGTCCTTCCTGACTGAACAATTCAAGTGTGCCTGTGATATACTGCTAATCAAACACTTCTGGCCACAGTGGATTTGTGCAACACATCTGCTGCTCCCGCTGTGCTCTGAGAATTCCCGAGCGCTGAAAACGATAATGCCTCAGCTGGAGGAAAGAGGAGGAGAGAAGACAATCACTGTGTATTTCAACCATCCAAATTGTTAAAAGCTGCAATGAATGAGTTTGTGTGGAACAATTCTCACAGGAAGTAACAGGAAATGGGAAATTCATGAATTTTAATTGATTCCTTAAATAAAGATGGTTAGAATGGGCTTAACCACAGCCCAGCCACTGTTTTATGATAAAAGAGGCAGTTTTGGCCACTTAAGTAGGATCAAAGTATAAAATCTATACATATGCCATTTCCTGATGGTCATGGACAGTGTTACACTTAAATGTCATTCAGTGTGTGTCTGTGTCCTTATAATGTTTTGCATGTTAGTTATTCTATAGTTAATGGTCTTATTCGAGGTATGAAGGGCATTCAAAAAATATGTATTCAGCACATTTGTAGCATGACCACTTGCCTTATGGACTACTTTCCTCATGAAAAATAGCTTTTGTTTTTGGTAGACTTGCTCCATACATTAGTAATATTAATCAATCATTCTGTCAGGTGTCAAGATGTACATCATGGCTCATGATGGCTAGTTCACTGTATCAGCATTAAAGGGTTACTTCACTCAGGCAGAAACATTTGTACCACTATTTTGTAGTATTTGTGCATTTTTAACTGTGGCATTATCCTAACCTCAAATCTGAGCAAACAAGACAAAAAAGTAAGTTAGTAAATAAAGGCTTTAGGTGAAATTCTCCTTCATCAAACTACAACTTTGTTTCTGCACCAGATTGAAGAGTAAGATGTTTTACGTCTGAACACAGCACTAAAGACAATTAAGTCTTGACCAGCGTCATCTCAAAAAGCACAGACGCAAGAAAAAAAATAGAACGACAGTAAGAAGTATTTCCCCTGAGTTCAGCAGCTAGGGGGTGTTGAGTTGGCGTGAACCGTTTCTGCTCAAGCACATTAGCCACATCAGTCAGCACCTGAGCGCTCAGCGGCCCGTATAATCCACCACCACCCACCTCACACACTACAGTCGATACGGCTGATTAGGGGTCAAGGGATGTATTTAGCAGGCCTTACAGGGAGCATGGGAAAGAGAAACAGGCTCAATAAGCCAGACTATGGCAGAGGATGATAGACCAGAATAAAAAAAGAAATGTTTTAATGCTGCAAATCAATTTCACAGACACAGTAAATAAGTCTGTGCCTCTTTTCTTCCTCCTCTTCTCCTCATCCCATCATCCTCTGCTTCGACTTCATTGCTGCCACTACATGTTAGTTGGAGAGCTGCATGGTTCTTGACTGTGTGTAGTGACTGTGGACTGTGGAACTGACCAGTGACTAAAACAACCTGCTCCATCCATGGGCTCCTCCACACACATTTTTCACTTTATACATGCGCTTTCTTTTATGTAAGATCTAAAAGGGGGAAAAAAGCAAACACTTAACAAGATAGTAGTTCTGCCCCAGGATTAGCCAATGTAAATAGGTCTCTGCTGCATGGGTTTGTCATTCATTTGCATACATTACAGTTATCAGGTCCAAGGATGCTGCGGTGAATAATCACTTACACTTGGGGCTTTTTATACTTGATAAAAGTCAAACTGATACATCTGCACACATATATTGGTGTGTCAGCATATCAGAGTACAATAAGAAATTGGGATACAGGAATCTCAGTGTCAGTTACATAGTTTGTCCCCAAGAGAGCACGGACAGCTGTACTTCTCAAATATAGAACTCAATACGCATCTTTACAACCTAATCTTTGAGAGCCAGGTTTTCAATAATTAATTCCATACATTTACCAAAATAATCAAACACTGAGCAATAGTTTCGATCTCAGTATTGATCTTAATAATAATAAAAGTAATAATATATACTCAACTGTATGGATATAAATCTTTTTGAGGTATATTAAAGAACAAGTGCCAGTTTGGAACCAATGACAATTACCTGTTACAAAGCTAAAATATTAAGGAAAAATCTTTCATCATCATGTGCTGGTAAATCATTGCTGATTATAAAAACATTTTTATTGAAACTTAAATTCATCCTTCTGCTTAGGTCTGAAATAAAGAAACTGATCAAATTCATCATCTAAAAAACCAATGATTTCTCCTCTTACCTGAGGTTCTCAAACAGATGTGCTGTTGTTCTTTTTTTCTGTCAGGATGCTTCAGTGTGTCACAAAGTGTTACGACAGCAGCCCTGTCTCAGCATCCAGCATCCTCTCTTGTACTCTCCTCCTCACTGCCAGCCTCTTCAACATACACAGTAGTAAAGCCTCGCTCCACCCCCCATGCTCTCTCACTCTCCCTTTTCTCTCTCTCTGTTTAACTAAATCCGTCCACTCTCGTCTCGTCAACACAAGACAAAATGGTGATGCAACTACAACTGAAACTGTACTATAAAATCCATTCACAGCTTAGCCACCATTTACTGTGTGGAGCTTAACTAGTGATGACCGCAGATCAATTACTTGTCCTGTTCAGATGTTGCATGACAACTGAAATCCACTTCAGTCCATTTAACCCTCCCTTTGTGGCTGTATATTTGTACTACAAAAGCCTTGTATTCAAACACCATATGGGAATACTTTCTAATAGATCTATTTTTGGTTCTTTATTTACCCTAAAGCAAAACAGCTGCACTTATTATGTGCAATACAATACAAATCCAATATGCCGGCTGCACTGTGCAATTAGAGACCATAATGATTATGTAATTCTATTATTCACAAAATGTAGCTAAGAGTTAACCTTAAGCCATTTTCAAGAAGCACACAGTCACTGGAGCAATAAAGACAGTTTCTGTTACTGTCACACACATGTGACATGTGACATGTGAAATTTGATCTCCTCAGGATGTCATGATATTGAAGTGAGCATCGGCGTCTGTGGAGCCACTTTGATTTATTGAATCATTGTTAGTGTGTCCCTAAGGAGTACTTTGTGACCTCTAAAGGTTTGGCTAAAATTAAACAACTGCCAGTCATGTAAAATGGGTTTTACTGAGTGGTCTGCTGTTGCCCCCTTGTGGCTCCTTCACTGTACTATCTAATAATTTGCCAGTGGCATGGTCCTCTGTGTCGTGTAATTATGGAACATTGCACACTTAATTGGCCAAACATTTCACTGGCTATGAGATTTGCATGAAAGCAAATGACAACTCAACCTTGAAAAACTGCCAAAACAGGCTGTTGGTGTGTGTCAAGACGTGAGGAGCACGTTCTGCAACCGCTCAGGGACTTGAGTTTGGTTTTCTTAATTAAAGAATGAAAATACCAATTAGGCTCCAGTGTGACCTTTTCAGTGTAGTGAGACATTGTGCATTTAAAGCTGTGGGGAGGGTCTGCTCTACAGCTTCACTCTGGATAGAAAACGCAGGGAGATAATATTAGAAATAGGCTAAGGGTAATA
>JAQQZY010000005.1:39095134-39105618 GCA_030068375.1 Ostorhinchus rueppellii
GGGCATACAGGATACCGCAATACTACATTTTTATATATACATACACACACACACACACACACACACACACACACACATATACACAAAGCTACTTTGAATATGCTGAAGTAGTGGACAGGAGATAAGAAAACTGGAGGAGGCAGAGAGGTGTAATGACCTGGCAGCGGATCATGACATGAGTGACTTTGGGTTTGCTGTCGCTGCTGTCCGTCTTGTCATCTCCAGTTCGGACTGACAGAACAAAATCCCCAGGATGGCTTTGGCTCTCTCTCACCAGGAAGCTGCCGTTCTTCCCTTTCTCTGTCAGCAGCTTCTCTGCCTCTCTGCCCGACAGATGTCCGTGGAACCACCTGACACAAGACGCTCAATGTGAAATGCGATTCTGCTGGATTCGGTTCTTCAGATCAAAAAATAACTAAATAGGTGAAAACTCTGACACAGCTGTGATTACGTTACAGTGATGGTCTGGGCTCAGACATTCTCTGAGAAACATCGGAGAATGTCATGTGTCATTTCAATAAAAATATAATCGTTTTCTTTTAGGTTAGAAACTTTTTTTTTTTTTTAAGTTTCATGAAGAAGCAATGATTTTTTTCCCCAGCTAATACATAGGTTGCTACTAAATCTATTGTTTTTAACTGTCTGGGTCACAAGATGATCAGGACCACATTTTTTTGGTGAGGGTGGCAACCAGGAACAACTTTACTTATTTTTAGCGTAACATAAAATGCAAACAAATTTCCTTAACTGCATCATATTTTTCCTCACAGACCCCCCCCCCATTAGATCACAATATTAAAAGTGCAAATGTTTCATTTGTGAACGTGAATAAAACTAATGACTGCATTGCTTGCCCCAGGGTCTCAAACCATAACAGCTTCTCTTTTTTTTAAAGCACAGCACAGCATATTTTCTTAAGTTAATTCTTTGTGGCATATATGTGGTTATGCATTTAACTTTCTTCCGTTTAACTTTGTAAACCTTTAGATTTTAATCGCACGTCACATACACAGAGGATTCTTTAAAAAGGCTTCTATTTGCACTGTATTTACATGTCAGTAATGTATAGACTAAGGCTACAACTAAATTAGGTAGTCATTTGGCCTAGAAAATGGCAAAACGTTTTTTTAACAGTGTTTAACAAAGCCAAACAATGTCTTGTTACGTCACAACACAGAGCTATTAATTTTACTGCTGCAGAAGTTGAAAGGAACTGGAAAATATTTACAGTTAAGGCAAAGGATCCTGAGAATTTTTACTATATTTTTACTCTGGAAAAATGTATTCAAACCAGTTGTTGATCATCAACATAGTTGTTGATTAATTCAGTCATCAAAAAGTAATTGTTGTCGAGTATCAATTGTGAACTTCATTTGTGAACTTACTCTTTAAAGAAACGGAATAGTCACAAATGCTACTACATGCTTTTTTGTTTTAAATCATTCTCTACACAAACAGTAACATCTAAAAACACTCAGTTGGCACTTTATTAAATTCACTAAAGTGTGATACGACAGCTTTAGAGGAAAACCTATAAAACACACCAAACAAGAAATGGTAACTTGATGAAGAAATAAGTAACCCAAAATAAGCTGGTAATGCATTAAAGTAAATAAACAAGAAAACGAGGACTCACCTTTCTGAGGTGGGGTCTGCACAGTTGAGTGGATACTTGAGCTCGATAACATCTCCATTTTTCTCTTTCAGTTGCCCGTGATGCTCCATGTAATACTGCACCAGTTCAGCCAGAGTGGCAAACTTCTCCCCACCATAAAGGTCATAGTAGTCTCCTGTGTTTTGGATCTTAATATGGGTGACAGCGCCATTTCGCCTGAAGAAAAGTACAATTATTTAAAGACAGGTTAAACAATTAATATTATTCATAAAAAATATCAAACCACTGTTTTATCCATTTCTAACGCAATAATATAATTTAGATCTTAACATTTATTTAGAAGTAAAACTGGCATAATAACTATGTGTTTGACATAAAATGTAACATCTCCTTTAAACACACGTGAGGACAACACATGAAAATACAGGAAAAAACAGCAGACAAGAGTCTACAAAGAAAACATGACATTTTCATGCAAAATGCCTGCTGGTCAACCACCCAGACAAGACAACATAAACTGTGTTGATTCACTAAGTGACCAATATCTCAAAAATTAGAGAGAAAAAAAAAAAAAAGAGAACTTGTGGCAGATATCAGTATAAAGTGGCCTTGAAGAACTTACTTTGTTGCCAGACTTGTTCATGTCTGGCAGAGTGTGCAAAAAAACAGATAGAAATCTATTTGTTTGAACCAGAAAGCACTAGTTTCCCTGTGGAAAAGTCTCAGTTTCCAACAAGAGAAGCATGACTTGTTTTGTTCCATAGGAAGTAAATATGGTGTGCGATGAGAGACTGTACAGTTAAAATATGAGACTGTTATAAAAATAACATTGGCCTCATCAGCTAGACGGAGTTAATGATACTTCATGTTAAAAATTTATGACTTAAGAGGCCCCAAGATAAAAACCACAAACTGTTTTTGTTAGATCTTCCTAGTTTGGATAATGCATGCTTCCCACTATCACAGAACATAGTTGGCCTTGGAAAAGTTACGGTGTGTATGTATACATGTATATATGCATACTGTCTACGTTCTCAACCCCGAATAGGTTTGCTGACCATGGAGTTAAACACTTCCACAGTGGTGAATAATTCTTTGTGTGGAACTTTTTTCCAGTAGAAAATGTACACTGAGCAAAAATATAAATGCCACTGTGTCAATGCCAATGTGACGCTTTAAATTTTAATAGCATTAGGTGTTGCACAATATATTAAATCACACACAATTTATTTTGCTGATCAATGTGGTACAGATTACTGTCTGTTAGAACACAACAATGGTGTCTGGTATTCAGGGACATTCATGTGGACATGGTGGAGACCGGTTGAAAGAAATCACATCTCGATATCTTGTGTGTCCACCATTGGCTTCCAATAGAGCTGCATATTGTTTCCTTATCAAGTTGACAATATTGTCAATTGTGGCACATGGAATGTTATTCCACCCTCTTTGAAGGCTACATGGACCTATGGGATGTTATCAAGAACCATTCCTGCATGATTTACCAAATCTGTGGCATGGTGACTTCTGAGGAAATGTTAAATTTTGAGGTGTCCTTTTATTGTCCCCAGTAGAAGGAGATTAACACCATTTGAGCAGCATCTGGACATGCCACAGATGTGTTGTGGGTGAAATCACTGAGCAAGTGCTCACTGGCAGAGATGGGCACAAGGTTTGTTTACAAATCAAGAGAATTAACCATGTTTTACAATTATAAGACATCATGATGTCATTTTGGGCCATGTGTCTCATGTTGCACAAATATTGTACATGGTGTGTTTATATTATTGCTCTGTACACATATTACTGCATATATAAAAGTGCATTAATAGACAATTTGGGACCACAATATTTAAAAACGCTATCACTTTGTCAAATATTAAATGACAAAAACACTAGCGCTTAGTTATTTTCATATCCAACAGACATGAGGCTATATCAACAATGATTTGGGATCATGTCAAATCTGTATACAAATATGTGGTTCTTTAACAGGTAAATATTCAATGATATTCACAAGTAAACCACCAACTTTATCAGGCTGTTTTCTGGTAGTGTACAGTCAGTTTATCAAAATTGTTTTCCTGATAGCTGCCACCAACAATACTGTTATGAAACGATCCAGTCAGGTAATAATTCTGTCTTCGCTACTAAGACTACACCTTTCACAATATCATTTGATTTGTTGGGAATGTGCATGTATTAATTTATGCAGCTTACTACACAGACAAATGAAGTACATCAGCCTTGAAAACTCTGCTCTATCCTATCGAATGAAAAACTATACTGTTCAGGTGAAGATATGCTTCGGGCATTTAACAGGCATGTGCTAACAACTGTAGTAATTAAAATGCAAACAATGAGTTTCATGAGACCTGTGTGATAGACAACTGAAACACGGAGCTAAGACACTTCTTTAAAGGTCTGACTTACCGAACTGAGAGCGTAAAGTCTCCTGGATTACTCTTACTCGGCCTGGCTAAAAAGCTCCCATCCACCCCTCGAGTCAGCAGGAGGTTTTCAGCCTCCACACCTGTGATGTTGGGGTGAAACCACCTGACAGAGAAGAGGAACAACGACTTATCTAAGCATGTGTCAACAATCTGTCCCTATTTGCATTATATACACGGCATGTAACCTAGGTTTTCTTGTCTCAATGCATATTGCTGTCAGTTTTAACGAGGAATCCCCTTCAGTTTCTCCTGAGATCTTGTATATTTTTCCTTCAAGAAGTTTATTTTTAGATGCTCTTCTCAAACTGGAGGGTTGAGGATGTTGTATACTACTCAGATGGCGAAGCCTTCTAAGACAAATAGATGACTTGGGGCTAATTAAACTGAATCTGCTTGACTTGGGCGTATTAATAGTTTGAAATGAGACCGAACAACTCGTCCCACAACAGACCTGTCCAGGATGATTTATTAAGCTAGGTGCCTGTGTGTGGCTTTCAGTGGTCAAAGTCTCCTGGCCGTTGTCTTTTGCCAACTTGCTTCTGTGAAATCAGACTAATTAGGTCAGTCGTAATGGTTTGTTAGCAGCTTTTACGGTGTTTACAACACATCTTCTAACTAAGCTCGAAGTTGCCGGTGAATGCTAAATGATGCGGCGGTACTCGGCTAGCTATTTCACTTTTTACCAGCACCACCGTGTCATCCGGGGCTTGTTTACCGACAAGCCCAAATCAAAACAGCTGAGTTAAGTTAGTTAGCTGGCCCAGCTACCATTATCAGCAGACATTGTTTTCCAGACAGCCCCCCCCCCCCCTTACCTCCGAGATGTCATTTTTTCGTTCCTCACTTCCTCGCTGGCAGTTAGCAGGAGCTTCAGCTAGCTGGCTAACGTTACCGACCGTCTGTGCGTTGATCACAGGATAAAGTGCTTCATCGGCTCACACCCGGTCAAACGGACACCGAAATGTAGGCATCGACTACAAATTTTAATAACGTGCGCTACAAAAAGTCTCTAGGCCTCGGCCCCGGAGACTTCAGAACAAGTCGATTATTGGACGTCACCAAACATGCGACAAAATAGGGGGTGCTCAGATATTAACACCCTGGGCGGCCGGTTTTCACTGGGTCCTCGCCCCACCAGCATCAAACCTCGGAGCTCGGCCCGTTCGGCGGACGACGGGACGTGAATTAAGGAGGCCTATCACTTTCACTCCGCGCATGCCCACTGAAGATCATATTATGATTACACGGTGCAACCTGAGCAGCAAAGTCCGCGGAGAAAATAATAGTGGCACTCACGAAAACCCTAAAAATGAACCAAAAATAAAATAATAAATAAAAGAATAAACTCTCTAGGATATTAAAGATATTAATGAATGAATAGTATCTGTGATTATAAATAAATAAAAGTCAAGTACTGAACTTTTCTGGCATGAAATATGGAAATTCATCAAACTCAGTCAAGAGAATTGAGTACGTGAAACTACAATATGTATCATTTAGATGTATTATATAATGCATTAAAGCGTTTACATTCTCCAGTCTATAAATATAACTCATAGCTCTTAAAACCCCTTATCACATGCAAGACGGGTTTTAATAAAATCTTCTAACCCTGGAACCTTGCTTTTGCATTTTCTGCTTCATGCCAAGTTGCCAAGTAAGGATAAAAAACTTTAAATCAACAAGTGAGAATGCACAATGAAAGTGAATCGAGCAGTCTTTGATGTTGAATAAAGAAAGGACCCAGCCAGCATTTCTCAAACCATGAACAAAAATAACCACGTAAAAATGTTGTTTGTTATTGTTTTAGTTGTTCAATGTCTTAATTTGTGGCAGATTTTCATTTTCTGGATACATTTAAATATTATATTACTTAAGGCTAAAAAAAACTTAAATATGCAATATTGTGTTGATTTATATATAAATCATGAGAATATACGCTTACATTTACACTATTTGAAAATGTTACGTTGTTGAGATATGTTTTAGGGTTAAAATGACATTTCGCGCTCTGTTCTGTTTGTCCCTCGTCGTTGGCCGTTTAACCTGTACGTGGCAGTCACAGAGCAGTACACAGCAGCCGAGGCTGGAGCGGCTACTCCTGCAACAGCTCACTCATACAAACCGACATCCTGCTTCTCTGCAGGATATACTGAAGCAAGGACGAACTTTATATTGTGAGACATACGCCGACGCTTGTTTTACTATACTTAAACCATGTTTACGTTGTCGGAAGTTGTTGTTTTGTTGGCCGTCCTGTGTGCCACTGCGTCCGGCTACTTCGTTAGCATAGACGCCCATGCCGAGGAATGCTTCTACGAGCGGGTCAACTCCGGCACCAAGATGGGCCTCATGTTTGAAGTAGCTGAAGGAGGTTTTCTCGACATCGATGTTGAGGTAAGGTGTTCTCCTTGCATAATGTACTAATCCTCTAGCTTGAAGAAATTAGTTTTATTTCGCTGTGGTAGCCGCGGTTACAGTCTACATAAGGCCTATGCTAACGTTAGCTTAGCGGCGCCGTCTGCGCAACATTTTGTAAGGCAAAGACACCTAATTAGATGCCACCTCAATTAATGCTTTCACTTCACTGTTGTGCTCATAACATTCAAAGTTATAAGTTAAAATCTACAAACACGTCTTAGTAGAATGTACATGTTGTGTGTATGTTTTTAAAATAGCAGGTAGTCATTGTCATCAGTATAGGAAGTTCTTGCAACCTTAAGCTAGCTAACGATGCTCTTGTACTAAATTGGTTATATCGCGGATTTAATTAAATATGTTGATTCGGTATGTCTAGAGATGAGGGCTTTGTAGACACAGTAGTTAATTTGGTTGACATAATGCTTGGTATACTCAGGTGGTTGTTGCCATATGTTAACAGTGAAGCCATTAGTTTATTCATTTTTTTTGGGTTGATAATCGCTGAAATTTTGCAGGTATTCTGTTATTCATAAAGCTAAAGTGGCCAATATCATTTGAATTCACCTGTTACGATGGATAATTTGTTTGTTTTTTTTTTACATTTATAACTTGAATAGTTATCGGGCTTTGACTAAACAACACATTTGAATATATCACTTTGGTTTTGAAAAGATGGTTGTGGAAATAAAATGTAAGTAAAAATTTAAAGTTTAGACTGATCAGAACAAAGAATGAATATCATTACCAGCATATGGTGTGCAGTTTTTTTTAATAGTGACTTGCTTTCATTTTTGTAGATAACAGGGCCTGATGGTAAGCAGATCTACAAAGGGGACAGGGAGTCCAGCGGGAAATACTCGGTAGCAGCACACATGGATGGAACCTACAAGTTTTGTTTCAGCAACAAGATGTCCACCATGACTCCTAAGATAGTCATGTTCACAATTGACATTGGAGAGGCCCCTAAAGGCCAAGACATGGAGACGGAAGGTATGAATAGAGTTAGTTGTGACATGCATACATTTTATGTGTGTGAGAGACAAGACATTTTGATTTCAAAACTTTCCAGCAACTATTTTCTGTCAACGTTTGTCATTTCATTCCTTGTTAGTTTCTTCCTCTTTGTGACTTTCTTCTGGGTGGTCTTGTCCTCCTTTATAGGTGGTGACAGCTGGGATGGTAGGGCTCAAGAGTTTGTGATGCGCTGCAGAGTTTTCTCTCTAACCAGTGTTTATCTAGTTTAACCAAATGTTTTAGTGGCACATGTAATTGGGAATCTGTGATGTTTGCAAATGGTTTGATGACTTGCACAGTGGTATTGTGTATGATCCTGGTTAACTGCTGAAGGTCCATTCACTTGGATCTGTGCACACAATGCTCAAGTGTGAAAATATTGCGCATGTACGCCATACCCCATGCATGTTTTTGTATTTTAACACAGCTATGACTTATAAGTGAAAGCAACACCTTTCTTTTTGCATTTTTCAGCTCACCAAAACAAGCTGGAGGAGATGATCAATGAACTGGCAGTTGCTATGACTGCTGTGAAGCATGAGCAGGAGTACATGGAGGTCCGCGAGAGGATACACAGAGCAAGTGAGTCAGAATTTGCACCAAGATGTAGTTTATTGTCAACTTCCTTTGTGGAATTTAACAAACTTTCTTTTTCCCCCTCTAGTAAATGACAACACAAACAGCCGAGTGGTGCTGTGGTCATTCTTTGAAGCTCTGGTTCTGGTGGCGATGACACTTGGACAAATTTACTACCTGAAGAGATTTTTTGAAGTACGGCGAGTGGTGTAGTGTGATTCATGATCCTTCTGTGTCCTCCACTGTTTTCTCCAACACCAAGACAGATATTTACACTCTGCAAATGAGACTGGCAGTTTGAGCAAAGCCTACATATAATTGGATCTCCAATGATTTGATCTGCTGTTACCTGTTTGGTTCTTTCTTCGTAAATGTACAATTTGTTGGTTTTTTTTTTTTTTTTGTTTTGGTTTTTTTTTTGCAACAGGAGGCCAAACATTGCTGAGACAGATGTCAGTTGTCCTTAGAAGTATTCTGTTTGTTAATTCTACAGAGTTCTTTTTCAATACTGTTTAATAATAATCTCAGTTTATTACCAATTTAATTGCCAGTGCAGTTTTGTCTGTGTGAATGACTGAGGCTCATAATTTTGTGTAAAACCAGTCACCTGAAAAGACTTAGAAATGCACATCAGTGGGTTGGCATGTGTGGAATCACCACAGGAGAATGTAACCCCTTATAATATGAAACATTTTTCCAGTGATAAAAATGAAATTAGCCTGATGTCAGAGATGCAGGGGATTTTGTTTTCATGGTGTCAGTTAAGTTGAGCGATGTACAAGCACATTGTGTGATATCTGTACATTGTGAATTGCTCTCAAACAACAAATTGCACTCCTGTTGAATATGTCTAAATGTCAGAAGGATTTACTTTACAGCTGGTCTTTAAGGGAAAATGTACAGCTTCTAGCTCTTTTGATTCATAGAAATCCACACCATGGGGGAACGATACAACTCCCCATGTCGTTCAGAAAATAAACAACTGGTTTGTGGTTCTGTACTTGATTCTCAGCCACTTAATAGATCCACTCAGCAGCAAGACTTTGGAAAGCAAAGTCAGCGCAAGATTGAAAACTGAACTACATGGGGGCGCAACTCCAAAGCAAAATGTAGAGGAATACTGAAATACTTGTTACATGTTGATTGATGGTGGGTGGGTGGGGTCGGGGGGTTCTGACACCTAATGACTGCTGTGCGCTTTAGTTGCTTCTATAGTTGTTGGGATTCTGGGTTTTAAATTATGCGATTGTATACAGTTTTAAAAAAAAATTATGTTTCCTGGAGCATATTCAGTGACATGTCACATTGAATGAGGCCTTTCCAAGTACTATGTTTTACCTTTTTATGTCCTCACATGAGGT
This sequence comes from Ostorhinchus rueppellii, assembly GCA_030068375.1. Lineage (NCBI taxonomy): Eukaryota > Metazoa > Chordata > Actinopteri > Kurtiformes > Apogonidae > Ostorhinchus > Ostorhinchus rueppellii. The sequence continues at coordinate 39,104,575 of JAQQZY010000005.1, forward strand.
AAAAAGTTATCGTCCAAGGCAGTAGCTTTACATCAATGACACAGCTAAGCGTTGCATGATACTGACTATGCTCCAGTTTTGTATTAACAATCTTCGGTGAGCTTGGGCAGGTCACCTGCTCTGTACACACTCTCCTTTTTGTGATTACAAAAATCTGATAAATGGTCAAATGTAGAATGGTTGTCTGTGGAAAACACCCCAGGTTTCATAATAAAGCCAATATTCTGTACAATTATTTGGAGTTTTGTTTTGAAATGGCCTTTGACAATGGTGTTTTGTTTTTTGGATGGTTCCTAATTGTTGGATATTTGATGAGGGAAGAAAAGAGTGTGGAGACATTTTTCACACATGTTTTGACTCCAAAACAAGTAACTAATGCAACGGTTGCTCTGTTGAATTGCAATCATATCTAATATGGACCTGTTTTCATGGCTGGTTGTTTCTGTTATAATTACTGATGTCTTTTTGTTTGTCTTACAGCATGATTAGATGAAAAGTAATGTACTGATTTTCAGGAAACATGCATAGCAGATTTTTATGTATAGTTTGTGCTTCCATGGAGCATAAAATGCATGCTTAAACAAACGCTACCAGTCATTTTTTCAGGCATTTGGTATGATTATCTACTAATTAATCAGACCTCAGAGGGAAAATGGAAGGACAAACCAGGCTTTCAGTGGTCAATCTGTCTCTGGATTTATGTTAACAGAAAATCAGTCATTGTTTTAGATCGACAACATGCAATATTTTCAATAAACCTTTTCAAAATAATGTAATGTGCTGAAAATAGTTCACATACTAAAGTAAAGACAGTGTTTTTAGAGTATTTTCAGTCTGCAATTTGTAAACATTACATCTTCTAGCATTACACATTTGATTTTATCAAATTGTGCCAAAAAAAAGCAAGTACTTGAAAAATACCAACTTTTTTTTCTCACATATGGTGGTAAAAACTGAAAAAGTGATGAATAAGGTTTGCATTGCAACAACCAAAACCAGGGAGTTGAAAGACTTATATTCTCCAGTCATTAAAAGCAATTGAAT
>JAQQZY010000005.1:39121732-39152407 GCA_030068375.1 Ostorhinchus rueppellii
CGGTCTGATTCTGCATCATCAATAATCAAAAAATGAATGCAACTATGGATGGAAAAAATATTATGAACCTTATTATGACACTATGGAAGCACTATGAGGCAAAAAAAGATATCACTGTGAATGTCTCCTGTAATCAAAACCAAAGATGGTGCAGTCAAATATTGCATGTGTGACTTTTTTTTGGCCAGACAGTGTATAATGGTTATGAGCACCGCACAGCTGCTCAGTGAAACATGTGGACAGTTTCCCTGTAGGATGCTGACCTGGTGCTCTAGTGATGTGAGACTTATAAAGCGCAGAAAGAGTTCTCCTGCTGAGGACACTGCCACTGAGGAGTCCACGCCGGTCAGGCAGTCTGTGGCCCATGTCAAGCTCTCCCTCAAGCCCAGGATCGTTTCACCTGAGGAGGAGGAGAAGAAGAGACACTGTCAGGCCTTCTGTCACATGACCTGCATTAATCACAGGTAAATAAGAGCCCCAGGTTGTGCTTCTCATCATTTACCTCAGGACCAAGTCATAGCCAAAAAATATCCAATATATAGATGAGCTGAAACCAGAGGACATCTGTAGGAAATGATCAAGTTATGAATTGTAACATGATTTTGGTTATTATAGACAACTGGCCCTACTGGCATTTTTTTATTATTATTTTTCGAGCCACACTCCTTTCTGAGGTTGCACTATTAGGTGAAAAAGACATATTCAACAATACTGTGAATCAATTTGAGTCAACTTGCCTGGATATGAAGGAAAATTATCAGGAAATGGAGGAACGTTATCACTGATCATTTTCAGTCCAAACATATAAATTTGAAGTCATATTAAAAACATATCAAAGCAACTGCACTTACGGTAGTTAATTGTGCAGCTCTACTCCCACCTGTATTTATATTTTAGCCATCCACATTCTCTGGTTTATTAAAATAAAAACCATAGATATTCACAACACCATACTTGCTAATAGATAAAGTATTAAAGATAAACAACTACGACTGAACTAATCAAAGCTAAATATAAGATACAAGTATCTGAATCCTTAAAAAATAAAACCATCTATACACAATATTCCAAAGCTAGACAGGATATTTATTGCCGTTACGTGTAGTTAATTTTTTTCATAGTCAAACTTAAAATTTCAGATTTCCACAACAGCATTATTCCAAGAACAAATCATATAACGTTTGCCTTTTAAATGTATTGGGTTCTCAATTTTGGATATCCACAATTGTATTTTAGGTAATCTGTATATGCGCAATAGAATAACCAACACCTATCATTTAGAATTGGAACATCAGATATGAAAATGAAAGCCAAATCCAGATGTCCACCATGTTATGTCAGCAGATGTTTTGCATCATTTTTTGTTGTTGTTGTTGTTGAAAGTTTAGAAAATGGCATGATATGATGTCCTAATGCACTTTATATAGTTTGAAAATTGCATTAATGATAGCTGGATGTGACAGAAAATTATAACTAGTAACTATTGGACTGTAAACATCTGAAATAGGAAGAACTGAATCACTGACATCTGCTATACATATCCAGTGTCTGTGCTGCTGTCATAAGTGACATTTAATCCTGTTTTAACCTGATTTAAACTCACTTTTGAGCTCTTCCATATGGGGTTCTTTTCATCCATCTGGTAACATACTTATGGCAAACCGGGGCTGAGGTAAATACTGATAGCGTTGTGAATTAAAATACCTTTATCTCGTTTGAGGAACTCCAGAAGGGTCCGTATTGCAGCCACTGCAGAGGCCATGTCGGGGTCTTCCTCCATCCGATCCCTGAAATACTTCACCAGATCTGAGCCAACAGGGACACAGCGACACATAGTTAATACCTGCACAACTTAACAGAAAACAATAACAGAAAACACCCTGACAAAGACATATTAACTGCTTACCTTCTTCATTCATCCTGACTCTCACAAGAGGACTTAAAAGGTGAAATCTTTCTAAAATTAAAAACAAACTCTCAGGTTTGTTTGACACCAGTCAGAGCTGCTGCCTCGTCACTGCAACCGAAAACACTGAAAGATATAAAAACAGCTGACTTAAATCATTAACGTCAGCAAAAACTGAAGCAAAAAGGCCCTCAGTATGATATTACAGTTGAGTTACGTGGTTATTTACAAAGTTTACAAAGTCTGTAGTTGCAGTGTGTTAGCTCATCTACTGATGGACTTGCGTGTTGACGTGTCGCGACATGATGACGTTATCAAAGTTTGTCGCGCTCCCTTCACGTTCCGTCGGATATAGCGTTGTAATTCAAATGTAAGTTTAAAAATGCAACAAAATAAGAGTTCGGTAAAATATATAAATATGTGTATGATTGAATTGTTGGTTAATTTATTTTTTTTAATGAATAAAAAATATTTTCACGAAATTCTGTGCTTTTCCCATCGTAATAAAACCATTTCTATAGTTATAAAATTCACCAGTAGAGGGCGACTCTGTAATTTCATTGAAATTCTGGCACATTTTAATCAATGATCAATGATAACATGTATTTTATACTTTCTACATAGACAGGAACTTATTAAAAGTTTTTCACAATCATAAGATGAAAGGAAATGTTTACCTTTTCGGAATATTTTTCCCTTTAAAAATACACACAAATGAGTACGGTATGTATTAGAAAAAAACATATTCAGTGTTCAGTGTCACTGAAGAGTCCTTAACATCTAAGAAATTTTTGTAGATGTATGAGTTTTAACTGTAACCACCAGTACTTATATTACATATTCTTTAATTGAATTTGCATTTGGTTCTCAGCTTTGTTTTTAACTTTGATTGTATTTCAATAGTTTGACAATTCTCAGTTTATTCTCTCTCGATATCCAAGCTTGAAATACTTTTAAACAAATGTGATAAATTGAAGGAAACACCCTCATTCAGTCAAGCAGCAAACCAAATCCTAGTTGAATTGAAATGGGGATGGAAAATAATTCCTCTGGTTAACAGTGGGCCCAGTTGCTTGCACTGGGTAAACACTTCCTTTGGGCATGTCATTCATTTTTAAGGCACTCACAATATTTTTCCATCCCACAACAACAGCATTAATAATAAGTCAAAAAAGAAGTGTATGCACATATATTAACCTGCCACTTTATAGTTTTTACTTGTATAACACACCTTTTTGGTAACAGTGTGACTTCATTTTAATGGTGGCAGAGTTGCACCAGATGTTTCATTACATACACACAGCCAAGGCTCAACCACAGTATTAGGTTATTATATATGAAAATCATGTTAAGTATCTAGGTCTGTCTTGAGCTTGATGACAGAGATAACACCATTATAGTGCATATTTATGTATATTTATGCACATAGGAGAATAAATCTGCCTCTGTTTTTATGGAAATATGCCACATACATCATATTATTCTGTGTTCAAAGCTGAGCTTCAGTCAGGAATTTATATCAGGGTGTACTCAACTGTTTAGAGAGAGATGTCCTTAGGGGCACACACTGTTTAATATGACATTTTACCTGGTGTTGATAACAAAAGAAAGGTCACATGGTCATACAAGCCTGGAGATGGTTACTGTCACTGTTATTATACAAGTACAATCAAGTGGAATGCTGGTGCAGGGAGGCTCCATTATGAAAAAAAAGAAACAGAAAAAGAAAGAAACTGTGTAACAGCTATAGATTAAAGGCAAAGATAAAGCATAAAGCATCATATGAATGTAATATAAGGTCATAAAGTTTATAGTCACATCAGTATATTAATGATTTATCTTGGGGAGTTTGTTTTGACTTTGATACAGATTTTGATACAGATGTGAATATTATGCAGTTAATACAAGTTTGGTATGAATAAAATGATATGTATGGAATCTCTCCCATATATGGACTGGCTTTGATATTACATTGTTCTTTAACAGCTGGTTGGAAAAAGAAACTTCAGCATGAAAGGAATCTATATTATAAAAGCCAAGTGACCTCTGTGTGTGTGTGCATGTGTGTGTGTTGGGAGGGGGGTATTCATATGTATTTTTGGTCAAGGAAGACAGTAGCACAAACGTCAAGTTGACAACATCAATCTTTTGGGAGATATTAGTAATTTTGGAATATAATAGCCTTACAATCCACGTTGCTATGGCCAGAACACTTTTGTAGTGACTGTTGGACAAATGCGGTACAGTAAGCATGAATACACACCAGCATAAAAATGGCCACATCTAGAACCTGTGGATCCTCACAGGCCAATGTGCTCATGATTAATTTAAGATACAGTTGCAGTACAACCAATTCATCTAAAAATAAAAATAAAAAACACTCTTAATAATACACCCTAATATAATGTTTAACACATATTTTATTTGTGTGTTACATAAACATAAATGAACAGTACCATACTTCATAATAATGAACAAAAATAATAATAGATTAGATTTTTATAGTGCTTTTCAAGTCACCCAAAGTGCTTTACATTATTGATCCATTATTCATTCGCTCTCACATTCTACCTCTGTTGGTGGTAAACTACATTTGTAGCCACAGCTGCTCTGGGGCAGACTGACAGAAGCGTGGCTGCCAGTTCACGGCTACGGCCCCTCCGACCACCACCGAACATTCATACGCATTCATACACCAGTGTGAGTAACACTGGAGGCAAGGAGGGTGAAGTGTGGACTGACTAGGACAGAGCGGGATTCGAACCACCAACCCTTCGGTTATTGGACGACCTGCTCTACCACCCGCTTACATTTCTGTACACATGACACTGTTACCACTTTCTGTTGTCAGAGACATCCTCATTTTCAGGATATTTTACCAGTGAATTCAGAGTCAGTGGACAGAAGGTGTTGTATGTTTCACAGATGGAAAAGCTCCTTCAGGCAAATTTGTAATTTTGGTGATGTATGAAGAAAAATTGACTCTAGTGGACTTCCATGGTCTACAGAAGGTCACAAAATAGGGAACAGACTGTCCTCCTCCACATGAGAGACAGATCTGACCCAGATAAGACTTTGAGCAGAACATGGACTGCGTGTAGCTACGATATGGATCAGTTCACAAGTAGAGTTGATAACATGCAACTCCATTAACCCTCTAACACCTAAACATCCACTGGGCACCAAGATCATCTACTGGTTAAAAAGGTTAATAACTTTGTATTCACTAATTCTATCAGTACATTGAAATAATTGAGGTAAAATGCAGTTTCTCAGCTTTTCATCATCATCAAATATGACACTTTTTGACTCTCAGAGTTTCAGAAACTAACACAGAAACACTGTCATCTTCAATAACATCCACTCACCAGTACGTTTGTAACGTGTTTGGTTGATGATGTATTTTATTAGAAAAGTCTGGTGGTAAGTCTCTGTTGTAGGGAGGCTCTGTGTAAAGTTTCTGTAATCTTTTACAAAAATCTACCTGGTTAGGAGAGTGAGGGTGGGAAAAGTCCTGATTTTCAGCCCCCCCCAAAAAGCAAAATGCAGAGGATAATATGATAATAAGTCGTGTTTAATCATTTAGGAAACATTCATTTCATTTGGAAAGTTGCCACAGAAACAGGTCTAGGTTTTTAAAGGGTTAAATATTGATGTCCAGTGGGGTTCAGTAATCAGTTTGTGATTACTACAAGACCCCCAAAAGTAAACGTGGAGCGAAGACAATGTCAGAAATATTGTCAGTACAAAAAAATATGTGTATTTATTTACCAAAATAAACCTGGTTATCTGTTATTCTGATCATGCATGAATACACAACAGCATAATTACGGTCACATCTAGAACCTGAGGACACGAACCTGAGAATTAATGGCATTCTTGTGGTTTGAACACGTACTATACATTAAATCACCTGGTATTACAATAATGTCTTCATGTCCTCAAGGACGATGTCACTTTGTGGTTGAGTGACTTCATGTGATTTGTACAGTTGGAAAAGTTAAAATACTCACTCAGAGGTTCTAGAGGAAAACTCTTCTCCATCTGGAACTCAGTGTTGACATATTTGGAAGGACTCAAAGTTCTGCCTAATACAACCCAGCAGCAGCTCCTGTGTATTTTCCATCTTATCTACTTATAATGGTGATAATAACAATGATCATAATAGTTGTTGTTATTTTTTCCTTTTCTTCTTCTTTCTTCTTCATGCAAGCTACAGTATGTCCACTCAATAATGACATTACTTATTCATTTTTCTTTTATTATTCTGTATCTATTTTGTCACCTTCATGAATTCTGTTTGTTGGATCTGCAAGTGTCAGGTGTCAAGTATTCTGTATCTACTAGTCGAGGTGAGGTTCCTTCATGTTTTCTTAGGTAGGTGGGAGGGTGGGTGTTATGTAAAACTCATGGTGAGTGTGTACGTATGTAAAAAAAAAATAAATCAATAAATAAATTTTAAAAATGGAAATGTCAGTGAAGGTACATACTCATTGTACTATCTTGTCTGTTAACATTTCTAAATAAAAAGAATATTAAAAAAAAGAATGATGTCGCTCACACACACACACACATGCACAAAAAGAAAACACAAGTGCAGACTGATTGTCCTTCAGTTGAATTGATTTTCCTTTTCAGAGATTTGTCAGACATCATAACATTTTCTTGCTGTAATAATCTCAATCGAATTCTATTCTCCTTCATAAAACGCCCCATCAAATGCTGGATATGAAAATAATTGTGGAGTTCTTTAGGGGGATATTAAAACCTCTTGTAATTTTCTTAAATGACTTAAAAATGAGAGGTTCACACATCTGAAAGATTACATACACCTTTTTTTTTCTTTTACTCCCCCAGTTCTCCTAATCTGGTGGGAAGTCATGAAAATAAGGTGAATCATCAATAATAACCCAAACTTTTCACGTATTTTGTTCACTTAATTCAAGAAAATTAATAAATAAGCACTAAATCAATAATATTTAGGCCTCTATGACTATAGTACATTGAAAAATATCTTTCATTGTGTTGATGAAGTATACATAGTTCAGTTTTTTTGTAAATAATCATCTATAATAAACATAAACCTTCACATAGCTGACTCTTATAATTACACAATAGTTGTAAATGGAAACTCATATAAAGACATACATTTTCTTTGGCTTTCTTAGTATTAAATGTGAGGCATATTTGGACAGAAATTTGACTTTTTAAAATTTGTATTTTTCATGAACAAATCTGAGTGAATAACAGGTACAATCTCTTACTGTGCATCATACTGTTTCCAAACCATGTTGATATAAAAACCATTAGATTAAGACGAAACGAGAGGCAAAGAAAATGAAAAAAATAATAATAAAAAAGAGAAAAAAATACAAAACCAAAAATCTTAACCTTGACAATAATACATGTATGAAACATCCTTCAGTCAGTGCGTCAGTGAGCAAAGACAACACAAAACAACTGATAACTTCTCCTCTGTATGGATTAAAAACTCAATCCATCCTCTGCATCATTTCTCAAGATTTGTGTTTGAAGCATCACAGTGAACGTCCATTTTCCTACAATATAAATGTCACGTATCACATTAAAGGAATCTGTAAAGTACGTGGTCCTTGAGAAATCTGATTTAATCTAGCTGAACTTCTGTGCTTCTCTTGTGCTTGGACACCTGCTCACTCATACTACAGGGAATTGTGTGAAAATGGCTCATGACCATGTGGCAGAATAAAAAAAGTGAGCTGTGACTGTGGTACAGATAAATAAAGGTATGTGAGTGGGTTTGGGTGGGTTTTCTGTCTTCTACATGTCTCCACACACACACAGACTGACAACAGGCCTTCAGGTTTGAGCACAAAGTTTTTATTAGATGAGAGAAAATCCAGGCTCCTGGCAGCCTCTTTGTTCTCCACCATACACAGCATTCTCTACCATTTATGTTTCTGTTTACATTATAATCTATTACCTTTGTTCAGTTATATCCACTTCATTAAACACCATGTGATGTGACTTATAATAGAAATAACCATATTAAAGACAAAGTAAAATGTCTTCATTACATGGTCGATGTGTGTTAACGACCAACACAGAATAATGCTAAGTTTTTATTTGCCATTTATCTATTTTTATCTAAATTAGCTTTATGTGATTTACAGGTCTGTCTGTCTATCAGTCAGCAAATATACATTAAAGAGCAAAAAAAAACAGGAACAGAAAAGCAAAATGATTTCTGTCACTGAAAACTTTAAAAAATTTAACTATGTAAAGAAATAGATGATTTTAAGACACATTATTACAGAATAACCAGTTCTTCTCAATTAAGAAGCATCCTTAATTACTTTAAATATTAATCTAAATACTTGATTTTGTGCCGTCTGCCTATAACTGGGACACCTGGTCACTCATACTACAGTGAATTGTGTGAAAATGGCTCATGACCATGTGGCAGAATAAAAAAAAAGTGAGCTGTGACTGTGGTACAGATAAATAAAGGTATGTGAGTGGGTTTGGGAGGGTTTTCTGTCTTCTACATGTCTCCACACACACAGACTGACAACAGGCCCTCAAGTTTGAGCACAAAGTTTTTGTTAGATGAGAGAAAATCCAGGCTCCTGGCAGCCTCTTTGTTCTCCACCACACGCAGCAGGGAGACACATCTCCTCTCTTCATAGTGCAGCTGCAGCCAGGCCCCCCTCCCCCTCCGCTTCCTCCTCCTCCTCACTCCCTCCTCTCGGCTGTATCGGTCCCGCGCATGCGCATTGTCCTCTCTGTGCGCTCTACTGTTTGCATTGTGTCTGAACTGCCGGCGAGCTTTAAAAATATTATACCCACCGCGGCAATGTCGGGCAGGTCAGTCCGAGCGGAGACCCGGAGCAGGGCAAAAGATGACATCAAGAGGGTTATGGCCGCTATTGAGAAAGTACGAAAATGGTAAGAAAACAAGAGAAAAGAGCAGGCTTCGTTATCTAACACGAGAAAGGCTCGCTTGTTGGGGGAGGAGAGGGAAGGAGCGAGAAGGAGTGAGGGATGAAATTGAAAGAAAGGACATTTTTGAACGGGATTTACGGCAGATGTACTTGCGGCTCAGGTGCACCGGGGCGCACTAGTGCGGTACACCACCCCGTCGTCTGTACGCTAGCAACCGTACAACATACACCCGGTGTGTGTTTTTTTTCTCGCAGATTTTAACGGCAGGGTTGAACCCAGAAGCCATTTCGATGCAGTCACATGAAGCCATTGCTGTCCGCCGTGGAGCTGGAAGCACAGGCGGCGGGTTTAGAGCAGCAGGACGGGGCCAAAGCACCGATAACTCCAGACTTGGAAACAATTTGACGACGGCGCTCTAGAGTCGGAGTAGTTTAGTCCGTCTGGAGTTTTAAATTAAGCGCTTTGAGTCGCCCTTTAGGTCCGGGAGAGGAGAAGGCACGGTGGGGGTTGGGAGAGGGAAGTAAGCCGCCGTAGTGCATGGCTGAACACGTACCGACTCGGTGTCCACGTTTAACACCGAAAACACCGACTTATTCCCCCAGAAACACAACAATGTTCATGCGGGAGATGCGTGTTTGTGGTCGGGCAGGCGGAGGAGCCGCACGGTGGCGTCATTTAAGGACAGGACAGGCTTTTATCACGGGTTTCATCAAGTGTCCCCAGGTCAAAGTCAGGAGAAGTTGGTCTGACAATAATGGAACTGGAAAACAAAAGAAACTAAGTTCAGGTTAAAGAGGAAAATGTTCTAAGATGAACAATAATACTACACACACCCCTATACATTTAAATATGTATGACTTATTTTTTTTTTTTATTATTCTAATTATTTCTTATCTGTGACACAGAGATAACAAGTATATGATGATGACTCTTTTTTTATTCAATGAAAATTTAAATTACATTAACTAAAATAGAATTAATTTAGTTTGTTCAAGTATACTGAATTAATAATCATATGTAAAGTGTATATTTGATTTGGTAGTATCAATTTAATAATGAGTTTAGAGCACATAACATATTAATGAGAATAATGCCCATACTCAGTCACATATGCTTTGTTCAAGCTTTTTATGTGATAACCTTATGATTTTTTCTTAACCATGTTATGTAACTAGAATATATGCAATTATAAATATACTTTACGGACAAAATATCTGGACTTATTGAATTCACATATTTCATTACTAAACTTTAATGCTAAGTATCACAAAATAATATGTTATTGCCATAAATATCATTGCTATTAGCTTTTATATTTCTTAAGGGTTTCTGTGGTTTACATTGCCATTTGTTTTTGAAAAGTTTTAAAAAATTTGAGTTTTTTTCTTTTAATGTTCTACCTCTAGATTTCTGAAATGTTTGTCATGTTCTGAACATAAATAACCATTTGAAGCCACAACTAATGCTGTGATGCTCTTCAAGTCACACTCAGGAAGAAACATCAGCCTTTAAACTGTGAAGAAATATTGATTTGACATTTATCATGATAGTTATTGACAACAACTGACATGAATATTTTTCATATTACAATATTTCAATTAAGTGGAAATGGGGAGTACTACAGGATGTAAGTGAAATGTGTGAGTATATTTGTGCATTTCTTACTACTGTCACATTTATGTAAACAAAAAAAATCATTATAAAGGGTTTACCTCAGTGTGTTTTAAACTTGTATCACACAGATGGTGCATCATAGAACTTGTATTGTCACAATAACGTTGTTATGTTTTCTTATCATAGTTCTTTGTTCATTCACATTTTACTGTACATCATGTCACATTATTGGGTAATAATATATTGCAGTCACAGCCTTTCAGTCAGCTTGGTTTCTTTCACACACAGGGAGAAGAAATGGGTGACTGTTGGAGACACGTCCCTTCGTATCTACAAGTGGGTGCCAGTGACAGAGCCCAAATCAGATGACGTGAGTTCAACCCCCACTGTGCTATTATATTGATAATGTCTTGAGCTGTGAAGCTGAAAATCAGATTTTATCAAAATAATAGTAGAACACTTGTCCCATTTATCTTCATTGTTTATAATTTTGACACGTTTTGATTTTTCTGGTTTAGAAGAACAAGAATAAGAAGAAGGGCAAAGATGAAAAATATGGCTCTGAATTGACGACTCCAGAAAACAGCTCCTCTCCGGGGATGATGGACATGCATGGTGGGTACCTTAACCTCTAACACACCCACAGCATGGACTGTAAATACAAAACACAGGAAACGTATGTATTATGTGTCACAAGAAGAATGCGAGACAGTCTCATCATGGCAAAAACCAACTGAAATGAATTTTTGTGTCAATGCTAGATGACAACAGCAACCAGAGCTCCATCGCTGACTCATCTCCAGTGAAACAGGAAAACAGTTGTAGCACCAGCCCCGCCCCAGAGCCCACCACCGTGTCCCACCGGGAGAACAGCGAGGCCAAGACTGACCAGAGCCCTGACAGCAAGAGGGGTCAGACACACACATGCACACAACAATGGGAGGGAAATCTCAAATGATAGGCATATTAACTTCATCAGATATCTCACACTGTGGACATTTAGCAGGTGGCACTGCGGCTGCAAAACTGTTCAGATGGATGATAAGCCACATCCTGTTTTTGTTTTCACCCTTCTGGTCCTGTCTGTCTTGTATCTTTTGGACAATTTATGTCACACTGATAAATAACAACTGCAAGTTCTCCATCATTGATTCCACACAGTCACATATTCACACTATAGCTGTGGTCACCGAGTTCCCCACAGGTCTGTCACCATCTGTTATGTTCCTCCGTTCCCCCTCTTATTCTTGAACTTCTGCTCTTACAGTAATTTTATATTGGATTTATTTGCAATTTTTTTACTGATTTTCTGCTGTGTTAGTTAAACCAAATTGTCTTTAAAAAAACAACTCTATTTTGCTTCTTATATCCACCAGTATTAAAGCAGCGTATGACTTTCATCATAAATTATTTTTCAAATTTGTAAAACCACAGCAATAGCCTAATTGTCATTAATCCATTCGTCTTTCCATGCTTACACACCTGAATCGCTTCCCTCATGGTGCATAAGTTTGAAGATGATTCCATCATAAACACAGTCCACTTGTTTACATAACAAACCAAAACATCACTTGGGCTTTTTTGGAAATTTTATTGCAAAGTGCCTTGTGGGAATGCGAATTCCACGAAGCAGCAATTTCACAGTCTCTTGGTGAGCGCTGAACCCAGTTGTGGCCATTGTCTTCATCCACCAACCAAACTCATTCTTTAAAACAACCCTGGCGGACTATAATTTTACGTTGTAGCGATGTGGTTCGTTTTCTTGCAGAATCTATGAGAAACCATTTTTGCTTCCTATAATGCACTTTGCGACAAAATTTTGAAAAAGGCCCGAGTGACATTTCAGTTTCTGTAAACAAGCACACTGTGTTTATGATGGAGTCATCTTTGAACTTGTTCATCATGACAGAAGTGATTCAGGTGTGTAAGCACAGAAAACCTAGTGGATTAGTGGTAATTAGGCTATCACTTAGGTTCCTCAAATTTGAAAAAAAAAATTATGATGAAAGTCATACACTGGTTTAAAATCACAGGAGAAGCAGGCTTTTCATAAAGTTAGTGAAACCTACTGGTACTGCGGAGATTCTTGACTCCAAAAACATTCTAGAACATTCTGTGGAGAACATGTTTCATTGTCATAGCCCCAAGCAAAAGGCACATCATCATTTTTATGGGTTTTTTTTGTGTGAAAATGAAAAGAAAAAATGTATCATAACCACTAAAATTGTTACTCATATTGTAATCACAGTATCTGTTTAGCAGTCTGATCTTTTTTTTGTTGCACATCATTCAGCCCTAGCAGTTACCCTGTGTCACCACAGAGTGTCATCAAAGTGTCAAACACTATGTCTCCAACCTCATCCACCCAGGCCTTTGTTTTGTCATCTCTGTGATACCAGCTCTCCTGTTTTTTAAAGTCTCATTGTGTTTGGATCCTCAGGTAAGACCATCCCTTCCTCAGAGACCTCAGAGAGAGCACAAAGTGCCAAGAGAGAAAGCCTGTCTTCAGGGGAGAAGGAATCTCCAGACAGTAAAGCCACTCAGGTAAATACAGCGTCTTTTCCTTAATAAACTGCTGCAAAAGTTATGAAAATGTCATTTTACCTGTCAGTACCCTTTTCATATGTTTCGTAATTTGGCACATTACAATTTTTAATGCAGCATTTCAGTCGTTTGTACAGTGTGTTTTATGGGACTGATCTTGTCAGTGTCATAGGCCTGTTTGGATCTGGTGTCTAATGTTGAACCAGTTCTTTGTCTTTTGAGCCAGGTCTCAGTCAGGAGAATGAATTTCAGAACAACACCAATATTTTGCTGGTTTATAACTCAAAACCACTCATGTCAGGCACTGAGAGTGGGATTACAGAAATTAATGAAGACTTTGTGAGTATAAAAACCATCTACTGTAGGACCACTCTGACTAATCTGGGAAAAGGCAGAGCTTCAATATGGATGTGAAACTGAAGTTGACTTTGTACTATGGGGAAAGTGAAGATGGATACACATCCATTAAATATCAAGTCAATTTGAAGCAAATATCTTTTAAAAAAGGGAGTGGGTTTTGTCTGGAGGTATAGGCTGTGTCACACATCGCTCTATAAAGCTAAATAGTTGATTGTTGGTATTGTCCATTACTAAGGGTTGGGATCATGTGAAATGTTTGCTCTATTAAAACGTCACCTTATTAAAATAATTCTCTAAGTCATTTCGGCATGTTCGAAAATTTGCCGAAGTCATTTAATTCTCTCATGTTCCATGTTTGACTGACCTTGTTTTTATGTCAATAGGCATCTGTTGTTATAAATGTTTTGATTTAAATTATTAAATATATATTCAAAAATGGTTCAGTTTTTTGTTTCCTGAAAAATCAGAAAAAATGACTTAGGTGATTATTTTAATAAGGCATCGAAAAGTGACTCGATATTTGATTATGTGCATGAAGAGTTTTTACGAAAAGGCAAAAAATAGCTTTTAGGCCTTTTTTGTTTTTTTGAGGGGGACAACATTTCTACAGTTGCAAATTTCAAAATGTACATTAAATTAAGTTCTGGTAAAACACTCATATTGATATAAGGATCTGATTTCTCAACCTGATGTGAAATGCAAACCAGAAGTTGAATCAACACCAAACTAGTGTTAACACTAGACATCAGAACTAGTTCTAGGTCCGTGTTGGTGGAAAGAGGGTTATGGATTTTTTTTTTATTAGTCAGTCCACATCCATCAACTAGTGCTTTACTGCAGAATACCTTCGATCTCTATTGTTAAGTGCAGTTTTAAAATGTAGTTAAATTAACTAATGCATCCTGTCCTGAGGAGCATAGTGAAGCCTGTGCACAGACTCACCGTCTTCATGGTCTGGTACTTATGTTAGATTTGACAGAGTGGTCACTGGACCATATTGGGTGAAAATAAAATGACAAATCACACAATAGTTGGAAAAGACAGAAAAAGCCTGTTAAGTCCCCAGCTCTGAGTGGAAGGGAAGCAACATAAAACCAGTTGTTTTTGGTATATAATAAAATTATTTATTTACAAAGTTTGCAAGAAAAAGAGTGCACAGTTACAGATAGTGAGGTAAATAACAGAAATTGGGCTGGTGGGTGGATGATCAACTCAGAAAATAATAGAACAAAAGGAGAACTTAAATTACACTGGCTGCCAAAAAAACCCCAAATCAGCACGGCCAGACCACGCCTCCTTCCTCCTGCGACCAGTCAGGGGGTTGAAACCACACAGGGTCTTTTGCATTCACACTCCCACACACACAGAACCACAGCACATACCTATGGAGGGGCGGGTGCCGGCCGTAACAAAGCCCAATATAAATAATAAATTAATTAATGAAAAATCTGCAGCTGCTGTGAGAAAGCGCTCACCAACAGTCGCATATTTATTCAAGCTGAATAAGGTCTGTGCTCACAGCTGTGACAATGTGTGTCTTTTTTTTTTTTTTTTTTCCTCATAGGACCTAGAGGATGAGACCCCACCCAGCAAGAAAAGCAAACTGGAGTCCTCATCTCAGGACTTTGAGGAGAGTTAAATGTCTGGGGCTGAGTCATTTCTCTCCTGCACCCTCCTCTCTCCTCCACTCCCTCTCTTTACCTCCCTCCATTAACCCAAGCTAATTTAGGGCTAATGGACACACCGGCTCTCCCCCCTGCCCTCTTTTTTTCCTCCCTCACCTCCCTCCACCCAAACTTGTCAATACCAAAGGGAGAATGGACGTCTCTCTTCACCGTCTCCCAACCTGACGGCTGTTCCCCTCAGATTTGCCACCTTTGCCCTGACACTCCTCTGCCACAGAGGGAGAATGGATATTACCTCTATTCACTGGTCCCCTCCGTGCTTCCTTCCAGTTCTCCACACTTTTTCACTAATGCCAAGAGAAGCTCTGAACCCAGGCTGCAGTCCCCTTTGGTGACCAGGGGCAGCGCTGTCGGCTCTGCTCAGCCCAGGCCAGGCCAGAAAGACAAAACACTGACCTGCATCTGTGACTAAAAGAGTTAACACTGGGGATTCGACGCTGATGTTCACATCAGTTTAGGATTAGGACGAGGTTGATCCTGGACGCTCCTCTGAGACCGCTTTCAATGTTTCACTGCTAATGGTTTAGCTCAGGATACTCAAGAGGCTAACCTGGTCTCAGATCTGCGTCTGCGGGGAACCTCGACCTAAGGCCACGTCACTTCAATCCTCCTGATTCGCCTCCTGTTAGACTAATGTTCTATATTTGTTTAGGAAACGTTTAGGGTTTTTTTCTCAGGAGGGTCAATGCACTGTTATGGTATGTCACAATCGATCACAGATAGATTTTGCTGCTGTAGTGGATGTCTTTTTTCTCTATCCATGAAAAGTTCTCCATTCACGTGTTTTTGATAGTTTGTGGTTTATAGAGGAAGAAGACGACAGTACTGGTCACCACACATTCTTGGATAAGTAGTGAAGACAGGCTTAGGTAGCGTAGGTCCTGAAGGTGTGCCTTGAGTTGCTATGATTAAATACACGTTTTAGGTCAAGCAGGTTTTGAATTACATTTATGGTGCCATGTTTTTTTTTTTTTTTTTGGCCTTATAATAATAATAATCACTAATTAGTTTCATCCAATATTCATAACTCAACTACAACAGGCTGATTTAATTTGCAAGAATTAGACTGGAATTAGAACACTACCCAGAAGGGGCTTCTGGTCATCGTTTAGTATCTGGAAAACCTCATCAGTCACAATGATTTCCACTTCCTGGTTACTGGTCTGTGTCTACTTCTGGTGGCACTTTGATTTTTTACTACCCTCTAAAGTAGAAGCCGACCAGTTACTGGAATCAGTTTTCGTTTCTGGTCCGCCTTTATGACCCACATTCAGTCATGTCTCATTTCTCTAAGTGTTCTGTGTATCACTACTTATCTCTGACCTACAAATGTTTCTGTAGCCCACAGTAGAAGGGTCCAGTCTTTTAGCTCAAACATTGGGTATAATCCTCCTTCAAGGTGCTGTCCTGTTGGCTGAATCCATACATGTCGCATCAAGCTTTTGGTTTTGTGCAGATCTGTCATTGACATCAGTGTGCATTTTACTTGAACTTTATAGTAGGGATTCAGACGTATGACCTCTAACCTCACACATGTATGAACTGAAATCAATTGAGTCACCACAAACCAATGACTTCATTTAACAGGGGCTATAGAAGTACTTTATGACACTGAATTACTTGATCAGATTCTCAGCAAATCAGCATTCACATGGATGGAGAGAAAAGAAATAAAAAATGACAATTGTCTCAGTTTAGAGGATGGATTAGCATATACCTCATTCCCAGTCCAGCAGCGCTGGAACTTAAAATGCTATGTATTGACATTAACAGTTATAAACAGCATTATATACACTCAGTTTAAGAAAATCTCACTTATGTTGTAGCTTTCACCTGATCGAGCCGATTGCTTATAGTTTGCTCATAAATGTGTGTTTAAAAAAAAAAAGAGCTGTGAGATATAAAATCTTGTATGTTGTTTTTCTTGGGACCATTTTGTTTCACTTTTAGATCTTGTACAGATTTATGGTTTGGTTTGACTTATTTATTCCATCAGTAGTGCTTGGTTTTTTCATGTCCAATGGTTTTGTTTTCTTAATAAAATTCACAAAATATTTCAGGGTGTTGGTGTGTAACTATCTGAGATCATTTCAGTTTGAGTGTTAAGCAAAATATCTCTCCTCTTAAGGAAACGGTTGCACCATCAAATCTATCCAGTAGCCCGGGGAGTTTTCCATCATCCCATAATCCTCCTCCGCAGATTGGAGACTCAAATGTTGTGATTCGGTCAGTGGTCTAAAACTTTTGACTAAATGGACTTTGGTGAGATTAGGTTGTCAACAGTTTCCTTTCACATCTCAAGTATGAGTGTGCCACTGAGCTAAGCTTGTTTCCTTTGTGTTGTTTTTCTCCTGTGGTGACAACAGCAGCTCATGAAAAGTGGAACAGGCTCTTTCAGCTGGCTGCGCCTTGGGAGAAAGATCCGGGGATGAAACTCTAATGAGCAGCACAGCAGCTAATCCATAATGTGCTGTGAGTCAGAAAGTGGGTTTTGGGAGAAAGAGTGACTGTCGGCTACACGGCAAAAACCCACATACTGATAAATTTAAAAAAAAAACAATACACAGAGTAGTTTTTTTAGTATTTCTATTGGACCAGGAGTACATAAAAAACAGTGACATTTTACAACACGTCAACATCTGAAAAACGGTTTGAGTCTTTGAAACCATTTATTGGTGGTGCCTGAAATTGTCACATATAAAACGTTACACTAGTTAGATGCATCACTTATAAAGTACACAATGTTTTAAAGTCGGTATCTATACAAAGGGGCTTCTCCTGGGAGTGGAAATCTCCTTATACAATGTCTACTCTTATCAACAGGGCAAAAAAATAAAATGTACACAAAAGCTATCTTTTTGTTCTATGGCACTGTGTACACATTTATCAGAAGGATGCTTCTGATTAGTATTTACAGAGACGAGTGTCAATGGTTAGTCGTGTTATACACTCAGAGATTCAATATGATCCAAAATTGTGCTTAAGAACTAGATAGGTCAAATATGTGTCGCTACACTGGTAAAATGGAAAACGTAACAGTACATATAATAATCTGGACCGACCCTGCTGATAAAATAGCTTTTATCTAGAATCAGTTAAAGCGCCGCTTCTTTTTAAGAGAATTGAAGGTCGAGTCTTTAAAGTGGACAGTGCAAAACTAAGTTAGAGGCTTCTACAGTTTCATCTGGGTTCCTGTAACATGAGGCAGATGCATTTTAAAAGCCCACCTATACTACAGTAGTCCTGGTATAGATGATACATTTTCAATCAGTGCTAGCTTATTTTCCTGTAGAAATACACTGGTTAGGAACAGGTCAGACAGAATAAATAACAAAATGCAACAATTAGCTACAACAAACCCTTTAGTGGCATTACTCTGGAGTATTGACCTGTATGTTAAACTGTGGGAGGAGAAAAAGTACACAAACATGGCAAAGTTCGTTTGTGATCTTGGAAATAGACAATCGTAGTACAAGGCTCTTTTAAAGCATTCAGAACAGATCCTGTTAAATGCCCTTGTGACAAACCCACCATCACCTGTTGTCGAAAGCTCTGGAAATTGTAAAGTGGACTTAGAGTAAACATGTATTTCTTTCTGTCAAACCACACGTTTCCAAGATCTAAACTGAATGTTGGTACATGCTGTTTAGTCATACTCTTACTTCCACAGGTTAACAGTAGGTACACTGTAATGCAGCCTCTGTAAAATGTTCCTGAACATAAAACATTACTAAAACTTTCAACGTGGCAGTATCTGATTGGTTTACAGCCTTTCAGTCTGAGGAATGCGATACATACTGTAAGACAGGAATGTAGAGTCCGAGAGGTGCTTCATTTTCCCTTCAGTCTGATTTGTGCTCAATATCGTGTTCCATCAGTTTTTCCTTAATTAAAAACATAAAGCCCAAAACACAATAAATATGGAACATCACTTATTTTAGAAACATAATCAAATGCAAAATGACATGTTATAAAATGACAAGTGCAGAGGACGGACTCCTTTTCTTAAAAACATCAATATTGCACCAAAGCAGCATATTTGGATGAGCATTCTGCATTATAGACAGAAGAGCTGATCTTTAGAGAAAAGAGCAGTAGTCCTGTAGGGTAAAGGATTTAGATTAGGACAGTGGATACAAGTGATATGCATAAATACAGTATAAAAATACATATGGAAAAATCTGCAGGGAGTTGGATTTGGGGGAATGCGACAGGAGAGTTGAGGAGATGGTGAGAGGGAGGGGTTAGATGCAGGGGTCAGAGTTTTTGTCAGCCTCTAGAAGGTCTGGTCGTCATTGCAGGACTCTGTAGTGTGACCGAAGGCCTCGCAGATGTCGCAGTAGGGCCTCTCGTCAGCGGGGTTGCCATGGTAGGTGGTGTGGGGTACAGAGTCTGGGCTCTGGGCCTGAGTGGGACAGTCCTCTGTGTCGTGGAGGTCAAAGCAGTCACAGATGTCGCAGAACAGGCGCGGGGTTGCCTTCTTTTCCCGTTTGGGAACACCTTCATCAAAACTAAATGACAGAGGAGATTAAATATAGAGTTATCGATAAGAGATGGGCTTCTTTGAATTTAAAAGGGCAGAACATGGTAACCCTAAAACTGTTGTAATTTCCCAGTGAAATGTTTTTTACCTCCGCCAAGGACGTTATGTTTTCATCGGCGTTTGTTTGTTTGTTTGTCTGTTAGCAAGATAACTCAAAAACTTATGGACGGATTTTCATGAAATTTTCACAGATTGTTAGAAATGGGGTATCCTACAGATGATTCGATTTTGGTGGTGATCTGGATCACCGTCTGGATCCAGGAATTTTTTAAATGTTTCTTTATCGTGGGGGGATAGGGCATGAGGTCACCTGTACATTCAGCGCCATTTAGTTAATGAAAGTACAAACACTGCCTCGGCGGAGGTCTGCGCTCTCCGAATGCTTCTCTAGTTTATTAAAGTGCTGAAGAGAAGCACACATTAAAATAAGAAACTATGAAGTATGAATGTATATATTATTTTTTAAAACATAACTGAAGCAATAATTCAAAGGTCAAAGAAACGGCCAACTCGTTTTGTGACCAACCAATCAAATAAATCAATCAATAAAGCATTAAAGTGATATTTTATAGAACGGTCCCCATGTTTTTCTAGCTATAACAGTTATTAAGTCACATGTTAACCTACAGTTTTTCTTGAATATCATTCATTTTCAGTCACATGAAGGTAAAAGGACATGTTTACCCATCAGTCTCGTCATTGCCATTAAACTCAGCCAGAGCCAGCTTCTTCAGCTTGATCTTCAGCTCCTCGTTCTTTCGCTGCAGGTCCACAATCACGCTGTTCAGGAAATTAATCTGACAGAAACAATGAGCCACATTAGTTTTAATGTAAGAACGTGATCAGATATGAGAGCTGTGTGCATACAGGCTCCGTGGATACCTGTCCCTCAGCAAATTCCTTCTCTTCCTTCAGCTGCTCCAGAGCTGCATCACCTGCACAGACAAGCCATAAACATATATATTTTTAAAAAACTATTAATAAAAACACATTTAAACTCAAATCTATGAGAAATTTCTCCTCACTTGAAGGCGGGGCTTCCCTGTCTCCTCCCTCTGAGGCCTTTGTTCCCATGAGCCTTTGCTCTAGACTCTGAACTCGGCTCTGCAGCTGAGCTTTGTCTCTCTCCAGGGTCTCCACAGCTGACTGCAGGGTCTTGGCCACGGCGTTTTCCCCTCGCAGCACTGCAATCTGTAGGAACACAGCAGTTCTCAGGTGTGATCATGGTAAATACTTAATGGAAGCAGTTATGTGAGGTGTGTGAGTGTGAATCTACCTCATTCCTCAGAGTTTCCAGTTCTCGGTCTTTGTCTGAGACGAAGGCGCTCGTTGATTTATCAGTCTCCTGATTGGAGATCGTTTCTCTGTGAAAATATATCAAAATACATGAGGAGAGTATATCACAATCACTACGACAAAAAAAACAACACAAAACAAAAATAGAAAAAGATCTTTTTTTCTTGGTTTATCAAACAGTTTCTCTGTAATATGTCTAAACTAGAGTCTGATTCATTGTCAGTGTTGGTGAATATGTTATTTGTATCAGCCAGTCCGAAAACTTTTTACATAACGTATGAAACAGAAAAGATGGTTATTTTCTTAATTCAAGTTATACATAAAAGTAATAATATTTGTGCTGTTCATTCAGAATTACAATAAATGATGTTTTCTGCTCAGTGCACTAATGTCAGAATGTAGTGTCTAATAACAATAAACAAAATAAAGCATTTACAGTCACAGAAAAAATTATTAGACCATCCGTGTTTTCTTCTATTTCTTGTTCATTTTATTGTCTGGTACAACTAAAGGTACATTTGTTTGGAAAAAATACAACGATAACAACAAAAATAGCTCATAATAGTTTAATTTCAGAGCTGGTATCTATCCATTTTCCATGTTTTCTTGATAAAAACCAAAATCACTTCAGTTCTTACATCAATATCTATGGCATTGTACTAACAAAAACAGTGCTTTTAGACATTCCAGGTTTTCTTTTCTGTCTGTTTTAGTCACATGATACACACAGGAGTTAGTACTGGATTGCATAACCATTGCTTTTGATGACTTTTGATAGTCTAATAATTTTTTCCATGACTGTATATCACAAATCACCTGATGTATTAAAAGCACAATTTATTTATTCCCTAATATTGGTATGAGCACTGACCTAAATAAATCCTTCAGTCAGGCTCTCGTCAAATTGAGAAAAAATTGCAAATGGAACTGTCCTGATGCAGTCAAACATCTTTGCATAAAAACTGATTTAATAAGAATCCATCTATTATTCATACCTGACTGCTGGTATATTTGGAAATAAAACATATAAAATTCAAACAGATTTAATCTAAATTCCCCGTCAACAAACTGGCTGTACGTTGGCTGTGGATTAATGGGACTCTGGGTTGTAACACCTGCCTCCAGAGTCAATTAGACCAGACCAGATGACATCTCCACGAAGGAAAAACTGACAACACGCAGGTCGTCTCTCTGAATCACATCTCCTGTCCGTCTGTTTTTCTGTATCGTCATGTTCACCTGAGCAGACTCTCCTCCTCCTCCACATCTGTATTATTTCTGCTCTAATTGTACATCATCTTTACACTCCCCTCTAGCGAACACCAGCGAGCTTCAGTTCTGCTGCTCAGATCATGAGCGCGTCTTTGATCCACAACACTGCTATCCTGTCTCTACTTTATTTAACACTCCCTCTGTACTTCAGCGGCTGCTCTGCGCTGATGGATCTATCCTCTGATTCCTGAGTTGAAAAGTGTGAGACGACACACAGTCTCTGTTCTGACTGGCAGAACCCACAGGAACAAACACAAGTAAAAGTCACCACAGATTTTTTTTTTTCCTCCAGTCTCTGAAAGGGTTTAAAAATACGACAAGTGGCAACACAACGGATAGATTTAGAAAATACAACCCACATTTAACACGCGGCACATCAAAGTGTCCTATCAGCTGTGAAAATGCATGTGAAGAATAAATTCTGCACATGTGGAAAAGTGTAGATGGTCTGTGAAACATCATGTCTGCTAATAAATAATAACACAGGCCTAAAGCTCCAGCTTCACAACATCCTGTTAAATACCCTTTCCCATACTGCATTTTTGAAGCATCACAACACTACAGTTGTGTAAATGTGACCTTCAGTGGCTGAGACAGACTGTTTCACAACACATTTGAATTTGATCGCTTATGGTGTAGTAGAATTTGGGTCAGATTGCGTCGTCTTTCTACACAGGTGGGGTCTGAGATGTTTTTCTGGAGCATTTTTTACTATATTGCTAAAAAAAAAAAAAAAATCCCCTTCAATCCTGATTGCAAAAAAATAAATGCTCTGACACAAAAATGAAAAGTTTTAGTCACCTGCGGAACGGACAGGACTGAAAAAACAACATCCAATCCTTTTGAGCGCCCACTCGAAATGATTGAACGCTGATATGTCTATCAAATTCAACTGCCATTTATCCGGTAGGCTGGAGGCGTGGGAGGAGTCTGAAGAAAGGAGTTGGGACGCTCGAATTGTGTCTTTTCAAAATGTGGCCTGCTCGAGCCGTTTTTCTAACATCTCAGACCCCACCTTTAACCACTACTTCATCTTTTTACCACTTTATACCAAATGACTATTTAAAGAGGAACGAGACATCACCTCAACAGCCTTTACTTAACAATAACTACTACTGCAACAACTGAATGACACAAATAACTGTTTTTAAGAGGTTACTGATCAGAGCTGACTTTACGTCCCTAGGATTCCGATTATCCTGTACTAGGGTAATATCTTCCCTCAGTCTCAGTCAGTACGATCCTTTTAATAAATAACTGAATTAGCTGATTAATCACAATATCGGCCTGCGCAGCTACGATATTACGGCAAAAGGCTGCAGAGATACTAAGCAGAGAGATGAACCGTGTAAAACATCAAATGAAAGACACTACATTTGAAAGTTTTCACATTTGTTATGTTTTACTTGAAAAAACATGTGAATTTCAGGATAAGTAACCTGTGCATTTGATTTGATGACCAAGCAAGGAAATTGTAATCACTCTTGCAAATCTCAATACTGACCAAAATAATTACAATATGACTTTACCTCCACATAACAAACCCCTAAAATGAACTGATGTTATGGAACTAATTCTCCTCTGATTATTGTGTTTTGTTACTGATGAGCTCGACTTGGTTTGATTTAATGTTTGACCTCGTAGCTTCATGATTTCCACAGGTGAAATGCGTTCCAAAAACAAAACAAAACACCAAATGTATAATATAAGTAAATTTGGAAAAATACCTAAAGTGTTAAAATGACACTGAAGCAAACCTGTATTTAAATCCTAAATGGTTTGGGATAAAAGCAACAACTACTATGTCAGAAAAAAAGTCCACAAACAGGTATAGAGCTTATTCATTAAAAAAAACACTGTTGGTTTCTTACCTGTTTTTCATGTCTGGCTGTTGACTGCTGCGGTCCTCATTGTGCTGAGAGGCAAACAAACACACACAGAGACACACAGCGAGGTACTTAAATAGTAGCTAAAGCCGTCTCAGCTTTAAGACATCAGTCACAGCAGGAAGTCCATCCTCACTATGTCAAAACCTATTAATTACTCATCGTCTATGGCTGAACAAACTCTCGGCTATAGCAGGATCAAAGAATCATCTACTAAATATGAAAGGTCAGTACCTCTTCAAGATGGTGAGACTTCTGGGAGGCCAGTTTCAGCTCCTCACTGATGGGGAAAAACACAGAGAGACACATGACACACTTTAAGAGTTGTACTGGATATTAGGTCACTGTCATATTCATGTCACAACTGGTGCAGTGAACCTAAATCTGCGCTGCTGTTGACAGATGTTAGTGATGGTGAAAACACGCCAAATTCATTGGGGGTTGATCTTGGATTGTACCTCTGCAGATGTTGACTTAAACAAATTTACCCTTTTTTTTTTTTTTTTTTAAACAAATTCCAACTAATTAGCACATGTGACAGTCAGAGCTTGATGGTGACATTTGTTCATTTAAGAGTTTATGCACAACCAGCTATAATGGATGCCTCAGTTAAAAAAGCTGACGGCAACACAAAGACTGCACCGTGTTTTACAATGAGCTTTTTACAAGCATCTGAATGACTGAAGGCAAAAACACTTTGGATACAAAACTCCACATTTGGTTTGACATAAATACACCATATGTTAGTGTATATCTATAATCTGAAGATTAATTCTCATCATTCAAAAAGCCATCTGTTTTTGCTTGCCTGCTTCTTATATTGACTCCTACACCCTCCTACTTTGATCATCTTAAAGGATATAAAAACCATAAAACCCACATTGATTTATATATACACTTGAGTAGTGATATTTTACAGTAGTCATACTTCCATTACTGGAAAATAGTATCAGTGCAATATGAGATCAGTCTGTAATCTGATTAAATTCAGCCAACTGGAGAAAGCAGCCCAGGAGTTGTGTTTCTTAGAACAGTGCGCGTTATGAATCCAGATATTTTGGGTGCTCAAACCAAACCATTTTCTGGTAATATTGAGTTTAGTTCCATTTGGGTCATTCTTAGGATTTGTGTCAAAGGAAGAACTCTGAAGCTACGCATGACTAATAGCCCGGTCTGAGCACCATCTGGGTGAAATATTTAGCCACTCGCTGTATAATTACATTCACCATGCCTATAGCAATCTCCCCTGTAACACAACCGGCTGGAAGCTGCGTTAAAGGAGACCTGCACACTCTGAAGCGCATTACATACAGCGTGTAAGAGACATGTCTGTCTGCGACTCCACCTGTTCATGTGGAACGTGGGTCAAATCTGAGCTGTTCCACTGACAACACAAAGTAAACGAGACTGGATCCACACAGCAAAGTTGTGTGATATAAAAATCAAAACAAGACTGAATGAGAATTTCAGGAAACGCTTTTTACAGAATGTCATCATTTCATTTCACACATATTTCACACATTCAGTACAGCTCAGTGCAGCATTTAAGTCTAGTCAATATTAGCAGATGTGATATTCTGTCTATCTATAAAAACATCTATTATTATGGTTCGGTGTTGTGTTGCTGCGTTTTACAAGATTATTATTTTTTGCTTCAATACGGTACGGGTGTCAAATCATAATGTGGTGAAAAACTGTGAAATAGTGACCTTTGCAATTTAATGTCAAATTCTTCTTTCATAATAATGCTGTGTTTGCATGGATCATAATCTATTAAAAAAACAAAAACAGATAAATATTGAGGTAAAAAAAGTAAAGCAACAACAGAATTGTACTAGTTTTGGTATCAAACCCACTTCCGAGCTGTGGTTTATAGCTGCTCTCTCAGATCCCACAAAAGCTACATTGATTCAGCACAAACAAAAGCTGGAGCACAACGCACTGTCACACACATCCCGTTTAATACAGACACACAAAAAAGACACACACTGTGATGTCACAGGGAGGGCAGGGGCCATGTTGGAGCCAGGCGGTCCTAGGAGGAGAGTTGGAGCAATTACATAACAGCAGATAGAGGAAGGATGCAGGGTCTGAAAATATACAGCCCGAGCCAAGTCTGTCTACAGAAACATGTGATCCATTAACACACAACAGAATTAATAAAAGTTAATTAGCATTCAGAGAGAAGCAGTGGAATGTAGCTTTACCATCTGCCTCCAACAGACTACAAGCAGCTGTGGTTCTATGACTTTAATGCAACTGTAGGAGCTTGTTTGAGTCCTCTGTCTCCATCTCCTCCTCCTACATATTGATAACTATAATTCAGCCAGTTAAATCCATCTGGAGCTGTGGCGTCACAGCCCGGGCTCTGATGACTCAGGGTGGGTGGGGCTGAGTGATGTAAAGACTCAAAAACACAGGAGTACGACACAACACATGCTTCCACATACACAGCACACAGACACACAGCTACACATCCGACTATAAATAGACCTCAGCATCAAGAGCGGAGACTCATCACAGACACACTGAACCATGGTAAAAAAAAAAAAAAAAGCTGGATTCGTAGATTTTCACACGAGCATTAAAACCAAAACAAGCCAAACAATCAGTCAAAAAAACGCACACAAATCTGTGTATATACTTTCATTGTTGCTGTGTCAACACTTTGAGGATATGAAATATGTCCTGCTTTATCATGTCTATTCTGTACTGCACACTTTATTTCTAAACAAACATGCACTGTTATGGTTGTACATTTTTCAATGAACACTCAAGGGGGTTTATTATTGCGATTATGGGTGCTTGGGTGCATTGTACACTCCACCATCATATCTATAATCACATCTAATGGCACTCTCTCTGTGTAATTATGGGCTTTAAACAACAATTTATAAAACATTTACAAGTGGGAGCATATCTCCTGAGGGTTCGAGATGGAGCCAGCTTAATGACACATTTGGCATTTTAGTATTTACCTTTTGTTTAAATGTGTTCAGGAAAATAAAACATGTTGGCTTTACAGACAGAGCTTTCTGAGCTTGTAGTTTTAAGTGATCACTGTAGCCCCAAGGGTAGATTTACCACACAAGTCTGATGAACTGACTGACTGGCTGGGGTCACCTCTAGTGGACACACCCACCAGGAAAAAACACATTAGTTATCCTGAACACTCACATTTCTTTGCAGAGAACTCCGATGCGCTGATTTTCTGTGCTGCTCCGCTCTTTAGACAGGCTGAGCTCCTCCTGGTATTTAGAGTTCTGCTGTTTCAAAGCCTCGAGCTGGAAAAAAAAAGAAAACAGATGGAGAGTCAGAATGTATAAACACATGGTAAATAAGCATAAAACTTTATCTTTTTACATCATATTCACAGAGTCTGTTGTTAAAGTTAGTCTCATGGAGATTTTGGAAAATTCATAACTGTACCAGAAAAAAAAAAAACACCTAATGTTGAGCACGACAGTCAGCTTTTGGCTTGCATCCCAATTCCATATCTTATTTAAAAGCTCTTAGATCAAACAAAAAAGCTACCATTAGAAGTGAAATTCTGGGCTGTTACGACAATACACAGGCTTAAGGCTTAAAACAGACCGTTTTGAGTCAGCAGAAAGCAGGAAGCAGGTTAAAAACCTTGGGAAACTAAAAATATAAGCCCCGTGAGACCTCTGGATTTTATTTTTTTTGTTTTGGCCTCACCTGAAAGAAACTTTGTGCGTCTCATCCAGAACCATCTCTGACAGTTCAATCTGCTTCTCAGACACGTGCAGTATTGTGATCTCAGCAACTTTAAAATAGCAATAATCAATAAATAATTTAGACTAACGAGTACAACAGCTTTCAGATCAATCCCACTGGTGCAACTGGCACCACATAAAATACACCCTTCATCCCTTATGTGTTACAATCTGCACTGCAAACCATATGCACTATCTTGTAGTTTCTTTTTGCACGTCGACATATTGTCACGAGTGTCATCAGCTGTGCATTTTCTACTTGAAGTGCCGGAGTGAGTTTTTGACCTTAACACTTCAGTATTTACCTACACCTCTGATGAGGAGAGTCATCTACAGAGGATGCACAAATACAAACAAACAAACAAAAGATGACTGCGCACAAACATACACAACCACATCCTTTAATATTGGCAGGACGCTGCGCAGAACAGGTTTTACTCTCAGTATGAACCTGTGCTAAAATAAGACAGTCCTACCTGGTAATGAGGCGAGTAGATGTTGTTGGAGTAACCCTGATGCAGAGCAGCTATGTCCATACCTACACAGCTCCTCACTGCCAGAATTTTTAACCTATGTTCACCTGCTGAACCTGCAGCGCTGTTGCTATGTCAGCCCTCTGTCTCTATCTACAGTACAACATGCAGACACTAACACAAGCTGGGCATCAATAAAGCATTAGCTCTCATCCCCCCAGTGAACGGCTGCAAGTGGGAAATGGATAGCGTAACGCCTGAGCAGCCGCTCTCTCACTGCTACGTTAAAGAAGCCGAGCACTTCCATTATGTAAGCCAGCATAAGCTCCTCCTATGCTTGCCCCCTCCTTCTGCTGCTCACAGCCTTGTTTCCTCACTCTTCTACGCCATATGCACACACTCCTCTAAAGGAATCACTTTTCATTCATGATGTCTAACATGAAAACAGAACCTCAAATAAGACCATCAGCTGGTGACTGTTTCACCGTTAATGAGAAAAGCTGGATGAATACACACATTCATTCATACTGTCTGCTCCTGTACTGTCAGGAGATGTGCTGCAGCGCTGGAGGAGGAAACATCATCCAGCAGATGTGTGACAGCAAATGCCAGAAAGGGCTATCTCAAGTCAACCATCCATCAACTAAAGCAATGTTCCATCCATCCAGGCATCATCACACACACATAAACACATACAGAGACAGAGTTTCACAGAGTGTGTCTCGCTCTGACATGTGCAGGATTACATCATAACTCACAGCGGCAGGACAGGGGAGGGCAGAGACAGATGTAAGAGCATCCCCACTGAATAAATGCTCTGCAGCCTTTATTCTTGTATGTGTGTCTCTTCTCCACTGAGACGCTGCAGTTTGTCTCAGTCTGAGAGAACTTTAAAGCCCACAGTCACTGCAAAAACTTTTTTGTTGTGTTGATGCTTCTGGTTTCGAGCACATTTTAAAATATTTACTTTTAAATAGGGGTGGAAATACAACTGGAAATTAAAAAACTCATCTGTTTATGTAGATAATTATAGAAAACTATACTGATAATTTTTTATTGTCTATAAAATCGTCACTAAGTTCAAAGACTAATTTTTTGTCCTTGGTGAAAGCTGAAGATGTTGGTAAATCTTAAAAATCCTAAAAAGACAATCATACGGAAATAAACAATGCAATAAAAAGCAAATGAATCAAGTATCTGCCAGCCACTAAATTAACCAGCACCTATTTTAATAAATGTTTAATCAGTTTGAGTACATTTGAAAGAAAAAGATCTCTGGTTTTAGCCTCTTAATTAAGAACCACCAGTTCATCCCAGGGCTCACATACACAGATGAACTCACACCCACAGGTGATTTTGACTGACCAGTGGACCAGTGGGAGGAAGCTGGAGTGGTTGAACAAAAACCCAAACTGACACAGATGGAAAAGGCAAACTGTGATAAACTGCTGACACCATCCATCCAATGTACCAGGTCTTCACCCATTAGTAACTGGCATAGGCTCCAGCACACCCACAACCCTCTCATATGAATGAATGAATAAATTGGGAATATTTTCTGGTGTATTAAAACTTATTTAATTGAATATGGTTTTTATGGATCTTTGTTATGCATATTTGATTATGTTCACTGAGCTTTGGGAAACAGAATTTTTTATAGACCCAACAAATATTCCCTAAATTAGCCAGTAGGACCCTATCATTTATTGTCCTGCTCATTCTGAGGTATAGGCATGTAGTGTAAAGGGCTCACAACTGAAGGGGTTGAACTACCTAAAGGGAACATTGCAGATGTGCAGGACAGTTACAAATACTTGGGCATCCCATAGGCAAAACGTAATCATGAGGAGGTAGCTTGGAGGTCAGCCACAGCCAAATACCTCCAGAGGGTACGGCAGGTCCTGAAAAGTCAGCTAAACACCAAAAATAAGATCCAGGCCATTAACACCCATGCCCTGCTAGTGATCAGATACCCCACTGGCATCATATCCTGGCCACTGGAAGAGAAACAAGCCACTGATATCAAAACAATGCCATGCCATGCATGGAGGGTTTCAACCCAAGTCCCACATCCTGAGGCTGTACACAAAGTGAAAGGAGGGGGGCTGAAGACTAGTAAATGTCAGAACTACTGTCCAGGAGGAAACGGCGAACCTCCAGGAGTATATCAAGAAGATGGCCCCCAGTGAGCAACTGCTAAGTGAATGTCTCAGGCAACAAAAGCCCAGTAAGGACGAAGAACCAGAGGGGCTATCGTGGAAGGACAAGCCCTTGCATGGCATGTACCACTGACAAATTGAGGAAGTGGCTGATATCCAGAAAACATACCAGGCTGGACTGAAAGACAGCACAGAGGCACTACTCATGGCAGCACAAGAGCAGGCCCTGAACACCAGAGCAATAGAGGCCGGGGTCTACCACACCAGACAAGACCC
>JAQQZY010000005.1:39165014-39175558 GCA_030068375.1 Ostorhinchus rueppellii
TGTGTGTGTGTGTGTGTGTGTGTGTGTGTGTGTGTGTGTGTGTGTGTGTG
Source organism: Ostorhinchus rueppellii (assembly GCA_030068375.1). NCBI lineage: Eukaryota > Metazoa > Chordata > Actinopteri > Kurtiformes > Apogonidae > Ostorhinchus > Ostorhinchus rueppellii. Next base: position 39,165,065 of record JAQQZY010000005.1, read on the forward strand.
TGTGTGTGTGTGTGTGTGTTTATTTATCTTTGGTTTGATTGCTGTTGTTCACTTTATCTTATTGTATACTTTACAGAGTATTCATTTTGTGTTGCCTTCAAGAATGTATGTATGCATATATGTATGCATTTATTTTTTTACTTTTCTGATATGACAATATAGGTGTGTGTGTGTGTGTATGTGTATGTGAAGATGATAAGTGAGGTTAACTGATCCAAGGGACTGGTTTTTCATATATTATGCTTATAGGAAGCAAAACTATAGACTGCTGTGTCGAGAAGGAGTGGAATTAAATAAGTTATATTTCCTCCCACTCCTTTTTGAATATAGAAGTCACACTTTTTAATGTATATGTATAGGTTTTTGTTTGTTTTGTTTCTTATAATTTTACAAAAGTTTTCTCTAGCCCTAAACCACTGATAACTAGACCTACAAAATAGCTTTTTTCGGAGCTGTGACAACATTCGCTACACATTCCAATGCAAACGCACATATACAGACAGACAGCCATCCACACTTGTAAGTAAGTTTGCCTCAGATTGACCAGACTGCAATCTTTGGATAGTGACAGAAAAGCAATGCCGGCCTTGGAGTATGACAATTGCACATCTAAATTAAAAATCAACTATTTAACAGGCCACTGTTTATTACCAGACTGTTTATTATCAACCGCATAATAACTGTAAATCTCAGCTGATCTAGTGTCATGTGTATGGTCTCACTTGTAATCTGTCATGTCTCCTTCCTGGTACCATAAATACAAATAACCAAATGTTTACTGCACTTGCCTAATAAACTGATGCAGCTATTTAACCTCAGACACTAAAATTACATTTCCTTTCTAAGACTGATTTGATTCAAACTCATAAAAACATAATTTTTTCCCTGTAGGTATTGTAAGTGTTGGGCCGGAGCCTGACCACACTGGCTTATTACTCATAGACAAGATGATTCACTTGAACTGCAACTAGGTCAAGACAGACTTTATGTGCCACACAGTATTAATGATTTCATTTTAATATTGCAAACATTATATTTATTATGGAAAACACATTTTTTTAAAAAAGTGTGATGTTATGCAAGCTTCTCTGAATATCTACATTGTACAGAATGTTAAGTAGTCTGATAAGCCTTCAAATTTAAAAATATAGCTTTATCGTGGCCACACTTTAAACCACTCAACACACTTTAATCCAGAGATAAACTAACAATCAGGAACTCTTAGAAAAGTTCAATGTATTTTAGTTACTACAAATTCCCACAGTTTTGAAAAATTAAATGATAGAAATGATAGTGAATACACACCTTTGGCAATAACAAGAAGAAAAGAAAAGAAAAGAAAAGAAAAGAAAAGAAAAGAAAAGAAAAGAAAAGAAAGCCATTTTTGGTGGTGTTGAGCACTAATGATAACCATGGATAATGTTGTGATAATAGACAGGTTCAGGACAGCTCCCTCTGGCTAAAGAATGGCATAGAGGTTTCTTCATTGCTTTATATTTGCTGCATTTTCTTCTCATTTCTCGTGCCGCAATATTATTTAACCACGAAAACAACAGCACAGTTTCCTCCTACTAGTCAGCTGGTGCCAGTGGTTAGTGTAACTGATATGACAGTTACCATGGTAACAAAGGTGCACGTTATCTTGGGGATAAGGTTGCGATCATCTTACCTTTCTGCTACCCTGTAAGATGAGTGAATAATGACTTTAGTTTTATGGAATAATCTAACTTACATTAGACTAACATTGGAACAAAACGTGACTATAGTAAAACATAAAGCAGTCTAGAAAACCTTTGTGAAACCGGCCCCAGGTAACTCTGAAAAGCCTGTCAGCTGTAACGTTAGCTTAAAGCTCCTCCCCCGCCCAGCCGGTGAGCAATACCAAAACAACGAGCACACCTTGAGCTGTCAAATCTCATCCCATGACCAGAGACTAACATCATCTTATCCTAAAGCTAGTGTTTGTCCAAGCCTTACATGTAAGCGGCATTGCTGTAGTGTGTGCATTTCAAACAGGAGATGAGACTAGCCCGTGTTGTTGTTGTCTGGGCTGGGCTCATTTTGCTTACTGCATCTGTGGATCTGGGATAACTTGAACTAAACAATTTTTGCTCATCATGCAACACATTTAATGTTCCGACGCAAGTTTACAATGACACGTTTGACTGCAAGTCACATTCATTTATAACCGCTTATAGTAGTTTCTAGTTGTATTTTGTCTCTGGTTAGCCACAGCCTTAGTCCCTGCTGGAATGCGCTCCTTACTGCCAAAGCTAGCTAGCTCTAGATTAGCAAGAAAACATAAACTGAGATTAATACTACACAAGAGACACCCTGTTGACAGGATATTGAAGGCAAATAAAAGCAGAAGGGAGTGGAAAAAGTTGTGATGACAGCTTACTTGGTCTATTTTCGGGAATTCAGTCTCAGTGAGCGATGCCGTAACTAAGTGCCGCGTACCTTGCACCGTTACATGTTTTTCCAGCCCAACCCTGCCTGACATAATTGACGTCACCTTGGGAACAGATGCTGCTTTCAAGAGCCTTATGAAAAACTCGGACATCCAACACCCAAACGACTGTTTGTGGTCGGAAAACACAGCGGCAAAGGGGGGAAAAAAATACACAGTAATTCATTTTAGGATGTCATCATGGTTTAATTTATTGACGGCAAAACAAACTATGACAAGATCTAAATTTAAATGGCCAAAATTATATAGTCAAAAAGAGACAATGAGGCATTGTTTCGTGAAATTGTGCTGTTCACACCTGTGTAAGCGTTTAACATTCATTGTAAAAAAAAAAAAAAACATTTCCTCCATTTACTTCTATATACAGGCTGTGTTAATGTAATACACTACCTGACAATAAAATGCATTTGATCTGAGAAAAAAAAATTACTAACAAAGATGTTTCACAGATCACAGTTGATATTAATCCCCTTTAAGGGATTAGATTAAGCAAAGTAGCCACATTTGACAAATATATGCTTTAAATATTTGTACTGCATACTAGAGGGTTGCCTTACGTTACCGTTAACTCCGACTTTGAAATAGCATGTGCTCTACATCGGCCCTATGGTGCTAATATTGTTCATAAGAAAAGCAAAATCAAGTTGGTGTTAAAGCACTACTATACTGTGGAATTTATTTATTGCCTTTAACATTTTGCCTTTATTGATCTGAGTGTTATATACAGTGACCTACCCAACCATATTTAATAAGCAGAAAACACACTGGCACCTGCCATTATTCTACCCTTCTACCATCAACAGTGTAAATGTCATTCTCATCTGTCATTTCATTTTTCCTTCTCAGAAGTTTATTCAAAAGCTTCTTGAACGTTCCACTGAAGGCAGGGCTGGAAAAGTAGTAGACAACAGGGTTGAGGACACTGTTGAAGTAGGTCAAACACACTGATGTGTAGAATGCCAGGTTAGCACCCTTGAAGTACATGCATTCATCATACCGTGCCTTAAGAATCCACACAGCTATACGAGATATGGTGCTGGGAAAGAAACAGGTAATAAAAACCAATGCCACGGCGATGACAAACTGAACAGCCCGCTTGATCTTCCCCTTCTTGTCCACAGTCCTGTTTCTAAGCTGCCACATGATTCGGATGGTGCAGAAGGCAACAATTGCAGTGGGCAGGAAAAACTGCAGGACATATAAAGTATTGTGCCAGGTGGAGAGAGGACTGAAGCCTATGCAGATGTTGAAACTCTCACACTGAGTACGGTTATTATTATGGAAGAAGTGGCTTTTAGTAAGAAGGTATCCAGTAGCAAGAACAATCAAACCCCAAAGGCCGAGGGAAACCCACAGAGCATAGGCCAGGCCCATCTGGTTGATCCGGCTCCGAGGATGTACAATCTTGAAGTAGCGGTCAACAGCCACAGCGGTGAGGAAGAAGATCCCTGCTGCTCGGTTGGCAGCCAAGAGAAAGAGCAGAATACGACATGGTATATCACCATAGAGCCAGTTTTTTCCCCGTCTGTAGTAATCTGCTCTGAAAGGCAGGCAGAAAAGCACAATGGAGTCTGCGACAGCCAGGTGAGTCAGGTACACAGCATTGGGCCTCCATGTGTCCATGTGAAAGATGAACATCCACAGAGCCACAAAGTTCCCAATCAGTCCAAAAATGAACTCCAGGATCAGGATTGGAGGCAGAACCTCGTCCAGGATGGGAGACTCAAAGACGCAGCACTTTGCAGGCTGAGTGAGATTCATTCTTCGATCGTTCAGAGACACAACTACATCCAGGTAAACCTTTGATGCTTTATAGTGTCAACATAGATATGGAGGATCAGGTGACTTCTTTGGTGCAGATTACTGTTTGCACTCATGCAAACCATTCCAGACAAACATGCAAATTTATAAGTGGAGAACATCTGTGCACTATGTCTTATCTTTGGGGAAGTGGTATTGACTCGGGGGAGGATGGAAACAACTGTAAATGTCATTGGTCAGGGGAGGGTGCCTTCATTATAAAACTATTATGCTAGGGAATAGGTTCACTCATGGGTATTGAGTGGGGTGCCTGAAAAACAAGCAGCCCGCGGCCATTACATGACTCGGATAAGGCAATTAACTGCATAAGATACTTCCCAAAAAACTAATCCCGTTTACATTTCTGAAGAACAGACACAAAATCAATGAAAAAAAAAAAAGAAGTGGAGAGTGAAAAAAGAAGACGTGAGTATACAGGCGAAGGAGACTGAAATTTATTAGCCTACAGTTTGCTCGAGTGAAGAACATTTTGGGAGGGATTCACGTCATACCACACCTTTGGCAAACGAGAGAAAGCAGCTATTAACTAAAAAAAATGCCAAGTGAGTGGCCAAGTCCGCAGCTCTTTATGTACAGTAAATAAAATAAGTATAAAATGACTTAATGTGTACATTTGGCCAGGTTGTTGTTGTTACAGGTCACATCCATTTCTGTAAAAGTGCATATTTGGTCTTCACTTCTTCACTTCACCGAGATCGTCAATGCTGTCATCATCCACCTATGAAGAAGAGAAACAAGGATTGGACTCAGTGATATTGTGGAATTATGGGAGAAGGTTTTTCATAATAGACTTTCACTCTATGAAAGGACATAGCTCTTGTATTTCCTTTATTTTTTTATACTCTTGGCAAATCCTCTGACTGGACTAAGACCAAACATGACCAAAAACCTTTCGAGGGATGTTCTGTCTTGGAAAAGAAAGTGGTGATAAACCCCTGACATATTTACCTTTAACAACTGAGTTTTTAAAATGACTGACGTTCCCTGAGCAAGGTGTCAGTGTCTCCTCCAATAAGGAAAACAAAATCCAATTCTGATATCCTGTGATGTCAGAATTGCCCATTAACTGTATTAATCTGACTAAACATGTACAAACAATTCCTACATATGCAAAGATCTATTATTCATCTGTTCAATAGAAGGCATACAGACATAGATCAGGAAAGAAACTACCGAGTATGAAAACCTCCCCTCCTTATCCTTTCATATTATATTTGAAGCACTGCAGTACTCAGCCAGCAAGGCTCCCAGTCAGTACAAAATGATTAATTAAAAACTGCTCTGCCTCATGAAGTTGAAGGGGGAACAGAGTAGAACTAAAACTCTCATGCAAGATTAATACATTTTCTTTCTTTTATATTTCACATTTACACCGCTCACCTCAGGCCACTTCTCTTGAATAACGTCGATTATGTCATCTGTAAAATCTCCCTGAATGATTATTTCATCCTCTGCTGTAACGGAGGCACCACAAGAGAATTTCTGGGCAAAGAATCGCTGAGCCTCTTTAAGGTCAATGTCTAAAATAAGAATTGATTAAGGACTCACATTAGTCATGAAATAATAAGAGCACAGAATATTGTATTACAACGTATAAAAATAGAGAGACTATTATTCTTACCAAATGTTGCCAATCCACACACCCGTGTGACATATTTCTTCTTGGCTCTGGGGATTTTTGCTATCGTTACTTTCTGAGGCACCGTCTTCTTCTTCTGTTTGATCTGGCCTCTTCCTCCTTTTAACAGTAAAACACAATCTCCAGGTCAATGTAGTATACAAATAGTTTTGTAATAACAATATACAATCCTAAACCTTTCCTTGGTAAACAATTTTGTCAGAGCAGATAAGCCATAACATTTCTTAAACACCTTGCAACATTAAAAACTATATTTACATGTCAAATCAACACTGTAAAAACTAATTGAAACATGTTGCTTTTATTTACACACCTCTCTTCTGTTTCTTTTTCTCCTCCTCCTCGCCTGCAGGGGGAGCATCTCCAGTGCCGGGTTCCTGCTTGGGTGCATTTGCTGCCGGGCCAGTAAGACAGAAATAAAATAGGAAGATATTAAAAACCAATATGACACCCACTTGTGACTGAACCTAATTATAACATCATTTCAGAATGTAGACAATATTAGTTTCACATTTTCCTCTCCTAAAAAATAAAAATAGACAAATAAAGTTCTCTCATTTGCACACGATGTACTTTAACCATACCAAATCTTTTTACACAAAGCACCCCTCTGTAACCTCAATGTAGTCATTTCCCCTCCTATTGATTTCTTAATAACGCATATAGTTGTAATTGAAATTGGGTCTTTCAAATTTTCTTTATCTCTGTTGCGATACCTTTTGTATCTTTAACTATTACGTCCCTCATCTTATAGAAGTTTCTCAATGGTTTATCTCATCTTAATTTGAAGTTTCATATCTTCATATATTTATATCATAGGTTGATGGATGGTGTTTTTCTAAAGGCTAATACACTGCCCGGCCAAAAAAAAAAAAAGTCACACATGCAATATTTGACTGCACCACCTTTGGTTTTGATTACAGGAGATGTTCACTGCATTTAATTCAGCAAATAGTTCAGATCCTTCCATAGGTAAATACTGCAGTGGTTAATAATGCTTCAGCTGGAACAGGTTATTTAACTCTAACTGCATGTCAAACAGATTGGACAATGCCAAGATTGATCAGGATCATCAGGTTTGTGACAGAATGGTTCAGGGAGAATGAGACATCATTTTCACACATGGATTAGCCAACATAAAGTCTGGACTCTAATTCAGGAAGTGATGAAGACTTGATGCACCGGCTTGCTTCTACATCATCAATAATCAGAAATGAATGCAACTATGGACAGAAAAAAATACTATTAACCTTATTGTGACACTACATAAGCATCATGTGGCAAAAAAGTTGTCACAGTGAATGTCTCCTGTAATCAAAACCAAAGGTGGTACAGTCAAATATTGCATGTGACTTTTTTTTTTTTTTTGGCAGGGCAGTGTCTAATAATAATAATGCTTGGGGAAAACCTGACAGCCAATTAACCTGTCCATATTCTCCCTGACCTTGTCCTCCAAAATTTTAAAACCCCTTTTCCACATCCTAAATAAATTGCTGTTATTAGAAATAGGATAAGTGTTGAGCTGAACATCAAAATCAAAGCAATAAATAGACAGAAATGGGAGTGAACATCGATCTAATGATAAAAATATAGGAAATAAGTTTTAGCTTTTGATATATTATTTACTGTCAAAGTCGGTATTGGTTTAGAAATCTACTATTAGCTCTTGGTTCCAATTTCTGCCAACACTCAAAATTATCATCTGAATTTAAAATATCTGGCAAAATTATAATATGGCACTCACCAACTGTCATCCTGGCAAATACATCTGGAAAATTCTTCTCTAGCCACTGCCTACATTTGGCTGGCTCAGGCATATACTCACAGTACTGAAAAAACAATGTTAAGATTTAGTTACAAAAGGGCAACTTTTGTGGGTGTTATCAGGGAAAGACAACAGAATGAACACTTACCTCTGTAGGCAGAGAGCACACTGCAAAAGAAGATGACAACATCCATTACAAACACTGAATTATGAGTCATGTTTTAATCAATAAAGATGCCACAGTAAATAAATGTTGTACCTCCACAGTAAAGCACCTTCAGTGGGTACTTCGAATCAGGGTCAGCTATTCCTTGCTCAGATCTGCTTTCTGAAGAACCTGATTCCATCTCAGTAGTTGCCATCACAAATTACCTAAAAGACAATAAAGGAGGAAAGGAGGAGATAAGTTAAAATGAATTGAGATAACCAGAAATATTTATTTAGAAGCCAAAATACAGTGAGTGCATGCAGACGTACTGATATTCTAATGGATGCCTTAATTGGATGAACACAGCACTTACAAATATTTCATCATGCTAGCTTGCTTCTACAAAACTCAGCTACATTACCATTTACTGTAAGACACAAGAGCAGCAGCTAACTAATCTAACCAGACAGAGTTAACAGGATGAAGTCAGATATTATTTCCACATGGCAGGCTTACACTTCCTTATCCAATCTAAAGGAGACAATTTTTTTTTTTGCTTGGATGCATCGAATTAGTAAGCACAGGACTAGCCTTAGCTGGCTAACACATGCGGCTGGTTTACACTGTGCGCTATTACACAGACCTAATAACGACAATACAGTCGTACTTTCTATAAATTGAATATCACTGTCGTTGCTGACACTTTCACTTTGGTGTCAATTTAAACAACGCTGATATTCGCCTTTGAATTTGGCTACTTTCGATGGTTTCATTCATCAGGTAACGGGTTGACTCACCCAGCTGTCACCGTTAGCACTTCAGGTAAGTGGGCATTAGCCTAGCATGCTAAGTGGGCTAACGCACCGCTAGGTGGTCAGATTTGGCAGCTGATTAAAGATAAAAATGTCTAGTTACGTACCCCACAAAATGTATTCTAAATCTGATGTCTGCGCAATAGAGTCGCTCGCATTATTAAAGATAATCCGACTTTTAGAATCTCATTCTCTGTAAAAGGGTTTCTAGTTGGCGTACTTTGAGCACGCCTTGTAGTGCTTTCTTGATTGAGTAGTTGAGAGGCTGCTACACAGTGCGAACATACAACAGCGCCTCCTGTTGCTACGGCGGACGAAAACAAGCCAACAACGGTAGACGTCAAAACTATACTCATTTTACGACAAAAATATAACTACGGGTCAGTTCCTTTTTTTATTGATTCGGCATAATTAGAAGTAGATGTGGGATGTACACTATTACTGTAACGTTTCTGTCTTTAGATGAGATTAGATATGGTATTATTTTTGGTATTAAAATAAGAGAAAACACTAAATATACATAACAAACATACCAGCTCAACCTTAAATATGTACAGCGGTAAATTCCAACATACACAGTAATATGCATTATATAGATATATAGTAAAACGCTTTACTACTTGCATACTACTTTAGTAAGCTGAAATACATAACTTTATTAAAAGCAGAAGTTCGTGGGGGCGTTAACGTAACGTCAACGGTCCAATCAGTGTCCTCCATTCTGTGGCTTTTACGTTCAAAACTTCCGTTAGCTGAGGAGCTAATATTAGCTCGTTGTTTGAGTTTCCTTTATAATGTAGTAGATAAAAAGTATGCAAATGTTTTAAGGACTAGTCATGTCAGCGATAGGGTTGTATATCTCGTGTTGGTGATGTTTTCCGTGCTTTTACTACCTTGACTTGCTGTTTCGGAGGTGGTGAGTTTAATGAAGCTGACTTGAATGTCCCCTATAGATGCTCATCATGACGTTCACTGACTTTATACACAAGTCATGACAATAGGATAATGCAGGGACTTTTCGGAAATAACAAAAACATGATAATCTGAAAGAGTCTGAAGCATAATATAAGTATAAAAGTCGTGGATATGATGACATGGACGCAGAGAGGAGAGGTTTTGGACCAGCTTCATCCAGTTTCCCCTGGTCATCTGGTAAACTTTAAGTTAACTTGTGTTTTTTTAGTTGTTTGACTAAAATGTGCGTTTCAAACACCAATATCTAACTTTGTTTTAGATTCTCCTGCTGAACTCTGGCACAGCACTCCAATAAAATCGGTCAGTGGCATTTCAGTAATGTCCTGAATTCAGCAGTGTATTCACAGTATTTTTTGACTAATTTCTGTATATTGACACTTTGTAGAAAAATGGTGGTGCAGCACAGGAGACTGACCAACCTTCTGTCCTGACCAACGTCAACATGGACAGTACATTAAAGCAATGGGCCAAAAATATCCCTCGCATCTCAGCAGACGCCCCCAGTGTTCCAGTCCTTCAGGGCCCTGAGGTGAGATCAAATATGGATGAACTTAAATGAATACCAGGCAGACATCACACTGCTTCACTGTGTTTTCTTTGTGGGTTGTTTTACCTCACACTGACTCCATTTGTAATTGTTATAGGGATGGTTTCGTTTAATTCAGGCATAAGTTCAGTGTACAAAATATTTAAGAATCACATCATCTGTTAATGTTTCAATTTGTGTTCTCTCTCTCTCCCTCTCTCTCTCTCTCTCTCTCTCTCTCTCTATCTATCTATCTATCTATCTATCTATCTATCTATCTGTCTAATCTATATAGATATTTTTCTATATCCTTTAAATCACAGGTGTCAAACATGCGG
>JAQQZY010000005.1:39209274-39230129 GCA_030068375.1 Ostorhinchus rueppellii
CACACTCACACACACACACACACACACACACACACACACACACACACACACACACACACACACACACACACACAAAGAGTTCCTTCTCTGTGTGTGACTGACTCTTCTCTCTGCATCAGAGGCTCTTTCGTGGTTTCACACAGAGGCCACAGTCACCCCCACCCACCCACCCACCCACACTCTGGACAGACCAGCCTCAGTGTATTTGCACACCTGCATACCACAGTTCAATCTGTACAACTCAATGCCCACCAGAGAATGCAAATTATTTCTGATCAAAATGTGCCCTGTTTTTTTGTTTCTGTGTTTACAGGTATGTCAGAGAGAGAGAGACAAGTGATGAAGAAGCTCAAAGAAGTGGTGGACAAGCAGAGAGATGAGATTCGAGCCAAGGACCGTGAGCTTACACTGAAAAACGAGGACATAGAAGCAGTAAGGAGATATACACTGTCCAAGCTGTTCTGTACTTAAAGCAGCAAAACAGACTCATACACACTGGTATAGTTTTTATTTTTCACTTGGACACTGTTTTACCCGCCTTCATTTTTTTCTCTGCAGCTCCAACAACAGCAGTCTCGCCTCATGAAAATAAACCATGACCTGCGCCATAAAATCTCAGTGGTGGAGGCCCAGGGAAAGGCTCTCATCGAGCAGAAGGTGGAACTGGAGGCCAGTGCTCAGGCACGGGGACAGGAAGTTAGCGCTCTTCGGCAGGAAGTTACACGTTTAAGGGAACGACTGCAAGGGGATGTTCCTGCCCAGGACCCTGAGGAATCCCCACCTCAGCCCCCCTCACCTGCAGAGGTAATGCAGAAAGTAACCTACAGTATACAGAATGAAGTATATTTGTTTTTTAACTTCTGAATGAACTTCTGATGTAAACCCATTGGAAATTTACAAACTATCCAACAGCAACGCATTAACATCATTAAAATAAGAACAAGAATTATCACATAACTAAAGATTTTAACACTATCTTGTCAGCACAGATGTCCTAAAATCAGCTGAAAATTAAGAAACAGAGACTAAAAACTAGTTCCTCTTATGCAGAATGAGTTCTTAGTAGATGTTACTATTAAGTATAGACGTTGCTTAGCAGACTGAGCTGACTAACAAAGCTAATGCTAATAATAACATTTAAGACTGATAAAATCATGTATGTGTACTTTCTTCTTAGAGACTTAAAAATAGAAAATGAATAAATTACATTTCACAATATTAAAAAAAATATACCTTACTTTACAGAGTGCTATGCTAAAAAAATCTAGGCTAACTGCTCTACTAGCATGTTAGGTCAGCATAATGTGATATTTCCCACTGTCACCGACTTTAAACACCTTTCTAGACATGTGCTTGTACTACTGAATACAGTCCCTAAATAATACTGAAGTTACAATGATGAAAACATTAACAGTGAAGATTAATATATCATTTTCTTACTAAAAATGCAGTTTTTGGCTGTTGCGATGTAATTATATGATGCCCCAATTGGATTTATACTCCACCATTAGGTTTATGGCCACACATTGCATATTTATAGGAAACAAGTAAATGCTGTTATAAACCAAAAGTTCAAGAAAAAATATCTTTCCATTAAATGCATCTCTCTGTCTTTGCACCTAACATGTGCTGAGTGTCTTTGGTTCAAACAATATTTAATCTTCCAGCATTCAACAAATAAATGTCAAATGTTTTTCAATGTCATGGGAACAGACGTCACACTAAACCTTGTCTGTAATAGCCATTTAGTTCAGATTTATTTGTGTTTTTAATACTATGCACATACTTCCTGTAGTTTCTTGTATTTTAATAGACTGGGAGATAAGTTGGAAGCCCATTACAATCCTGTAAAATAGAATAAAGCTAAAGGAGAGCTGAGACTTCTGCACAGAGCATTTGCCATCAGCTGATTTACATATTTATAAATCTAAAGTGGCTTACATTCCTTGAGTTTTAATAGTCTAACTTCATTTACTTCAGGAGTACCTATCAGCTGGTTTAAAATGATGTAGTAGTGGTCTTATGAAGGACTTTTCATTAACATTAACAGATGCATCACTGGTTTGGTAAACAGATGAACTGTCTTTTACTCCACTAGCCTGGTAAAGCTGCCGCGGTGGCAGTGGCTGAGGGCTGGTCATGCAGACCTGACCCCCCTGAGTCGATGTCAGGAGGGTTTGACCCTGCCTTGTGCCCCCTGCCTGGTTCCCTCAGTACTGAAGGACATGATTATGGGGATGAGGAAGCTGAGGACGAAGCTGTGTTGCTTTGGGTAATGCAGAAGTGCTAGTTAGCGACTCGCTGTGGTGTGTGAATCTAACTCCAGACCTGCCTGCACTCCTCCCAGCCCAGAAGGATACCTCATAGGTAGACGCCAAAAAACTTGTAGACTAACATGGATGTAAGAAGTTGTAGCTGAAAGACATTGGCTAGTACATAGTGACCCCAGTCTGTGCTGCTAAAGTGTTTTATGGCCCTGGAGAAGTGAAGCGACTTTAGTGTGAGTGTTTGAGGACTAACAGTGTTGGCAGGATTGTTCAGTCTTCAGCCAACTGGGTGAGACTTTAGTGGATGACTGCACTGATGACCTCTCTAAATATAGATCGCACTGACACCTCAGCCTCTAACAGCATGGAGTTTTCCCTTCATGCATTTTGATCTTTAAACACAAATAGAAATGTAGATGAACACAGTGTACAGGTCACATAACTGTAAGAACAATGCTCCAGGTCTGTGTTTTGCTCAGTGCATGAGTGACTTCAGATGCATGTGTTTGGGTTTTTGTAAAAGCATAAAAATGGATCAGGTAAAAGAAAAGGCAGGATTGTAATTTAAAAGGAGGGAAGTGTGAGCAAATGTATTGGAACAAGGCCTGAGTCCAACCTTTGTCACCAGGAGGCGATGTGTGATGAAGACATGCCTGCTGTGTTCCAATATTTTACCAAGGTATCCTCACCTCCTTCCCGCCTTCCTTCTTTCGGCCCCTTTTTTCCGTATTTGTTTTGCTTGTTTTGATGCATTTTTCTCTTAACAGGAGGCGCTGTGTGAGGAGGAGGCAGGACACATTGACCCAAAGGACCCCAACCGACCCCGGTTCACATTACAGGAGCTGAGGGACGTCCTCCATGAGAGGAACGAGCTCAAGGCCAAAGTCTTTCTGTTGCAGGAGGAGCTCGCCTACTACAAGAGGTACTCATAAGCAGTGCAGTGCAAGTTACTTCCAAACTGTAATACATTACAGATTACTTGTTACCATTATTTAAAAGTAATTCCTTCCTGTGGTGGGACCTTTCTGTGTGGAGTTTGCATGTTCTCCCCGTCTCTGCATCGTTTCTGTCCAGGTACTCTGACTTCCTCCCACCATCCAAAGACATGCACTGATAGGTTAATCAGTTAATCTAAATTGCCCATAGGTGTGAATGTGAGTGATTATTTGTCTGTATATGTCAGCCTTGCGATGAACCTGTGGCTTGTCCAGGGTGTACCCCGCTTTCACCCTTAAGTAGCTGGGATAGGCTCCATGTGACCCTAGTGAGGATAAAACGGGTTCAGAAGATGAATGAATCTTCATGATGATTGTTTTGTCTTTGCAGTGAGGAGACAGAAGAAGAGAGTATGCCTCCAACTCCCTCTCCCTCCCCTGAACTGAGGAGTCGCACCCGTTCGTCTGCTCAGCCAGAGTCAGGAATCAAACGCCTGTAGGTTGAGTTCATGCCTGCAAATACAATCACTCACTCACTCCTTTAGAATCTCACACACTTTCCTCTTCAGCTTTGCGGTTTGTCAAAATGTCGCTCAGTGAGTTGGCTTTGCATGTGTGAATGAGGAACATGAATGGCCCCGGGGCCCTGTGGGGTCCATGCAAAAGACACCTTGTCTCAAGCTTGCCCTTCTTCACCAGCAGTAACAGCTGTCGGGGACTGTGTCGGTCAGTTGTAGCTGTGTGCTGAGTCCACTCTAATCTGAGAAGTAAATGTTCCTACAACATGTAAACAACTATGAGAGACAGCTTATAAATGTTTCGCTGTGATTATTACATTACAGGCCTTACAAAGGTTACAAAATGTCTTTACACCTGTTAGTTTCACTTTTCCACCAAAAATGAGAATATAATATGGTTTAGCTGCACTCTTAAACATATTTCTGGATAATATGAGTGGAAAGAGGCAATACACCCATTTCCTGTGTTTATTTAGGCTGTAAAAACAAAGTGGAGATAGAAACAGATTAAATGACTCAAATTCTGGACCTTCTGCGCTGCTCTGGTGACACGAAGAGAAACTGACTGAAGTTTTTGATGTAACTAATGTCCGACCTCAGACAGATTTGAATGTGTCTGTTGTATAAAACCCTTTAGTTCTTGATCACCTTGAGGATTACTTTGCTTTGAATTCTGGGCAAATCAAGACTTTCTACAAAGTAAAAAAAAAAAAAAGGCACTTCAGATGACTGGACATCTTTTTTGAAGAAGGTTGATGTTGGTGGTTATGAAGACATAAGTTTAATAATGATATATGTATTTTTTAGAATAGTAAAAGTAAAATGTTCACTGCCGGGCCAAAAAAAAGTCACACATGCAATATTTGACTGCACCACCTTTGGTTTTGATTCCAGGAGACATTCACTGGATTAACTCAGCAGATAGTTCCGATCCTTCCATGGGTAAATACTGCAGTGGTTAAGAATGTTTGAGCTGGAACAGGTTATTGAACTGTAACTGCAGTGAGTGTCCTCTCATGTCTTTAACGTGTACCGTGTAGATTGAACAATCCCAGGACTGATCAGGATCATCAGGTTTGCGACAGAATGGTTCAGGGAGAATGAGACATGGATAAACCAACAGAAAGTCCAGACTCTAATTCAGGATGTGATGAAGATTTGATGCATCGAACTGATTCTTCATCATCAATAATCAGAAATGAATCCAACTATGGATGAAAAAATACTATGAACCTTATTGTGACACTACATAAGCATCATGTGGCAAAAAAAGTTGTGACAGTGAACATCTCATGTAATTAAAACCAAAGGTGGTGCAGTCAGATATTGCATGTGCAACTTTTTGTTGGCCAGGCAGTGTATAAAGAAAACACATACAGTGCAGAACATTAATGGGAATGAAATAGCAACACAAAAACACAAATTGATAGTAAGATTGTACACAGTCACTCTATGAAGCGTATGTTGTCCTAATATTTCAAAATAGATATGTATGACTGTGTAAACGTAATATATAATGTAGAATATGGAGCACAGCCGTAGCTCTCTCCATTTGCACAAAATGGTTGCATGAGCGACGTAGATGAAAGCTGCCTTGCTTCACCTTTTTCCTTCTGCACCATCAAACATGTTCACCGTTCTCAGTGCATGGTTAATGGTTTGGTGTATTTTGTCCTGGTGCCAAAAACACATTCATAAGCTGAGTGCATCTACACATCCCATTTCCAGAAAATTTGGGACATTTTATACTAAAATCTGATTCGTTGATTTGGGTGAACTTCTAAATGTCTTAAAACAGGTGGAAAATGATTATCTAGGTTGTTTTGAAGAAAAAGGAACAACAGCTGGAGCCTACAGATCCATTCAGAGCCTACTGAAGAAGATAATAGTGATGAAAGACCGGTTTGTTTGTTTGTTTGCACCTTTAAAAGACTCTGGATTGATCGGTGTGATCGAGCTGTTTTCATTTTTCTTTCTCCTTTGCTGGTTTCTGCTGGAGGAGTTTACTCCATCCAGACTTATCAGTGGAAGTTACCCAACCTGCATCTGTAGGGGTCTGTGAGTGCATCAGAGTCCACATGTCTCATCTGCACATCGATATGAGACATTTGAACTTTTATAGACGCGCTGTCATCACGTGAATATCTTTCCAGTGAGAAGTCTGTGGTTATTTCTGTGTTCCATCAACATGGTTTCACAGCTACAGAGTACGTGTGTTGGACTGTCGTACCTGTCGTCCACATCTGTGTCCTTTTGAAGAATTAAATAATGACCACCACAGACTGTAATTACACCAGTTAAAGTGTCAGAAACAGCAAGAATGGACACGAGTTCTGCTTAAAAAAGAACAGTGAAAACCTTTTCTTTGCAATTTTATAATTTTTTTTATGTCTCATTTTTTCTAGAAATGGTGTCGGTCTTTCATTTGTATCCAAGGCACTTGAACTGCCTTAGTCACAGTCACTACTTTGATTTAGTTTCATTTTCAACTTTGCATGAGGTTTGGGTCAACTAGACATCAAAGGTTGATGTGGTCCTTGTTTGTCCCCCTCCCCTCTCTTTGTGTCTCCTCCTGTTTGTGTCTTTACTTCTATGTAACAGGATCTTCACAGCCATTATGCCGATGGTGGCGGCTGGTTTGATCCCAGATGACCCCACTTTACAGCCAATCAGACGCCTCATGTCGCTTGTATGACTATCTTTACATTCGATTGGCCTTCCATAGCTAACTGCCTCCATCGCTTGCATGTGCCGGCTGCTTTGTATTCTCCATTTGTGTAGTATTCTGATTGGCTGATCGTGGGGCTGTCTTAATCATCAGTGGGATGATTATGGATCATTAACATCAGCCAGTCAGAATAGAAGTGTAGTGTGTTGTCTCTTCCCTCACTGACCACAGTAACATTTGTTTATCCTTGCACCTGCGCTGAAATCCACAAAAATAATTAGGTGGAATTTAATCACTCTATCTTAGCTCATGTTGGTCAATAGTGAGCTTTACTCATGTTTCACTGTATTACCTGCACTTATCAGTTTACTTACAAAGTCAGGGTTTTTTTTTTTTTGTTTTTTTAATAAACTCTAAAATTTTAAGAAAAAAAAAAATATTTTCAGCAGTGGCTTAACCCTTAATGACCCATGATTATTTTGTCACAACTTCCAAATCTTTTTTTTTTTGTCTTTCCCAAGTGATTTACCACCATTTATTATAACATGATTCTCTGCACTTTTACATTTTTCAGTGAAAATCAAGTATATTCCTATATTTAATTTACTGATAATGTAGATGTTCATAAAAGCTTAGAGTAAATTTTGAAAGTATTGGATCAAATGAGGAAAAAGTGACCTTTTCGACAAAATCTATCTTTAATATAAAACACCTGTCACTGTCATTTCTCAAACTATGCCTTTTTACTGGTGACTCAATATTGCAAAAAATGATGGTGTTTCCACGTTCACTACGGAGACTCTGAATGTCCAAATGGGTCATGTTTGATGATGATGAAAACCTGAAAAACTAAATTTTACCTAAATTATTTACATGTACTGATTAGTGGATCAACAGTTATTAAACATTTTAGATGTGCGGATGCTTTTGGTTAGTGGTGGATGTTTTCATGGGTTAGTGTGTAAAACTTTGTGCTGTCAAACAATTACAGTTTTTAATCAGATTAATCACAGGGCTGCTGTGGATTAATTTTGATTAATCACGATTAAATATCAGTCATTTTTAATCTATTAATTGCATTTCAGTTTGCAAGCGCAAACAGATTAAAAAAGAAGGGAATATGTATATCCGTTTAACATGTTTATTAAACACCTTCAGCAGTTTTAACTAAATAACTTGAAACAAAACTTAAAACAACTGTTCCCACTTGGTTTTTTTGGGGGGGGTTTTGTACTCAAATATCCCATCCAGAGGGCCAATGTACTGTTTAGCATCTTCCAGCTTTATGGGCTGGTTCTGCTGCCTGCCACTGCCGGATCAACGGCCCGTTTGTGCATGCAAATGCATTGGCAGAGATGTTCAGAGTCATTCTGCGCTGTAGATGGGTTAATTGCGTTAAAATTTTAATCAGATTAATCGTGATCATGGACAGAGGTGGACAATCCCAGCTCCATAAAGGAAAAGTCCTGCCATGTGTTGGTTCTACCTGTTCACTTCACACAGGTGATTCCACTGACGAGCCCATCTACCTGGATGAGCTAGCCTAGAGATCTAGACCACATAGCAGCAGAAAATATTCTTGCCGAGCTTGTGCTCTAGCGTCACATGGTAGAAGCCCATCATTGGTCCGACACAAAATGTGTCAGACCAATCAAAATGCTCTGTCTGTGTAGCGAGTCATTGGGGCGGGCTCTGCACGATGACGACAGGGCTGTTCCAGGACAAGATAGTAGAACAACCATGGAGAGCAACGAAGATGGGTGTGGCTAACGAACCATGCTCGTTTGAATCGGCTTTGTCTTCGATCTTAAGTTAAGAGTTTTAAGAGTTCGACTCGGGCTTTTCTTTGAAAGTTGAGCAGAAAGAAGCACTCAAGTAATTCGTTTTAAAGAAGGATGGATTTGCTGTTTTGCCGACCAGCTACAGTAACAGTCTAATATACCAGCTGGCTCTGCTCGTAGCTCTGAATACGTCACATTGTTGGTTGCTCTGATTGGTCATAGAACTGGCCTATTACGTGCAGGAACAGTTTGAACGACAACGGTTGGATCCACCCACAGGCTTCAGCTCTGTCAATGGACTATACAGTTCATGTAGAGTTTGCCAGGAACAAACACATGGCAGGACTTTTACTTTATGGAGCTGGGATTGTCTGCCCCTGATCATGGATTCATCCGCATTAAAGCGTTAATTTTGACAGCCCTAGTAAAAATACAAAATCAAATGCATCACTTTTTTTAATCACTGGAAATGGTAGTTGGCTGTAACTCTACCACTGCTTTTAGAATAACTGGTATTCACATGTAACTGTAAACCACCATCAGCTCACACTTCCATTACTGTGTCTTCTGTCCCTGTCTTTCGTCTCAGGTTTAGTTTCTTCTCCCGTGATAAGCAGCGGAGCTCCCAGCAGAGTGCGCACTTTGACGGAGGCCTGAGCTCATGGCCGGGGAAGGACGACGTATACACAGAACAAGCCCAGGAGGCGTTACAGCACATGTAGTCATTGGACAGGATTGGTCAAGGTTACCCAAACGCCAAAACTCTTTAACACTTCATGTCCCTCACTTGAGGCATTCATGTGGCCACTACACTCCCAAACACCACTAGTGACTCACACTGCGACCGCATTATCGTGTGTTTGAGGTGAGAAAACTGACTGATGGAAGAGTGAGAGAAGCACCACACATGAGGCTCCAGGTTGATTCAAATAATCCAACATGGTTATTTAGACGTAAAAGAACCACATAGCTCAATGAGTGACGGCACATACAGAGAGGATATGTTGGTGGCTGAAGTTTTTACAGAAGCGAAAGGAGGACAGAAGGTAAACTAAAGTTGTAAGATGGAAAGTGGAAAGTTGGCGACTCACTGTGAATCCAGAAGAAACACTGAGTGAGAACTGAAGACGAATGCATATATATAAAATAATACCACTTTTAGAAAACATGAAGGGTTTTGTTACTTTTTTTTTTTTTGAAGGATTTATGGTTTGTACATAAAGAACCCTGCGAAGTAAAAAAAAAAAAAAAAAAAAAAAGGCAAACCTGCAAATAAAACATGCAGCCATTTTAGACTTTCATTTTCTAATTTTGAGGATTTATACTTTTGTGCTCAATTAAAGGTCCAGTGTGTGTGATTCAGAGGATTTAGTAGAATTTAACTGCAGCAATGGAATGTGATATTCATAATTATATTTTCATTAGTGTATAATCATATGAAAATGAGAATTGTTGTGTTTTTATTACCTTAAAATAAGCTGTTTATGTCCCGCCATGTTTCTGCAGTAGCTCAGAAAAAACTTCCTTCCCACCTGTTTTTATTTTTATTTTTACCATTTGACTTCCAGAGTTAAAAGTGTGGACCAGAGTGAATATTGCTTTAACTAAGAAGTCCACACAGATAAAACTGTCATTGAAAGTGGATGGATATTCACTAAATGGAACTAAATATCAAACACTGAACCTTTAATTTAGCCCCTCATCACCAGCACTGTTAAAAATAAAAGTGATGCAGCTAAATGAGAATTTAGAGAATGTAAGACAAAATACAATAACTTAAAATCAGGATTTATCGTTTATCTTTCACGATCTATTAGTGCCATATCAAATACTCCACATCACAAGCAAACCTACAGTTTTACGACAACAGCGCTGAACCAAAACAGGTTGTAGTTCGTCACCATCCACTTTGGTAATAAGAAAATAGTTCTCATCACAAACACATGCTTGTAAAAGAAGATGTATTTTATCTTCTGTTAAATATCTTAAAGCCTTTCAACACTCCAGCTCACATTTTGAATGCAAACTAGCCAACTTGATGAGCTACTTTCCTGTGTGAGACTTGTGTTTTGAGTAGAACACACTGATATCAAGTTGTGTTTCCAGTTATTTAATCTTGATAATGGCAGATTTAAATTGATAATGCAAGTATATTTAACATCAGATACGTCATTTGCAATAAAATAGATATGAAACATGCACTCTCCTTGCTTTTTGAATAGTATTATACCATTAAATTAATTTCTTTTTTTGGATGATAAACTCAAATGAACCAAAGATCATTTGGAAAAGGGTGGCATTAATCCAATACAAAGCTATGAGTGTTTTAAACCAAGCACAAAAAAAAAAAAAAATCCTAAGTGTTATTTTGCTTTGTTCACCTACATATTTCATGCTCCACATATCTGCTAACTCCGAAAGCCCATCAATATGCATACAAAGAACAAATCTAAATACCAGCCTTTGTTGCAAAACTACTTAAATATGGTTCAATTTCATAGCACAATTAAGTTACCATCATATAAATACAGTGTAAACCATGCAGTTTCCTCTTAGTGTTATGATTATAGAACAATGTAACACATCAGCAGAGCTCCACACTTATTTTAGAACCAGAGAAAAGTAGATTTTTACCATAAAAGTGCCAGGTGTGGTTGACATTCTTTTACAAACTGCTTTTTTCACATAAGCTGCTTCTGTTTGAAAGCTTGTGTTGTGCCTTCACATTTCAGTACCAGCTGATGCCGGCAAATAGCTCAGATATGACTGGGTGTACTTTAATAGTAGTGGCACTTTATCTCTATTTATACTGATCCAGTGAGGTGGAATAAATGACAGAAACACTGTAATGAGAAGGACTGGGGGGCTAAAAAAGGCCTGTTTGTCATTGAGCAGCTTGTGTGTCACTCATTCATGGATACAAAGATACTGGACCGGTTTCAGGAAGGATCCGATTCTACGGGATAGGTGGAAATGAAAGGGATCTGGACAATTTCTATAAGAAGAATTCAAGGAGTATTTACTATTTAAAGGGAAATACAGTCAGATATTATGTAAGTCAATTGTTTACCATTCCTCATGTGTTTCCCTCAGTCTTCCATGAAACCAATTAAAATGTTTATTTAAAAGATATAATAAACCGATCAGTGTTTTTAAGTGAGCTGGCTTTTATTGAAACATGTCTCCTTAATAATAAAAAATTCTGAAGTTAATGACTCTTTTTTTTTTTTTTTTTTTTTTACATTACGTTAAATGTGCATGTCTCCATTCACAAAGACAGGGTTATGATATTTTATTTAGGTCTCAAAATAAACAGGTACAAAATGATCATCTTGTTCTGATTCTCATATGGTACAGAGTCGGAGTCTGGTGTCAAAGGTCGGTGTTTTACTGATGAGATGAAAAAAATCCGAGCCTGTTACTAGGTCCACTGTGTGAAGTAGAGCTGGGGTGTCAAACCTAATGTAGCGTCCCTCTGCATTTATGACACAGCGGCTGGAGTTCGACTGGTGTTTATCCTCTTTAATAAATTCACGCACCGTGAAACTAAAAAACACAAATAATTTCATTCGATATAACAAAGTTAAAATTAGATCAAACAAGCAGCATCTGTGACAATTTTACATTTCCTTTAGATCATTTGTGCGAGATATAAACCTTGATTAAATTGCAGCAGATAATTACCTCACTTCACTTGCCAAGAGTGCAAAGTTAAAGGTAAAAGGTAAATCCATTCGCTCACTGCTCATGATCAAATGCGCATCAAAAAATACAATGCAATGAAAATAGAAATAAAACTAGAATTAAAACCGATTTCCTGCATGCACACATAGAACTCCTGGTGTCAAATCAATCAATCAAAGTTGGCATGTGACGACACACCTGACCTTTTTATGAGTCCCGGGTTTGCCACTCAATCACAGAACACACGCACAAAAAAAAAAAAAAAAAAACTATACTGGGGTCCCCTTACACCCAATATGATCTCCAGTGGGCCAGACCAGTAAAATAAGAACACTTTAAAAAGTAAAATTACATTATGTAAAAGTTTATCTCTACAAAGTTTCCTTAAAAATGTGAATAACATGAACAATCTGAAATTTCTTGAGGAAAATAAGTGCAATTTCAACAATATTATGCCTCGGTTTATCATTTACTACATGTGCATTACAACTTACAGGTCACAGTGGCTCTAGAAATACACAAAACATTTAATAGCAGGAAGAGTGTGGCTAAAATTGCACTTAAGACATTTCAGGCACTTTGTATTTTTTCAGGTTTGTCACTTTTTTGTGAAAGGATACTTTATAAATGTACACATTTTCACAAAATTTGTACTTTTTTTAAAACTCTAAAACAGGGGTATCATACTCATTTTAGTTCAGGGGCCACAATCGGCTAAATTTGATCTGCAGTGGGCCGAACCAGTAAAATAATAACATAATAATATATAAATAATGCTAACTCCAACCATTTCTATATGTTTTAGAGTGAAAAAAGTAAAATTACATTATGAAAATGTTTACATCTATAAACGATCCTTTCAAACAATGTGAATAACATGAACAAACTGAAAAAAATAAGTGTAATTTTAACAATATTACATCTTAGCTTATCATTTCCACATGTACATTATAACTTACAGATCACAGTGGATCTACAAACACATAAAACATTTAATAACAGGCAGAATCTGCTTAAAATTGTACTTAATTCACTTAAGACATTTCAGGTTGTTTATATTTGTTCAGGTTATTCACATTTTTTGCTAAATTATACTTTGTTTTAGTGTACATACATGAAACTGTTTACATTTAAAAAGGAAAAAAAATTGGAGTTATCATTATTTATATTATCTTGGTGTTTTACTGGTCCTGCCCACTGGAGATTGAATTGGTCTGAATGTGGAACGTGAACTAAAACTATTGTAAGATTGTTCATATCTTAGTGTAATTTTTGCATTTCACAAATTCATCCCAAGGGCCGAACTGGACCCTTTGTCGGGCCAGATTTGGCCCCCGGGCCTTGTGTTTGACACCTGTGATCTACATGATCAGTAAATCAAATATAGCACTGAAAATGGCAAAATACAGAAGGTAATTGTATGATAAATGGTGACAAATGGTCAGTGTAGAGAAAAAACACACACATATCTATAGGTCTTTAACTCATTCACTGCCAGGCGTTTTAGAGCATTTTGACTGATTTTCAAGTCTCACAGAATATCGAGTTCTAGGACTACATAAACATGGCACCCATCTAAATAAAGTGTAAAGTCTCTTCTTTCATGTGGGAAAAAAATTGTTTCCAGCTTTTTCAGTTCTCAAGTTATTGACTTTAGAACACAGGGGGGTTTGGCCCAAAATGCCTGAACGCTAAATACTTCCTCAAAGTTGCGCCAGGTCGTTTCCTAGCAACGCCCCCTATAAAAGCCGTTTGACGCCAAAACACATCATTGGCAGTGAATGAGTTAAGGGTTAAAATGTCCTTCCCTAATTTCTACAGAAGACACTGGTGGTGTACGAACTTGTTCTAAAGTACTTTATTATCCCCAAAGGGCAAATTATTGTACAGCTAGCAGCTACACACACATCAACAAATGACAGAAACTGTACAAAAACATAAATCACATGTAATTTATGGTAGCAGCACCGTTAGGCTCCGTTTAGAGAAAGTTGTGGTAACATTTGTAATGTTGGAAATCACTTACCAATATTACAAATGTTACATTTTTTTTTCTTACAAGGTTTAAACACCCAGGGAGCTTCTATCAACCCTGCTAAATATTTATCTGAAATCTTAATGTTTTCACTGTTGTTTGTTTCTTCTTTCTTGTTCTTTCCTTCAAGAAAACATTTCAGTGTGAAGTTTCCCGACTCCCTGCCCATCACCTTACCCAACCTCCTCCACTTCATCCTTCAACACTCCGGTTCTGTTCAACATCCGGATGGGCCAGCATTGTCTCCCGAGTCCAACAGGTCCGGACCCAGCGCCCTCCTGCGAGCAGAGTTTCAGGCTCTGCAGCATGAGGTTGAGGTGCTGCATCAAGCCCGCGAGCATCTTTCCCAACAGCTGGCGCAGCTGTGGCGCGACAACCGCCGGCTGACATTTGACGCACGCAGCCTGGAAGCCCACAATGCAGAGCTGCAGAGAGAGAGGCAGAGTCTGGAAGAGCAGCACCGGGAGAAGAGCCGGCAGCTCGGGGAGGCGGTGAGACGACTGCAGGAGCTGGCGGACACATCAGAAAGCCTGCTGAATGAAAACACACTGCTCAGAGTCCTGCTGAGGGCTCTGAAGGACAGGACAGATGCAAAAGAACAGGACGAGATGGACAGAAAAGCTGCAGAACAGAAAAGAAGTCATATGGCCTCCTGATGGTCAGACTGTACAGAGACGAATGAGGAAAAAAAGCTGTGATTAGATCTGAGAAACATGGTGAAACAGAAGGGAAACGGAACAACAAGAGGCTGAAATAAGGAGGCGTCTAAAACCCCAAACTAAACTTAGACGGCTGCAAAGTTAGAGGAGAACTGTGGAAACACTTAAAGAAAAATGTGGATAGGTAGGTTAACTGGCACTGACATAGTTCTGGGATGACGTGGGCTAGAATAGGAAGTTCTGTGGAGCCAATTTTGTCAAAATCTTAAAAAAAAAAAAAAAAAAAGATCTGTGATTCATCAATTGAATTGATTCCGTGTGGTTTGCAAATTGAAAACTTGACTCGTCTAACAAATCCACAAAAAAAATCGTAGTTTTAAATCTAACTAGAAAAGCAAAACATCATCCTAAAACCACACTTTTGGTAGAATCATTACACCATCTACGCTTATGGTTTTCTCACAACTGTCTTAACTAATTCACCTCCACAACAGCAGGTGGCGCTATGAGTCAGGTTAAAAATCCCAGTCTTGTGCCGAGTTTAGTCAATATCAACCGTTAAATAAATAATGCACCAACCGTTGTGCGGCTATCCACATCCCATAGACAAAGGCAGCGGAATTGGGTCAAATTGACCCTTAAGTTTATTTTGAGAGCTTATTAAGACCTAATTATGTCAGCATTGTTACATTTTGGGCTGTTTTAGCCAATTCTCTTATTTGATTAATTGTTTGGAAGTTGATTTCATAGCTGCTGAAATTTGCGTTTCATGTTTTGTTTTTCTTTGTAACAAAATTAATGGCATAAACCAGCATTGCAGAAGCAGCTAAAGCCCATAGATGAGGGGATATGCCAATTTGTACATTTATGATGTCATTGTTTCAGTATTTATGAATATTTGGGTGCATATTTTAGGGGAAAAAAAGTTATATTAAAGCGTTTAATAATTCAGAAGAAAGGCTTGCTATCCATCTTGAACAACATGAAACAACCTGAAATTCCTGAATTTCTAACTATTTGCTGCACAGGCAAACACAGTTGGTAACAGTTACACACCTGGACAAAACTCACTATAAAATAGAAAGAAGGAGTACAAATGGTCTGTTTGGAAGAACTGTAGAAATGTACAACAATGTGGAGTCTAATGTTGTGAAAGCACCAGTTTTCATTTTTACACCTTTACGAGTGTAAAGGTGTTATTTGAGTGTTATTTGTCAGAGCACTTGTTGCCCCCTGTTGGTGTGCAGGTGAATTACTCAGGACAAACATGAAGGAAATGTGTTAATTTTTTTTTTTTTTTGTGGCTTTTGTAAAGATACACTACTGGTTTCTAGATCATGAGGTATTCAAAACATGTCATTTGGTATATACATTTTATAATCAGTCACTTTGTTATTTTTGTTTTATATCATCCTGAGACCCGGGAAAGTAAAAGTTTTAGCCTTCTTATATTACACATTAAATAATTGCTTCAATTGAAAATGGCATAATGCAAGATACATTTTGTAATCAAATGGACAGCTTTCTTTTTTTTTTAATAAAGCTGTGAAACAGTAGTGTACTGCTGGGTGTCAGGAGGATATTTGCAAACCACGTATTGTGAATCACAGATTTTGTTTAAGTTTTGATTGTAATAAATTGGCTCCATAAATTCAGGGCCAATCGTCAGAGATTGACAACTCGGTGCTGATGCTTCCGGCAGGCTGATGTTTTTTTTAAAGACTGAAGGCGGAAGCTGATTGGTCAGATCTACAGACATATTCGGTCTTGGTCCTGAACGTTGCACTCATCTGCTGCTCTGAAAGCCGAACGTCGGACCAGATCACCTCAGACGGCACTTCTCAACTGGTCACTGATTCTCAGTTGGTTACACCATTTCAGGAAAAGTGCGTGAATAGAGGTTAGGTGTAGAATTTGGATACAGGGGAAGAGGGCTACTAATGCAGCAGAGACTTATTTATTGGTGGATTTGTGGCATCTGCTCACTGATCTGTAGTTGAGCATAAGAGCACTTGAAATAATTAGTAAGAGTTTTGTGTTTTTGAAGGGGATACTTGTTCGGGATTTTTTTTTTTTTTGCTTTTGTTAAACTGATCTATTTTTACAGGAATAATTGAGTCTAAAAGATCATTTCTACGTTAACTATTCAGGTATTACGAATGAGATGCTGCAATTGTTTACATGTGAAATATTGCACCCATTTTTACTGATTAAAACTCTTTCATCTTATCGTCCGGTCTGCTGTTTCTGCCATTACACCTTAAGGTTGAAAAATTAAAAATGACCCCATTTTCAGTCGAAGAGTCACTACAAGGAAGGACTGGTTTTCTGAAAATTTATGACCATTAGCTGATCATGATGCAGGAAAAAGCTGAAATAAGAAAACAAATGTTCTTGCTTGAGGCCTAATATGTTAATTTAATGTATTTTATATATTTTTTAAATTTTTATTTCACTTAATTGAGATTTAAAATTTTGGCAACCCTTACCTATGCTGTTTTTACACAGTTGTAAAGAGCATAATATCTATTTCTCAGTCTCTATATTAACATGCAAGGAAATGGGAAAGTATTGTACACAGCTTTAAAAACTCCCAAAAATATACAACTATATGGATTAAACAGGAAGCAGTATTTAGCATTAACAAAAAAAAAAGTGGATTTATTGACTGAAACCCAGTGTAAAACAGTAGATTAGTTCTATTTCTATAATTGTGTAACTTTACAATGATATTCAGTCAGACATTCAGATGTTCAGTCAGTGTTTTACAGAAACAGCCTTCAAACACTCAGTTCACTTTAAATGCAGTAACACGTTAAATTATTACTCCTACTTTGTCTCTTTTTTTCCCCCCTTTACCCTAACTGTATTTGAGTACAAGTGAAGAATGTGTGGACTTTTTGCTACCTCTGACATACTATGTTGAATTCAGTCTTATGATATGTGGACAGATGTTGGATTGATAGTGTATGAGAGTGCTGAAGAGTTAAGTGTAAAATCTAATTTGGAGCAGAAGGACCATGTGCCGTTCATTTGGTCTGAATGGACGTTTCTTCAGTTTCACCCCCGACAATTCAACAGATCCTTAATGTTTTCGAGTAAACCTGTTTTTCTATCTGCTTTGATGATCTATTTGGAATTATTATTATTATTATTATTATTATCCTATATTATAAAAGGGAAGTGGACTCAGGCCTCCCACAAAAAGAAAGCGCTGGTTGCTGCAGTTTGGTATACTAGGTGTTTTTGGTCAAGGAAGAGCTGAAATTTCTTAAGAAAAGTAAGCGCAATTTTAACAATATTATGCCTCAATTTTTCATTATACATATGCATGACATATCCCAACAACAAAAGCACGCACCATTTAGTAACAGACAGTTTACTGTTCAAATAGTTTTAACAATAACTAGGGAAGCGCTCTGAGAGCACAGACCTCCGCCAAAGCAGTATTTGTACTTTCATCCACTAGATGGCGCTGAATGTACGGATCACCACCAAAATCTAATCATCTGTAGGATACCCTATTTCTGACAATCTGTGAAAATTTCATGAAAATCCGTCCATAACTTTTTGAGTTATCTTGCTAATAGACAGACAAACCAATGGTGATGAAAACATAACCTCCTTGGCGAAGGTAATAATAATAATTGTTTAAAAAAAAACCTTCATTTTTTAAGACATTTCAGGTTATTCACATTTTATTGTTAAAGAATAGTTTGTTAACAAATTAAGAAAATATTTACATTTTGTAGTTTTTATCTTGGTTTTTTCACTAAACACAAAGAGAAAAATTTGGAGTGTGTTTTATTTATAGGTATAATGTAAGAATTTTTTCACATTAAATCAAGAAGCCAAATCATAATATCTAGGTTATCAGGTTCAGGTTACTTTATTTATACCTGTAGGTAGATTTGTTTTGCAGACAGGTGGGTTCATCCTTTACACACTTAGCGAACAACATCATAAATGAACCAACACAAGCTGTCTGTACATGATTAAAATGCCCTGGTTCCACCAATCAGGACATAAAAGATAAAAGATTAAAAAATAAAAAGAAGAATACAGTAAGACAAAAACCTCTGGGCTAGCGCCAAGACTAAAAAGAGGTATAAAAGGAAGTTATGGGGGAAAAAAAAAATTAAAACCAGTAAAAAAAACTAGAAAAGCACTCAGACGGTGAAGACCTCCGCCCCCCTGTGGCCGGTTGAAGTTGCTGCAGCGAACGAACAAACACACACACACACACAAACTCGGGCGATCACAATACCTCCTGGGCGGAGGAAATAAATGTAAAAACTCTAAGGATACATAAATACAGGATAAAACATGCAGATGTTTGACACTTTTGCTCTAGAGCAGGGATGTCAAACATGCGGTCTGGGAGCCAAATCTGGTCCACCAAAGGGTCCAATCTGGCCCATGGGATGAGTTTATGAAATGCAAAAATTACACTGAAACTATTAATCATTTTCTTTAAGGTTCCACATTCAGACCAACTTAATCTCCAGTGGGTCAGATATATAAAATACGATTACAATAACCTAAAAATAATGACAACTTGAAAATTTTCTTTGTAAATGCAAACATTTTCATGTAATTTTACTGTATATATCCTAAAACAATAATTTCTCATAAAAAATAACCTGAACAAATATGAATGAACTGAAAGGTCTTACGAAGTGCCATTTTACCAATATTCTGTCTTTTATTAAATGTGTTAAGTATTTGTAGATCCACCGAAACTATTAAAATTGCACTTGCACTTCTTAGGAAATTTCACTACGCTTCTGTTATTCACATTGTTTGAAAGGATAGTTTGTATTTTATTATGTGATTTACTTTTTCCACTCTAAAATATTGGAGAAATGTTTGGAGTTGACACTTCAGATCATCTTGTGCTACATGTGGCCCCTGAACTAAAATGACTTTGACACCCCTGCTCTAGAGAGTATAAATTAAACAGACACCTGAGGTTTAAGACATAATCACATTTCTCTTGTAAATGTTTGGAAAAGACAACACAGGTGTTCGTAACAGATAACAGACGCTCGTTCATTTCATGCCTCTGCTTTGAAAAAGTCCAGCTTACTCCACTGTTACTTCTGAAACTGATGAAAATGTGTTGCATTAAGCTGATAAAGGAGTGTCCTGTCAGATGTCAACTGATCCTCTGAGTTTGGTTCAGGGTTGGGTCAGTGAAGTAGACACAGAATTCCACAAATCTTATGACTTCTGGGGAAGTAAACAAAGTTGGCAAGGATAGAGGACGCCCTGCAGAAGACGGAGAACCCACTGTGAATACGGTCTGATCTACTACTGTAAGTATTCTGCCTTTAACATGTTTATCTAATTTGTGTTTTTACAGCAAGAGTGAGGATTTCTTTCTTTCTTTCTTTCTTTCTTTCTTTCTTTCTTTCTTTCTTTCTTTCTTTCCAGTAGAGCTACACCTATATGCCTTTTAACTTGTTCAGAGGTGACAAAAACTCCACACATAGTCCTTCTAAGTACAGATACTTGTACAGAAGCACTGGTTTGGCTTCTTTCCTGGTGTAAAAAAGAAAAAGTATGGTGTAGGCCTCATTTTAAATTAATATAACATGAAAACCATCAAACCATTATGACTCAAAGTAAAAAAAAAGTTTCAATGTCATCAATAGAAGGTGGATATTCTAGTGCCTTCTCTCTGCCTTCCTTGTCCGTTTTGGTTTGTTAAATGTCTTAGTTTCTTCGCTTTTGTCATTTTACATCTTTTTTTGTCCTACCTTGTTACACATTTCATGTCTGGTTTCATCCTGCACATTATTTTCCCCTCGTCATATAATTTCTATCTGTACGTCTCATTCTTATGTTTTGCATCTTTGTCTTTCTTGTACACCATTTTGATCTCACTTGTTTCATTATGTCTCTTATATTTTCCTCTTCTTCAGATTTTTTTACATTGTTTTCATCTTACAGATACAGATGCATATTAACTTACTTGGATACACCCTGGGTTAAATTCAGTTTCCAGTTCAATAAAAGAAAGCCAAATTAACAAAAGAAAAAAAAAAGTATTCCATTTCTTAAGGTGATTTTTGATTATGTGTTGCTTTTTTTTTTTCTTCATGTGTTTTATCACATTTTCATCGTGATACAAATTTCACATTGTTTTCCTTTGTAGGTCAAGAACTCCAGCAGCATTTATCACATAGAAGAACTTTATTTCATTCTAGTTGTACAGTGTACACACACACACACATATCTATCTATCTATCTATCTATCTATCTATCTATCTATCTATCTATCTATCTATCTATCTATCTATCTA
>JAQQZY010000005.1:39230229-39242036 GCA_030068375.1 Ostorhinchus rueppellii
AGTAGCTGGGATAGGCTCCATGTGACCCCCGTGACCCTAGTGAGGATAAAGCGGGTATAGAAGATGAATGAATAATACTCTATTTTTGGTTTTGATCTTAGTTGTTTGACGGGTGTGGCTGTGATGACCACCACACATGTAATTCATCAGTGTCACAAGGTTACATACCTGCCGTGTGATGGGGGTAGGGGGTGTGTGACCAGCTCAAACAATTTTGAGAAAGCGAGAGTGAGATTCAGTCAGATGTTTTCAGTGTTTTTTATATTAAGTTGACTATTTTATTTATTTTATAGAGCATATTATTTACAACACTTGTGGTCCATTGTGAGCTGATAAACTGGGTTAATGCCAACAGATGGATTGGCATAGCCAAACAAAGGAAAAGCACCAGGACGTCCACTCATTCAAACATCAACAGTACAACAGGTTGAAGTCTTTCACACCATAATAGCAGCTACAGGTAAAGCCGCTACATACCCTGCACATATTAACACGTTCTAAATCTCCATCGGCTCACAGAAATAAGAAATGTGGGGGATACTTTCCTTTGTTTGTATGTTACAGGTTTATTTATAAAAAGTCAAAATGGACATAGAATTCCTGATTCAGAGGCATGCAAGTCGGCCCTGGTCAATAAGCTCTAGGTCCGACCTGGTGCCTTTACTGGTTTCACTTAGGATTTTGATGCAGATCCCTGTGTTTTCTGTTCTTCTGAAGCCAAAAACCATTGAACATTTGTTTTTTTTAATTGACACCATTTCATTTTGGGCTGATATACGTGACTGGTTGTCTTTAAAAATTGAAAATATTCCATCTTTTTCTTTATAAGATAATTATATGGATTCTTCAAAGACTGTTAACTTTATTATTTTTGGGAAAATATATTCATTGTTCTCAGTGGAAAAACACAAGCTCCTCCTTTGAATGGTTTAAATGTGGTTTTATTAATCATTACAGATGTCTTAAGTTTATTGAAAAAAAAAATGGCCAAAAAAGTCAGAAAACTGTATTTCAGTTTGTGCAAGTCCTTACCGTTTTAAATATATCCTGCCTTGATCCTTCCTCCTTAAATATTCAGTCTTTGTTCTTTGTTTCCTTGTTGTTGTTTCCTTACGTTGAACACTTAAATGTCTTAATCTGGGTTTATTTTGTTTCAGATATTTTCAATTCTAATATTTTTTCTCATTCCACCACATCTCCCAATGTATTTCAGTTTTACTCTTCTGTAATTTTGTCCCGTTCTAGTTCTGTAAATTTCTTTGTGCTAATAAAGAAAAAAAAGTGAGAGTTGCCGTACCTGCATGAGTTCAAATAATCTTCTGACCTCTATTTCTGTGGCTTCCAGGAGGTCCTCCATTATCTTCAGGCGGTGGAGATGTGTAGGTGTGTGTGCTGGGTTCATCTTTTGGCCAGTTCGTTAGTTTTGAGCGTCTTTTATTCATCTCCACAGTCGGGGAGAAACCCGGAGAAGAGGGTTAAGGAGAGCAGGCAGGCAAAAATCCAGGTGGAACAGGAGGAGGGACTTGGAAGGTGGGAAAAGGTGTTGTGGAGTAGTGCTGATCAGATGGAGGTTTGAAACAGGGACCTGGAAAATGAACCAATGGAGACTGAACTGGAAGACCATCAGTGGCAGAAACAGAACAGAGGGCAGTGTGGTGAAGATATGCATGTCCAGATGAGTTCCAGGTGTGCACAGGTGAGGGGAAGTGGCTGATTAGGAGGTGCAAACAGGTGGAGACAATGCAGCAACAGGATGACGTACAAGAAAATGTGCAATCAAAACAAACAGGACCAACCATAATAGGAATAAATCTTTATAAATGATGTACATATTTACTTAAGAAGTCCAGGTTATTCTAAAAGCTTTACGTCACGTTTACATTCAACCACTGGAAACCAAAATCATCTACCAATATAAAATGTAAATAACTATTAACACATGTAAAGAACAGTTCTTCATCTTTTCATGGTCATCAGATATGACGCATCTGGACGTTCAGAGGCTCCATAGTTACCACGGAAACACCGTCATCTTCTCCAACATAAAACCCACGGAGTTGGATCGATGACTGTGGATGGACACACTGGGTTTATGTTCAGTTAATGGCAGATTTTTTTAGATAATACCTTATGTTTGCTTTTATGAACAAAAACCCTAAATCACATAAAGGCTGTTGTGAATTTATATTTCTGGAAACTTTAAACATTTCAAATGAATCGTGACAATGGATATGTTCTTCTTCTTCTTCTTCTTGTTGAGTTTAATGGATGTGTTCATTTTGAGAGCACATTTTACACTAACTCTAATTATACAAAACCCTGTCACACCCGTTCATCATCTGTTTCACTCACCTCACCTGCCGCTCTGTTTTCACACACCTGTCACCAATCACTGCACACTATTTCAGTGCACTCTCTAGGCTCTGTGTTCCTCTCATCAGCCTGCGTCATTCAATCAAGTACTGCTTTTCCCCAGAAGAACTTTTGGCGTAGCCCCTTTGCCCTCCTGGAGTTGGCCTGTGGTGTTCTGCTGTGTCATTCCAGCGTGTGCATCTGTTTTCTAAGGACTCTGTTTGTTGGCTAAATAACAAGTCTGTTAAACTTTTAAGCCCCGCTCATGAATCCTTCATTCCATCTTGATAAACCCCAGTGTGTGTCTTCTGTTGCATTATCATATGTACTTTGAATTGAAAACCACGGGGGTAGAGGGAGTGGCCATGGCAAAAAATCTGCCAACGGATCAAGTGACAATAATCTTGGTAAGATTTCTTGAAATGAGCTCATCCAGCTCTATTGACTAAAAATAAGTTCTTGTATCACTGAAAAGTTACTCTTTTGTTCACTGTATCTTAAGTGTGAGATATTTTAACTAGAAATGAGGAAAAATACTTTTTTTTTTTTTTTTTTTGACCATTTTATAACTTTTTATTGCATATATTTACTTTTTAGCAAGTGGTGCTCAGATGTTTTGTGGCAAGAGGAGGTGGGTAATGATGTCCAGCAACGCACTAAGGTTCAAATTTGGAATCTGAGTATTTCAGTGGGTGTCCTATAAAGGGTTTGGAATGTTTTTGATTGTGCTGTGGATTCCGTCCAGGAAGACTTCCTCTCCAGTGTCTTCAGATACAAATACCTGACATGACTGTTTAATCACATCATCACAAAAACGGACGGCTTTCCCCATCAGGTCACTGACAGGGTTCCTCTCCTGGTTCGACACTCATCATAATCTCTGTGCTTGTCTGACATGCAGGTAGGATGATGCAATCCACACTTTTGGGAACTCATGATGCATCTGCAACAGGTGGTGTTCCTCATACTTTGGATGGGCTACTAACTCGGCACATCAAGCTTGACTTGCTGCAATAGTCGAGACCTTGGATGGCTCCAACTGGGCTGGTGATAACTTTTTTTTTTTTTTTTCTTTTTTAATCAATTTGAGGTAACTATAGTAGACGTTAAGTCCTTCTCTGCTCCTTCACCTTGGTGCACCATGGAAACTAGCCAAAGCATGTATTTTTACTTATAAAGCGCATTTCAAAACAATCAGGTGTTTATAGAGAGACCTGAAACACACCACGGATAAAATAAAATGCAAACATAATGGGAAATGAATGAATCAATAAAAGCATTGACAAATGGTTGTCAACACTAGTGGTACATAGAAGAATGACCGTGATAATTGGAGATGAAATCTGAACTGATGCAATCCAAGTACAATGTTCTTGGGGAAACTAGTCAATCAGTGGTATCTGTTACTGAAAATAAATCTGATAAGTCAGTCGTTGCCAAAACGGCCACGTATTTAACATATTTGTTACCTGCCACAGTAATTTTACATGTAAATGTTTGGCTCAGATCTACAATAAAGCTGGCCAATGAAACCTGTTCTTAGTCCTGTCAATTGACTGTCTTTAGGTTGAAGGGTGAAAATAAGGTGTTTGTAAACTAAAAAAAAAAAAAATCTGTCCACCATGAAATGCTGATAGATTCCAGTTAAATCTTCATTAATCAGCCTGAGTAGTTTAACATTTGCAGGAAGTTGCCCAAAGTTATGTTTCTAGTTCCCAATACTTAAAAAAAAAAACAAAAAAAAAAACAAAACACTGAATACAATTAGCAAACCTTGCATGTGTAACTTGGTTTCAGCAATAAATCAGATGTGAACCTTATGCAGCTCTTTGTTCAGTGACCCATTTATACATGATGACATTTAAGGCCACAGGTCAGACCTTTGTGTCTGAGCTGTGTGTTTAGGAGGATGTTAACTCACTCCTTTGTTTGACCACTTGATAGAAAGGTGATATTTTGAGTTGCATCAGATCACTGCAGGATAATGAGTAGGTATTCATAGTATTTATCTGCAACCCTTTTTCTGTTTTGCCCTATTTTATAGAAGGGAGAAAGATAAAGGCAAGAGCGAACAGATTTTACTGCATTACATGTTATCTAAGTATATTCTAGATGCCAAGTGAACTTTAAGATGGTTTGTTGTAGCTTGTTGCATAACCATAAGTACCTTTAATCAGACTTAATCTGCCGAACAGGTCTGCATTTGATCACATCTTCAAACTTTGACTGGCTTTTAGATACTTTATTGATCCCAACAGGGAAATTCAGGAATTCCAGAAACAACTGACAGTTGCACTGCCGATTCGCTCCATGAAAAGTGCCTTTTTTTTTTTTTAAGATGTCTGAATCGGCTTGATGCCATAGACATGAAAAAAGTGTCACTAAATGGATGATGGAGGTATCGCAC
Source organism: Ostorhinchus rueppellii (assembly GCA_030068375.1). NCBI lineage: Eukaryota > Metazoa > Chordata > Actinopteri > Kurtiformes > Apogonidae > Ostorhinchus > Ostorhinchus rueppellii. Next base: position 39,234,989 of record JAQQZY010000005.1, read on the forward strand.
ATTTGTACTGCAAAGTCAAAACAGATGATCAAATATCAGTGATGCCAAAGTCGACATCCTGGGCTTCACATATCAAAACACACAGTTAATGACTTGCATAGGCTACATGCACTGCAAAAAAGGCATGTACCAAAAGAACAAAATTTAACTCATTATTGGGTAAAAATGTTTTATTTCAAGTAAAATGATCTGCCAGTGCAGTAAGAAAATTGCACTTAGTAATTTTCTTAAAATAGGACGATTATTGAAAGATTATACAATAAGCACCCCTATACCCGTGTATAAGGGTGTACCCAGGTGTATAGTGTTATACCCAGGTATAAAAGAGGGGTAGGGGTATGCCCCTAAATATACCTAGGTATAGAGGTATACCTAAAATTCTTGGCTCAAGTTAAATATGAACAAGATTGTCTAAATAAGTGCATAATATTAAAAATATCTTTCAAATATTCCAAGTCAGTTTGTCTGAGCCACATAGTCCTTTTTTGCAGTGTGTAAAAGTGAACTCTTTTTTTTTTTTTTTTCCTTATTTATACGTCTCCATTCACACCTGTCTGACCATCTATGAACTTCCTGTCCTTGAGCCTGTTAGAAGAAATGGGATCACATGAGTATGAAGTAACAGATTGATACTGGCCATTCCTTTTACTGGAAAATGGCCACCTCACAAGTGTTTCCTTTTATCTTGACTGAAAACTGGTGGGTCAAATTGTTCACTGGCACATTAAATTATGGCCACTTTTGTTGAATTACAGCAGAGACCATGTAAATGTTAAGGCTTTAATACAGCAAAGAGTTTTTTTTTTTTGTTTTTTTTTTTAAATTATACAGGCCCATTCCTACCCATTTTGACATACTACATGAAACGCACTACACTTGCAGATAAATACATTTTTTTATCTAAACTTTTAGACGGAATGAGAGGGAACCCATTTCATGATGCATTTATACATAATATAGGCCTACACACTTTTCTTCATTTGGCTCTAAAGCATAACTTGGAAAAACACTAGATGGATGAATCAAACTTTTATTTTCAGGATAAATGGCAGAACTGTATGGCTTTGGACTAGTGTGAACTATATCCTATTTTGTGAAGTAACTATAGCTTTATTTATCTCGGAGTTGGCGGATTTAAAAAAAAAAAAATACTTGGTTGCGTCATCGACGTGCGACGGCAGTTGTCGTTCCTCAACAGATGGTCCCTTCCACAACGAGACCGGCTGTGTCGTTTCAGTTTTTATTTAATTTACGACTTTATAGAACTTTGCTGTAACGATATGGGGGCGTTCATACTGAGCTAGTGGCACTATTAAAGTATCGGAACTATTTAACCAACCTAAGTCAGCCAGTTTAAGATAGTAGTCGCTGTAGTTAGCTGTAGCTAACGCTGGCTACACGTGGTGAGGTTTGGTGTTTACTTTCAGTGATTAACGGGTAAACAGTTTAGATTAAAACAGCCGAAGACAAACAACAACAGAGGAAAACTTTGAAGATGTCTCCATCCAACAAGAGGAATGGCATTCCGGACAGGCAAGCAAAACAAACGTATAGTACAAGCAGATAAAGATTGAAAAATAGATTTTCAGTTTCGTTTACGTGTAAATAACTCCCCTGATAAACGGAACTACTCCGGTAATGGTTGGTTAAACAAACTAACCAGTGTCACAAACTAATAAAGGGAACAACATATGTTGCCTTTTGTGGTTTAACAAATTATGGAAAAAGAAAAGAGGGGACTCCTGGACATGATGGAAATCTGAGTTTGTTAATGAATCAGACCAACTTCATTTTGTGAAACTACCAGGAATTAAAGGACAGACTTTGGTTTGAGATCTTGTTCGTGGTCGTTTTCACTGAATGACCCGGTTTTTGTCAATTTTACAGTGTGGATTAGTTTGTCAGAGGATAGGTTTGGTCAGACACGAACATTGGGATATTGATGTCAAAGACAGACTTTATTGATCCCAACCAGGGAAATTCTGGTGTTTCAGCAGCAACAGTAGAAACATACAATAAATAAAATGGAATAAAGGCTAAATGTATACAGTAAGACTAAGAATGTACAATAAGGGCTATCAAGAAAGAGATGAGATGTGAAGTACAGATGATGAATATAACAAATACAGATGGATTCAAGTCTATACATGATTGTATAGATAAGGAGAGTATGTATATTAACCATAGGATGTAATATATAGATAAGTAATACAAGACTGTTAAGGTGCTGGTAATGGATAATAAAGAGTTAAGATGGAGAGTTAAAAACAGAATTATACAGTAGACTGACACACCCTATTTGAAAGATGTGACTTGTAAAGTGTTATGGCTTGTGGCAGGAATGTTTTCCTGTATCTGTCCCTACGACAGGAGAGCTGTAACAGTCTGTTCGAGAAGAAGCTCCTGTCTGTCCAGTGTGTGGTGGAGAGGGTGGTCAGCGTTATCCATGATGGATAACAGTTTGTTCAGTGTCCTCCTCTCCACCACAGCCTCCACAGTGTCCAGTTTGTAGCCAATCACAGAGCCAGCCCTCCTGATCAGTTTGAGTCTGTTGGTGTCACTGGCTCAGCTGCTGCTCCCCCAACAAGCCAAGGTGAAGAAGAGTACATCCTTACATGTCCTGTTTGTTTACAGGAGTTGAGCCAAGCACTAAAAACTGCCTCCTTATGGTTGCTGACTGGTACTAATGGTTGTATATTAAAATTATGACATGCATATGGTAATATTTCAAAATTGGTAAATTTTTCTTTTGAAAAGGATCCTTTTAGTTTAGTGTTCTCTTGTAATGGTACATGTTTAATATGACAAATATTGCTGTGTGCTTTGTTACTGAACATGAACTTAAGAACATTAATAAAGCATTTATGAAAACTGATATCACTACAAAACCAAATTTAATATTGATCAATGCTGCGTGTATTTCCATTTACTACTAAAAATGACAGTTGGTTGCTCAACTTGGGGGTGGCCATGGCTCAGGAGGTAGAGCAGGTCGGGCAGTAACTGAAGGGTTGGTAGTTCAAATCCAGCTCTGTCCTAGTCAGTCCATTGTGTCCTTAGGCAAGAGACATGACTCTTCACCCTCCTTGGCTCCAGTGCCACTCACACTGGTGTATGAAGTGCTATAAAAATCAAATCCATTTATTACTATAAACTTAACACCTGTTTAACTTGGCCTCACTCACTATTAAATTCCAATTCAATAATTATAGTTAGTAACTCTATAATAGGGCTTTTATGTCGTATCTTTCACAAAAATAAGTATAAAAACAAATCTTTACCTAATGTTGTGTTTTTTTTCTAATAGGTGGTTGGATTATAAAGCTGTGGGGAAACGACTTCCCGGTACTCGCTTCATTGCCTTCAAAGTGCCACTGAAATATGTGAGTTGTTTCCCACACTGAATGAACTAATCAGTTTGACAGTTTTGTTTCATATCCGTGTGCTTAAATGTGTCTGTGGACTGTACAGTCTTTAAATTGTAAGCTTCCATCCTCTGACGTCTTTGGGCCTTGGGAACTTCTGGATGCGTTGAATAAAGAAAACCAAGAACTTGGTTTGATCATTGACCTGACATTCACCACACGTTACTACAAAGTCCAGGTACACAAATAAATATGAACTTTGGAGTTTTGTTACTTTAATGTTATATGTGAGAGAAAATAAAATGTGCTTTATTTATTCGTAGGATGTACCAGAGTCGCTGTTGTTTGTGAAGATCTTCACAGCTGGTCATGAGGTTCCCAGTGACGCTGCCATTCTGAGTTTTAAACGTGCTGTACGCAGGTTCTTACGAGACAATTCAGATAATGGTAAGAGAGATTTTAAGCCCTCTTGTGACTGTAAGTATTTTAAATCTAGAGAAATGCACATAATGGAGCAGGAGGAAGGACAGTAACGGTAATATCACACCATTTTGTGGGAACAATAAGCTGTTTAATTTCAGGCATAATTAAGATGTTCATGTATCAGCAGCATCAGAACATTTACCTTAACACTTGTACAAGGTGTTTCTACAAGAGGAATGTTCCCTGTGGACTAAATAAGTCACTGAAAAGTTTGGCTGGTACATTTTCAACTGCCCACACCCAAATTTATACCCACCTTTCCACTGATATGCATCCATATTGCATTGTTTGTTTTTAGTCTTGTGCACTTGATACTCCTGTTTTCTAAATCTTGGAGGATAAAAACTTTGCCATCTTTGCTCTGTGTTCTAAAAATATTACATTTCAGGGATGCTTACTTAGCTGTTCATAAGTTTTTGCAGAGGAAAAGTCCAATTTTGTTCCAGGGATGAAGGATTGTAGAGTACTTCTCAATAGCTATTAAAGTAAGAATACAGTACTGCGTGTAACGGCTAAGAGTCAAAAGTTTGCTATTGTTTCCTTTTCAGATAAACTGATAGGAGTCCACTGTACCCACGGCCTGAATCGCACCGGGTATCTGATCTGTAGGTATCTGATAGATGTTGATGGGATGGATCCAAAAGAGGCTGTTGAGTGTGAGTATTGATGGTTAATTAACATTTAATATTTAGTATTATTTATTGCATATTATGCAGACTGTGTGAATGAGTGCAGCATCTAAAAAGGTTTCTGTCCTTAGTGTTCAACTCAGCAAGAGGACACGCAATAGAAAGAGAAAACTACCTTGAGGACCTTCAGAGTGGGCCTAAGAGGAGGTGCAAAAGGCAGTCTTTAGCTCACTACAGTAATCGTCATCTATACTTGCAACTAATAATTTAGCCTCATCTTCAACAGTAATGAAGGGATAGAGGAGTCTGAGCAGGAGCCGGCGAGAGGTTGTGCTGAACAACGACCATCCTACACTGAATCAGATTTTGACAGCAGAGAGAAGTGGCAACCATATAGTCACCAGTCCTCCAACCAAAGGTGAGGATGACTGTCTACCCCAGTGTTTACAAGGAGTCAGATCACAGGATATTTCAGATATAAACTTTATTCTTTTAGAAACAGTAGGACTATGTAAGAATTAGGGCTGCACAACAATGTTGTACCATTCGGTATGCTCCTAGCGGACGTGTCAAACGCAAGGCCTGTGGCCCAAATGTGGGCCACCACATCATTTCATGTGGCCAACGAGAGCTTAAAAGGTCTGACTGTCTAATAAATAAGTTAAAAGGGTGCATTGACTATAAACTACTGTATTTTCCAGGCCATAGGCTGCACCTGACTATAAGCTGCAGGTGTCCACGTTGGGATATGAGATATTTACACAGATGGTAAACAGAAAGATTTACACAGATGGTAAACAGAAAGATTAAGTATTCACTTGCATACCTTCACTGCTTTTTTCCCAAACGGTGTCTAACACAGTAGTAAAACGACTGATTAAGAAAACTGAGTCATTGCTGTCTCCGTCTTCCTCGTTCCACTGACCCAACTGAAGTTGTCTTCCTCCATCAAAAAATAAATATATTTCATTTGCATGCACAAGTGAAAAAATTTCTCTATCAGTTTTTTCACTTGTGCTGCAAGTGAAATATTAAAATCCAGCCTTCCTCTGAACCCGCTTTATCCTCACTAAGGTTGCTTGGAGCTTAAGGGTGAAGTTGCCAGTTCATATCACTATATAGACAATCACTCTCACACCTCCAGGCAGTTTAGACAAAGTGATTAACGTATCAGTCTATGTTTTTGGAGTACCAGGAGAGAAGATGCAAATTCCACACAGAAAGGTCCCACCAGCGACTGGTGTGGGAATCGAACCCTGGACCTTCTTGCTGTGGGGCACGAGTGCTATCCACTGCACCACTGTGTGACCTTGAAACATTTAATAAATAACTTATTCAAAAGAATTACCGAAGTAAAATTATATTTAACCTGGAAAAACTTTTCATACAACTTTTTATTGGAATGCATAGTTTTATTTTTCATAATTCAAGATTGAAATTTAGGTTTTTTTTTTTTTTTTGTCTACAAAACTTATGCCCCTAAATTGGCTCCATACTACCCTTCTGAATATCAACAATAGTATTCACATGATTAAAATGTCCTGTGTCGTTGCCATGTTTGTTGATTTTCTTCTCAAAAACGTTGCTTTTCTTCATGGTATTTGTCCAATATGGTAATGAAGAGCGGTGCCCTCTGGTGGATTGATTGAGAAACGCTCATTCCAACATAGAAGTGACACATGACCACGTTAGAAACAGACATTTACATTTGTAAAGGGAGTGTAAATGAGCCTTAAGCCTCTTCATCAGCTCCCAGTTGCATTTCAGCACAGGCAGACTGCATCCGAACTGTGACTCAAGAACTACAGTGTGTACCCAACAGTGGATAACCTGTACCATTGCATCCCTAGTAAAAAAAATACAGCTGTGTCTAGTTTGGAGGTTTTCAGAATCAACATTGTTTAATCATTAAACAATGTTGATGCTGTGTACATTAATAATGTACACAGCATACAGTCTATGAATGTACAAGCTTCACAGCAGTACTATGGGACTAAAGTGGTGTAATAACACTGTCGTTTAAAAACATTGAGTAGGAGAACTACATAATGTCACTACATTGTTCACTGGATGAGTCAGAATTTGCCTCTGCTCAGATTATGGTTACATTATTTTTCTTACACTGCCTAAGTTTTGGCAGTGGTTAGCTACACTGCATATCAGTCCAGTCAGTGATAATATTTTACACAAATGATCAGGTTGTCAAAGTGAAAGATTTTCTTCATTCATCTTTTGAACCACTTTGTCCTTGAGAGGGTTGCAGGGGCCACTAGAGCCTATCCCAGCTACCTGTGGGTGAAGGTAGGGTTCACCCTGGACGTGTCGCCAGTTCATCGCAGGGCTGACTTGCGAAAGTATTCGGCCCCTTGAACCTTGCAACCTTCCGCCACATTTCAGGCTTCAAACATAAAGAGATAAAATTTAAATTTTTTGTCAAGAATCAACAACAAGTGGAACGGAATTTATTGGATTATTTAAACTTTTTTAACAAATAAAAAAACTGAAAAGTGGGGCGTGCAATATTATTCGGCCCCTTTACTTTCAGTGCAGCAAACTCACTCCAGAAGTTCA
>JAQQZY010000005.1:39242136-39252275 GCA_030068375.1 Ostorhinchus rueppellii
AATTGGAGCAAAAGGTGGAGCTACAAAGTATTAACGCAAGGGGGCCGAATAATATTGCACGCCCCACTTTTCAGTTTTTTTTATTTGTTAAAGTTTAATTTATCCAATAAATTCTGTTCCACTTCACGATTGTGTCCCACTTGTTGTTGATTCATGACAAAAATTTTTAATTTTATATCTTTGTTTGAAGCCTGAAATGTGGCGAAAGGTTCAAGGGGGCTGAATACTTTCGCAAGGCACTGTACATATAGACAAACAACCAATCACACTCATGTGGGCAATTTTAGCTTACTGTATTCACTTATTAATTAATTAATTAATTAATGCATGTTTTTGGACCCTTATCTAGATGAACACCAGGGTAAACTACGTACATTCACAGACACCACAACACTGATGCTTCTTTTCATCATTCTGTGACCTACTTTTTTTTTTTTTTTTCTTCCAACCAGAAATTCCAATCCAAGGGGAACGGATGGCCACTCTCATTACCGACCTCCACATGGTGCCCCCCACCACAGTCGACCTTTGCTCCCTCTACCCCCCTGTCTTCCACCCATAGGCGCCCCCCTCCCCCTATACCAATGGGGTACCACTCATCCAGACAATGAGTGGAGAAGCCCTCCCCACAGAGAAGACAGAGGGTCCACATACCCCCCACCACATCTTGAGAGGGCCCCTTTACCACCCCACACCCAGGAACATCGGAGGAGAGGCCCTCGGCCCCCTGCACCTTATCATCACACCCTCCCACGCTACCATGCAAATTGGACTGACTCTTATGGCAGTGGTGGACCTGAGAGGTGGGAAAGGCCCAAAATGAGACCCCACCACAGACACAACCTCAGAATGAACCCATATGATAGCTACCCAGGTTAGCAAATGCTCATGTATATGACAAATAAGGAATTCAGTAAGCACTGACAACATTCTACAGGTCTATAGACAAGCTTGCTCTTTAGCAGAAAGCCCTGACATGTTTGAGTTTAATACTGGTGAATGATGTTCCCACCAGTTGAGGGTTTACATGACATAAACCTGCTGTTCTGCTATATACATATTTAAAGGATCAGTACCATAAAGTTCTCAGATTTTCAGCAGATTGGTTTAGTAATTCCTTGTGTATAATATTTTTCCAAGGTGTTAGGACAATGCTTTTTGTGAATTTTACCAAGAAAAGTGATGCATGGGTGCAATTACATTAAAGGAAGTCATGGTGGACGGAGCGAATATTCTGTCATTTATATCAGGGGTCCCAAAGTGGGGGTCATGGGACACCAGCAGGGGGTCGTAAGATGATTTTCAGAAACCTCTTGATGTGATCCCTGAGATGGTTTTAACTGATTAAAGGCAGTACTGTTGCACCTGTACTTTAAAGGAAGGCTCATGCTGTTTTGTGGTGAAGAATTCTGCGTTTTCGCCAAACCATCTGGCATGTGCAACCACATTCTTTTGGATGTAAAAATCTGGTTGTGAAACCTGTCATACTGAATCTACCCCATTTATTAATCTACCCCCCCCCCCCCCCCCCATGACTCACCTCCACACCAAGAACTCAATTCCATAGGAGATAGGAGACATTGGTAGCATTGCAGAAGTCCTGTGTGCATGTTTACTTTTTTATGTTTTGGTCACTTCAGAGGCAGAGGGGGTCACAAGCTTCTGGCACCAGTATTTTGGGTGCTGTGAGTTTAAAAGTTTGGGAACCCCTGATTTATTCAATCTCAAACACAAAGGAGAAGAACTACCAAGGAGAATGCTGATGAGAACCTACACAGATCTCAAACATGTGAAACATAGACCCTGGCAGCTTATGTAGTGCCTACAAGAAGACATGGAAATCTGTTTTCCTTTGTCACTATTTTGAGACCTTAACCACTAAAATATGTCGCTCATTCAAGCTTTTAATGTGCCTTGTTCCTTTTTTTTTTTTTAATTATTGGAAATATCCACTTTGCCATAAGAGGAAGTATATAACTTTCTGGGAAGTTTTAACTTGGGGGTATTTTTGTAAACATTTTATTTAGATTTTAGTGTAATACAAGTAAACCTGGCTTCTGTGCTGTTCTTGTTTAGAGCTCGGTTTGAAAAAGTTGTAGACAGTCATGCATATTTTGCAGTACCAGTAATGTGTGCTCAAGTCAACACGTTGGACACTTTTAGTGGCTTAGGTGTCCAATACAAATGGTAACAAAGACATGAAGTCCTTGGCTGGTTTGACACCACATTGTTTTGTATTTTGACAAAGCGGAAGGTTCAACTACCAGTGTTTATTTAAAAAAAAATTTTCACAGGATTGATATGTACAGAATCTGAATGAGATGTTTTAATTATCACCCTGTACGTTTCAATAAAATGCAATTATCATATCATCTGTACTGATTTTTATTATGAAAATGCAAAAAGAAAAATACTTTGACATTGGTGCATTGTATTATCATAATGGAAATCTTTTTCCTTTTTCAGTATCTGGTGAGCTAAACCACTAAAAGTATGTCACTCATTTACAACATCAACATTCCAATGTTAGAAATACATGTAAGTGGGATATTATGTTATCACCTCGAACCCTGATGTCCCTCTCTATCTGCGAAGTTACAACTGTACCTGTACCCCCATGTTTATGTCTTGTCTATGTTCTTGGTTGGTTGTAACATAAACTCAAAATTACGTTGCTCTGAAATATTGTGTAATGACAAAGGCTAATCTAATTATGAAGTTTAATCTCATGAAAGTAACGTGTAATAGTTAATGAAAAAACTTGAATCTTTGTCATTTTAAAACATGAACATTATTTACATACTTTAAAGGAAATTATTTTTGTTTTTTAAAAATGAAATAAAATGGCAATAATAAAGTAACTAGTTGACTTGAATTTACCTACAATTTAAAGTTTTGACCTTGCATGTTAGAAATTCTTTTGAAATATCAAACATTTTTGCGTTATAAGGTATGAAGTTCTGAGAAATTGAGTTGGTATAGTTTCCTACTCTCAAAATAAGAATAAGTACAGGCACAAAGACAGACAGTAAACACTACCATGGGGTTTACGTGGTGAGCTGTATGATTTCCAGTTTCCTTTATAAATCCTGTCAGTGACGCTCAGCCACTCCGCATCCAGCATCCGTGCTCACGAGCCCGCTGGTTTGCTGAGTGCGCATGCGCGGAGACTGTCACGACTCGGAGGCTGCAGCAGCTGTTGCAGGTGAAAACATGGCGATGAAGGCACTCAGAGGGATGGTGAACGGAGCCATGAGTGAGCTCTCCTCGGCCGTTAGCGGCAACAGACCGACGTCCGCCCCTCCGGCCGCCACCGCCGCCGCTGCCCGGGAACATGCCATGGCCGTGAACCGGGACTATTTATCCCAGCCTCGACTCAGTGAGTCCCTCTGCAGCCTGGAGTGAACCTGCCAGATGAGCTCTGAATACACTTTTCTTATATTTCAGAACTGGACAAAACCACGGCACCATTTTTAAAAATAATCCATGTAATGTTGCGTAATTCCACTAAACTGTCAGTGTTAAACAGTCTGTGAACAGCTGGCATACACTGACTTTTATTTCTCTTAATCGGTGACTGACCTGAAGCCTAGGTTGCTGAATCATTTCTTTCTCTTAAATGAGTGTGTGTGTGTGTGTGTGTGTGTGTGTGTGTGTGTGCGGCAGACTGCTCGTGATGCCACTGCTCATTTGGATTTACTCTGCTTTTAGCTCTGTCTGCAGCAGCCTTTGTCTGTTAACACTGCTTCCTCTGGTGTTAACACATATTCAGGGTTCCCACGCATCCTGGAAAACCTGGAAAAATAATTGACCAATTTTCCAGCCATGGAAAACTTATGGAAAATGAGAAAAAAAAGGTCACATGTCCTGGAAGTGGTTAAGTTATCCTGGAAAATTCTTGACCCTCCTCCTGCCTTGTGACCTTGTGTGTCTAAACTGAGATGAAACTCATGAAGTAGTTTTTCAGTGATTTATTAAAAATAGAGGAAGTGCAGGACAGGAGAGAAAGTAAGAGAGTAGAGAGATGGAAATTGTCCCGTTGAATATTGTAACTCCAGTTTGTCAGGTGAATGAAGTGCTCTGTTGTAATCTGTGGGTGTGTTTGCTTTATTCTCTGATACATTTGTCAGGATTATTCTTCATAGATAAATTATAGCCATAGACTGCACATCTAACGTCTGAGTAATAAACATAGAAACAACCTGGGTAAATGCAAGTTCCAGCTGTAGAAAAGAACACTTCCAAAGAATGTAGTGGCTGAAAATGTCCTGGAAAATAATTTCAGGGAAAGAGTGGTTCCCACGCTGATGTTCTTTTCCACATCCACAGCCTACAAAACAGTGTCCGGAGTCAACGGGCCGCTGGTGATTTTGGACCAGGTCAAGGTGAGGATAATGTTCTTTGTGAGTCTATACATGCAGGGTTTTCCATCCATGGTTGTCTTTTTTTTTTTTTACCTTCACGCTCTCTGTCTTTGAAGATACATGTTTTTATTCATTGTATTCATTTTCAGAGTGCATACATTCGATTATGTTTTGCTGCATTATTATTGGTTGTGCTACATATGGTCACCCAAGATGTCTGTTTACTGTTTGCGATAGGGACACAACTCCATATGCTCCAAAGAAATCATATATTTATACATATATTTATACCTCACTCATCCTTACAGAGTATATTTTTATATCCCTTCTAATCTATAAAGTTAGTACTTGAGATAAGAGCTACCTGGCCTTTTACAATTTTATTTGCTGAGCGGTGCTATGGTGTTCTTGACATAGTGTTTCTTCCGATAGGGATTTGATATCAGATTTGGCCACAATTAGCAATCATTAGTAAATAATAAATAGTCCCCAAAGCCCAAAGTGGTATCCTCAAAGGTCCACATCCCCAAGAAGATTCAGTTTACTGTCACAGGAGAGGATGAAACCAGAAAATACTCACTTTAAAGAGGCTTTAATCACAGAACTTAATACTTTCCATTTAAAAAAAACCCAATGAAACTCATTGATGATTAATTTACTACTCACTGAATAATCAATGAGTGGTTAGTAGTCACTCTAATACACACAGATATAATCTATTTTAAAGGGTTTTAAGTCATATTCAAATTATAATCAGGAATCAGCTCTCAGAGATGAGATCCCTTAAACACAACGTGGTTATCTTTATCTTTGCTCTGGTTTAAGCCTCTGTTATCGCAGAGGCTTAAACCAGAGCAGAGATATCATTTTATAGCTTTATTGGTTTTTCCTTTCATTTCTCACCTGACTGTAATAGTCAGACTCAGACTTCTTATGTCATGTGTTAATTTGCTGATTTGGATTTTGCTGATTTTACAACATTTAACAGGGTAATTCTGAGTGTTTAGAGAATATTTATGAGTCAGGATGAAGAGGAGGAGTGAATTGTTGGCTCAGTATTTGTGGTGGTTTAAGAATCCAGCAAGAAGAATCCATGAGATTCTATCCAAACACTGTGGTTTTGCTCCACCCTCACAGTTTCCACGGTATGCAGAGATCGTCCATCTCACCTTGCCTGATGGTACCAAGAGGAGCGGCCAGGTGCTGGAGGTCACCGGCACCAAAGCGGTGGTGCAGGTACTGAATCATCACAGATAATGATGTATTTATAGTCTTTAGATGATGGGGTTAAAGGTATGAGCTGCTGTTGATCCATACATCACTTTCCACCTAAAGTATATTTGCGGTTGTTAAATTGTATCATGGAAAATGTAGGAAACAGCTAAATAAAGAAGACTGGAGAAGACAGAGGCCTCATCCTATTTTAATGTTTTAATTGTATTCATTTCCTCACTCGTATCTTTCCTCGAGTAGATACAAAGAAAAGATGTAAGGAGGAGAGGGAAGATGGTTTTAGAGGATTGAGAAGTTATTTAGGCTCAGCTGAGAATCTTCCCTTAGATGACATTCTCCTGGGATCCAGTAAGTAAAAGTTTGGCTTTTTAACATTAAATGACCCCTGACATGAGATTTTCAGCGACCTTTGAGTCCTTTTTAATCATCCTCTGAGCACCCTAATACTGCATCAACAGAGTTTTTCAAAAAATTCCGCCTTGTTGTGGAATTACAGGCTCCACTAGGAAGGTCTAGTGTTAGCCTAGCATAAAACCAGCTGATTTTGGTGGGAGTGGCCAAGGCTAGCCTGATTCCATTTGCTTCTGTTTACAAAATGAGTCTTTCACGCCCACACCTGAAGAAATATTGACACATACTTTCGCTCGGTAAAGAGATATCGATAACGCAAAATTACAAATAGTTTTCGTTTATAATTGTAAAGAGTTGCACAACACTGGTGTCACTTATATTTCCCTCACATGCTTTGAGCTAGCATCGATGCTACATCAACCAGGCTGTTAGCTGTGAAGCTATTGTTACGACTCATACAAGGCCACAATATTATCACAACTGAAGGAAATGACTGTGAAAATAGACATATGTGGACAGGGTTACCACTGGTCCAGACAGAGTTGGTATGGATCCTGGTGGAAGTGTAAGATGTCCTGCTAATCCACATCTGTAACTGTAATGTTTGCCACAAACTACTGCACGTTTTGGGAGTTATTTGGGTACATTCCCATAATAAATAAACTCCAACTATAAGCTTTTCTGTGGCTTGGATGTTGGAAGAAGCAAACGTCTTTTGTTGTCCTTTGTTCACTCTGGTACAGAACAGTTTATGAGCGTTTTTCTGGCTTCCATGTTGTCCTGGTGTCTGCTATGTGTTCACAGTTGTTTGTCGATTGAAATTGGGGGTGGGGTTAAAAATTATGAGGGTGGAGTTCGCGCTGAAAAACCGAAAAAGGTAGAGTTAGTGACGTATAAAACCGATCTGCCAAAACAGCTCATTTAGTAGTGGTCTTTGGGCTGTGTTGACACACACACACCCAGGAACAAGGGAAACACTGGTCAGTTTCTCTGACCAACTTCTTTCTCTCCAATTTTGGGGATCTAGAGAGACTGGGGGAACTCATATTTATGATCAAACATAAAATTTCATGCCAGGGGCTCTTTAAATAATTGTCTTGATTGGAAACAGCATGATGCAACAGTTTTTTTCAGATAATTAATAAAAAAAAAAAAAAATTATGGAATGTCCTTTACATTGGACAGGATTGTGTATGAAGTAAAGCTGTGAAACGCTCGTCCACTACAGAGGACAAGCATCCATCACTGGGTCTCAGGAGGATATTACACTTCTGCTATGACACAAGTGCACTGATGATGCTCAGCACACACACACACACACACACACACCCACACACACACACACACACACACACACACACTCTGCTTCAGCATGTTTTTTCCTGCTATGCCCTCTGCAGGTGTTTGAGGGAACTGCAGGTATTGACGCCAAAAAGACGAGCTGTGAGTTCACAGGAGACATTTTACGGACTCCTGTCTCAGAGGACATGCTGGGTATGAAACAACCGCACACAGCACAGACATTTATTTAATCATAAACCGAGGTTAGAAAGTGACTGTGACTTTGCAGCAGCCATGTGTAGATGGAAACATATGTGGGTCATTTAATAAGATGTGTGTGTGTGTGTGTGTGTGTGTGTGTGTGTGTGTGTGTGTGTGTGTGTGTGTGTGTGTGTGTGTGTGTGTGTTTGCAGGTCGTGTGTTTAATGGGAGCGGTAAGCCTATTGACAGAGGACCTGCAGTCTTAGCAGAAGACTTCCTGGACATCATGGGTATATAGATGACTTTTCCTTTAACGCTGTGACTGTTTATTACCCCCCAAAGGCGAAGCAAGGGCTGTTATTTTTTGTTTGTTTGTTAGCAGCAAAACTATTGGTTAAATTCCTACTAAACTGGGTGCTGTTTGACCTGTGTTTCCTAAAATGTAATGACATGTAGGCCTATCCTCCATCGCTGAAATCTATAAACCTAATTTTTTTTGGGTATGAATTCATCTGATAGTCTGCAGAGATTTGACATTTTGGCCACTATAAAAAAAAATGGGAAAAAAATAAAAATAAAAAATCTAAACACCCTCAACCTCCACCTCAGAGCAGGAAGGTGAAAGAGCTGTTACTGTCCATTAGACTAAGCTTAGATTTTTGCTCAATGGCTCCTTAAAGTCATTTGAAAAAACTTGGAGACCTCACTTAAATTATATTGAAACCTTGACATCTCTGCCTGTTTTGGATGACTGACCCCCCCCCCCCCCACACACACACACACACATTTTTTTTCTTTCTATTTTCTTTTATTTTTTGGATATTGGATTTACATTAAAAATTGTCTTCTTTTGGGTATAATGGGACTGTGGGAAGGATAAAAAGAAAAAAAAAATGAAAGTGGAAGTCCTTTCCATCACATTGCACTGTCATGCTGTTAAAAAATAAATCAATTTTGAACTTTGACCTGCTGTTCCCAAAATGTAACTACATCTACGTATTCTGGGTCATGTGCAATCTATAGTTCCAGTTTGGTATGAATTCAACCAGGAGTTTTGCTGCTATAGTGTTAACAAACAAATCGAACTAAAAACAATACGCCTTGCCTCACCTTTGGGGGGCGGGGTAATAACTGTCCACAGCAGTAATGTCGTATCTGAAAGGGTTAAATAAACAGAGGCTAAATGAAAGTCTCTGTTGTACTGTAATCATTAGTCATCCCTTATGTGTTATGTATATGAACGTGTGTGTGTGTGTGTGTGTGTGTGTGTGTGTGTGTGCGTATTTGTCCAGGTCAGCCTATTAACCCTCAGTGCCGTATCTATCCTGAGGAGATGATCCAGACGGGAATATCTGCCATTGATGGCATGAACAGCATCGCTAGGGGGCAGAAAATCCCTATCTTCTCGGCTGCAGGTCTACCACACAATGAGGTCTGCACACTGTCAGAATCAGATGTGTTGAACACTGTGGGTTGTACACCCAATCCACTTTTTAATTACTTGCTATTTCAATTTCCTGACCAGTAAGCTTTGTGTGCCAGACCCTTAAGGCTGAATCCTAATTAAAGTTAATGAATAACATTTGTTAATTAGAGTTCATTTTAATTAATTATCTTTGATTTAATTAAAAAAAAGCCTTTGATATCTCTCATTAAATTAGGCTAAATATGAATACACGATTGTGTTCTCGTCCCCGTTCTGTCTTGTTTTGCTTATTTCCTCTGTGGTCTGTGACAGATTGCAGCTCAGATCTGTCGACAGGCGGGGTTGGTGAAGAAGTCCAAAGATGTCATGGATTACAGCGAGGACAACTTCGCCATTGTTTTTGCAGCGATGGGGGTGAGCACGTTTTTGTGTTGAATCTTGGAAGTCTAAAGTAAGCTCATGTCAGCTGTTGTAATTCAGGAAAGCGTTGTAAATGTTTGTTTATAAGCTTTGTGTATAATGCTGCATGCTTTTAATTAAATTTGAAATTTTAAATGTATGTACATATTCATATAAAGAGCAGGTTTATTTTTTCTTCTCTTTATATCTGCTGTTTCACAAGTGTAGGATTTATTTTCAACTTTCTGTCTTCCCTGCACTTTATTTATTTATTTATTTATTGTGTTTTCTGTTGTCAATTGAAAAAATTCTACATTTCCTTATCTTATCTTATCTTATCTTATCTTATCTTATCTTATCTTATCTTATCTTATCTTATCTTATCTTATCTTATCTTTTCTTATCCAAGGTATCCGCGGGGTCTTAAAAAGTCTTAAATTCAATCATTTGGATTTAAGTCCTTAAAATGTCTTAAATTCACCAAAAATCCCACAAAAGGTCTTAAATGTGATTTTAAAAGGTCTTTAATTAACAAAATGGATTAACTTCAGGGAGGGGTTTGTTGTTGTTTTTTTTTTTGAAGACGCTATAACGTAAGTAAGAAGTGGAACTACATGCGCTACATTTAGTTCTGCTTTGTAGTCGCGTTAAATAAGGTAGATAAGCTCACAGTGCTGCCCGGTCAGAATTTATTGAACACATCAGTCACTGTTTTGCGCTTGCAGTGGTGTGCTTAACAAGGAGGTTAGCATAGCAGCGCAGACATTTGTTATTCTTATTATTTAGCGAAATCGAATTACATTACAATACTTGCATCAATGGGTAAGTGCAAGTTCAATAGTTTGTGGCTTCAGGACGAGCAGTTCAAATAAATTCAAATACTT
>JAQQZY010000005.1:39375147-39389178 GCA_030068375.1 Ostorhinchus rueppellii
TTTTTCCGTGCCGGCCGATCCGATACCGATACGCATTTTTTGCTAATATCGGCGGCCGATCCGATCCAAGTATCGGAACGGGACAACCCTATTCCACATGTATATTTTCAGTTATGCCTTCGTCCTTAAGTAGCTGGGATAGGCTCCAAGCGACCCCCATGACCCTAGTGAGGATAAAACGGGTTCAGAAGTTGAATGAAGGAATATTTCCAGATATTTATAAACATAAAAATTAGCTGATATCTTTCATCATTGTTAAGTCATATAATTCACCTTATAGCTCAAAATACATGTATTTGTACAGTATTTCTACAATAGCCAGATGTGAACATATCAAACTTTTCATTTGATTCATGAGAAGAAGGTAAAAGCCCTAGATGATGTGATGTGATAAAGAGTCATTATTAAGTCCAGCATGAGGTGGGGTTCTATTCTGTTAAATCTGTCAGGGTGCGATTTGTCAAAAAAAAAAAAAAAAAAAACAGAGAGGAGGATGTTTTTGTTTTAATGAAACAACTTTTTTAACTTAACAGTAGGCCCTATTACATGTCAAACAGTTGAACATTCATCTTTAACACAAACTAAAAATACATGAAACATTTAATTTTCTGTGACAGACACACCTGTGATGTGGGAGATGACCTAATTAAGTTTCAGGACCATGGATAAAGGCCCATCACACTAACATGGTGGAAGACATCATGTCAAAATAATTCAGCTAATTAGACTAAGTAAACAGTTTGCTCTGATGTCAGGCTTCACATGGCCTTTTCTGCTTCCTGTTGTTGCGTCACCTGCAGCGTTCCACCCTTCTTTTATCCACATCTCTGTGAACTTCTGAGCAGGTAACAAACACACGTGTGGCCCGTTAACAGCGATGAAGAGAAAACTGTTCAGTGTGGACGCGTTCATTCTGTTGTGCTCATCAGTGACGATGTGACTCATGGCACTAAATACACATTCACACTCTGCTGTTGACCAGGCTGATACATACAGAGAGAGCTAGATAAGGAATACGGTGTATTTATGTGCATGAGGATGTTTGTGAATTCCAAGGCTGCCGACCGTTTGGTTCAAGTGAAAGTTATTTGCAGCAACGTAGCCTATAGGTGTAAGAAAACTCAGTCACTACCTGCCTGTTATTTCAAATGGTTTTTAATCATTGACAGGGTTTTGTCCCCCCCCAGGATGAAATTGATGCAGAAGAAGTAGGGATGTAAAAACCAAAGGGGGGGTCTTGATCCCCACCGCCCCCTCAACAAATCACACCTTGGGTATATCTATATATGTGTTATATATGTGACATGTCGCAGAGTACTTCGTAAAAGTTTGAACCTGACTGTCATGAAAGCCCCGCCCACTTCCCCCCAGCCTGACCTTTGATGCTTATCTATTCAGAGAAGTCCTCTAGCCATGTGCTGAACTAGCTCTGGTCAAACCCTGGAGAACAGGGTTAATGTTAACTTTACAGTAAACATTAAGCCTGCTGCAAGCGCTAATGCTAGCATTGTCCATAACGCTACAGCTAAATATAAAGCTATCGCTAATGCTACACACTTGGTTTGTTTACACTAACGGTGAAGCTAATGCTGACGCTAACGCTAATCTTCACTGCACAAACAACATAACATTACAGAACTACAGTTACTGATAGCATCTGGATGCTGCGTTATCACGTGATGTTGTGTTTTTTGATCAGGCAAACTGAAAGTACCTGTGCAGCAGAAACTCTGTGACCGTCTCATTGCTTTTTAGGTCCAGATGAAGCCGTTTTAGCCTCCACCATCAATCAAAGGCAGGTGTATACACGCCTCTTGCCGCATAGAGAACTGTCTTCTGGGCAGCTTATTCAGCTCCAGTCTGTTTGGGAATCTTATTTTCTGTGTGAGCGGCTGGGGTGGAAGTGGAGGCTCACCGTGTTCGGTTATTGAAAGTTCTTCAGAGTTCCTTTATCGTTCAACGGCGGCTCTGCCACAGAGATAGGCAACTAACGCAGGACGTGGCAACACATGACAAACAGGAAGCTCGGCCAATCATTTTATTCACTTTGAATAAAAAAAAATTGGTTAGACTTTTATCAGAAATACAGGAGAATTAAACATTTCAGAGTTTCAAAACCTGGTGGATTTCTTTTATATTTTAGTTTGTGACACGCTTATTAGGATCATTTTAACATTACAAAAGTGTAAAAATGCCAGATCATACAGTATAGCTCTAAATCTTAATAAACAGAGTTTAATGATGTTGAAAAGTAGCTCTGGAATGGAAACTGGCCTTACATTTAACTTATAGATTTGATCTGGTACGTTCACGTGAAGAAAATGGCTTTCATTTATCCTTTTCCCTCAACATGTTTTTCCTATTTTCTGTTCAAAGGTTCATCCACAGCCACCTTCCAAACCCACAGATTTCTACAGTAGAAGGTGGTAATGGATCTGAGTCATAGAGCAGCCAGAGGCCACATTAACCTCAGAGCATCAAAGAGATTATCATTACATTATCTCCTTTTCCTGCATTTTGCCAAATAACCAGCAACTTTTTCAGACTATTTCAGAGCACAGTGGTGTCATGAGCAGCAGAAGTGACCTGGTGTTTGACTCATCAGGGCTGGGTGTCATCATTTTAAACAACCTTTCCAAAAAGACCCATAAGGCTCTGTCCCGCAATTTTGATGTTGCTAGATCATAGACTGCATAGACTTTATTCATTCAATATCTCCTAAATGTAAAAGTTAGTAGTGTTACAAAGATGGGTTTTTTTTTGCACCACTGCCATGTTAGACAACCTGTCTAATGTCTTCAGTTCCATGATGGATCCAGTTCGGTTACTGAGGTAGCAGGATAAAAACCAAAACATTTAAAGGGCATCTTTTAACAATATCAGATACAGCTCATTATTTAAAGCGTTTAGACTTTCCTTGATTGTGTCACATTTGGAGCAGGTTTTAAACAGCATCGGGAAGAAAGTTTTGATATTGACTCGCCTTAAAATTTCATGCTGAGTTTTCTCTTCAGCTGCTAATCAGACTCTGTTCTCTTTCATCTTTTACTTAAGTCTTCATACAGATGCACCTTTCTTTAATCTGACATCGCATCAAGCAAGACTGAAACTTGCAGCAGTAATGGATTAAAAAAACATTTCGTTGAGTGGATGTGCTCTGGAGTTACTTTGAGTTAACAAACTTGGTTTAAAAAAAAAAAAAAAGACAGTGTGTCATAATTTAGGGTTTCCCGAGGGCTGATAACCAGCTGCTAACTTTTGTGATGTCCTTGTCGACAGATTATTTGATGTAACACCTACAGTCTGCCTGCAGCAGGGCGTTTGTTCAATGTCCCAGTGGGTGGCAGAAGTGATAACAAAAGAGGTGATAACATTATTATCTCTGCCCCAGTTAGGTTATCACAATCTGGTCTGTCTATCCATGCCTGCAACCCAACGCACATTTCAACTTGAAAATTTCACACAAGGTTGGTGCCCTTTGAGGATTCCATGTGTAATTTTCCTCAAGTTCTGAGTGTAACTGCCCACTGCATGATTCTGAAAATGGCTACAAGGTCAAAGAAGTGTCTGAGTGCATAGGTGTGAATGTAAGAGTAGTTCAGGAACATCTGGAAGAAAGAGAATCAAAGGACCCTTATGCAGAATCATACGAGGCTCTAATAGGGTTACTTTGAGCTTTTGTTCTTGTTTTGTCTGAGAAAAGCTCACCTAAAAATGTGTATCCATTAATGCACTGTTTCCCAACCAGTGTGCAGTGAGAAATCAACAGGTGTGCTGTGGAAGATTATCCCATTTCACCTGATTTGTACAAGTAGCATGATATAGATACATATGACTGCACGCAGCAGTGGTCCACTCTACAACAACAGTTTCCCTGTGCAAAATAAAAGTGAACGTGAAACGGCCCCTATTCGTTCTGTTGATAAAGCCCCACTCACTGGTGACGGATTAGCAGGTTACCCGCAAACCCCAGGTATGGGGTTGGGGCAGTAGAGATCTGCCTCCCATACTATTATACAAAGGACCTCAATCTGCTGGGGGGTTTGTCCGAGGTCGCTGACACATCCCTTGCAGCTTTGTTGTTTCAAATTCACAATAATGTTGCCCGTGCACCCCTCATGTGCATCTAATCTAATATGCATGAGTTTGAGTTTAGTTTATTTGAAAGGGGACAATACAATTTAATAAAACACATGAGTGTACATGGTTAAAAAGCCAGAATTATCCAGAAAACTAGTTTTCATCTGTAGTCCCCTGGCCATGGTGTAAAAAAGCAATAAAATACATCAACAAGAGAAAGACATGGTTGGACATGAGATTGGACACTAATGTGACAAGTAACATATACATGACAAACTGTTAAGAGAGCACAGAACATGCAATATAATATAAAATACATATTCATATCAGAAACAAATCCATAGTATATTATACATGCATAGTAGACAACATGGATCTGTTAGGTTTTTCTTTTTTTTCTTGGAATATCATTTCTATATGATAGCTATAACAGTCCTCTTCTCTCTCTTCAGATGCATTTTTGAGATATTTAAGTCCGGCGTCTGCGAATGTTGGGCCATCAGTGGGTATCATGACTTCAGCAGCCTCAAGCATTCCTTGTGTCCCCTCCACCTCAGAGGAGCCCATTGATGCAGCATCAGGACCAAAGGCTGGACCACTGGACCCTGCTGACTGGCCATATTCTCTACCTGATCAAGTATGTAGAGTTAGTTGACAGAGGTCCATTTCAAGTTGAAAACAGCTTCACATTTCCAAACAAAAGGATGGACGACGGTATCAGTCTGAATATTTTAGTGGTAATATTATGGTAAAGGTATTTATATTGGATTTCACATTTTTTGGAGATTTATTTATAATTTGTTAAGCATGTAAATTGGGTGACATGTCGGGATGGGAATCTTGAAAACCGCTTCCCGGTAGCTCAGTGTTTTGGAATCGTCTGCCTGCTTATTGATTCCTTCTTCATAGTGCATGCACAATAACGTCATGTGTGCGCTGCATTGTTTTGATCAGAACGTAGCCAACATGGCATTGAGGCAGAACCGGTCTAAACAGATGACACCAGGTCCACTTGGAACACTGTCAAAGCTTCCATTTTTTCTAAAGGATGGAATTCCTCTAATCTGCGCAACCATTCGTCCACGCAGTATGTGAGTCATTTGATTCACTATTTAGCACTTAGCGGCTTACCTAGCGGCAGGACGTCATCCGGGCCCAGTTCTGGTTCTGGTCCGGGCAACGAACATCATATCCCCTCAAATACAAGTTTCTGAAGGCAGGGGAAAGGAAATGAGGTGCACAACAAGGGGAGATGGGCTGAGTCGAAATGCTTCACGTAGTAGAAATGTGGCAATAGAGGAAGTAGTAAAGTGTCTTTAGTTTCACTTTCACTGTACCCTTCCAAAATACTTGGCCTGGCGTCATCTGTTCTTATTATTTGTACATACTGTAGAGATGGAAATATAAAAGTAAATGTACCCGTTTGTATTCTTTTATACGATAAGGAATGAGATCAATAAACAAAATCGATAATGGAATCAGAACCGTTAAATTCTTATCGATTCCCATCCCCAGTGACATGTTAACTTATGAATTAAAGACAATGGTAAAAACAACACTATTGAGTTTCTTTTGTAAGCGTATGTAAATCATAGATGGAGGGGGGTGGCGTATAAAATCTCACCTTGGGCGCCACATTGGGTAGAATCAGCTCTGACAGATGCAGCTGTCAGGAGAGAAGACGATTGTTAAACAAACCAGATGAGACAAACACCAGGACACAACTGTTTTTCTATTTTAATCTTGCACTTTTGCACTACACTGCTCAGACAATTCTTCACAAACTTGAATCAGCTTCTCCAGGCCTGCCTTGGATTACAGCAGCCAGTTTGTAATTATAAATCCACTTTCAGACCCGAAAACCACTCATGACTGAAAACATCGTTGTGTGAAGCAAGAGCCATAACATGAGAATAATATTTTTAAAGTAAAAGGATACAAGGGTATTTTGAACAGCAGTAAACAATATACGAAGTGTGTTTCATGTCCATAATATTTCATAGTAAATCTTAAATCCATGAAAACAAACGCTTTATTACTGGTACTTGATTATTCCCTTATAGAGAGAGAATGAATGACACTTACAGGTTGACTCCATATAACTAAAACATTTCTCTGTTCTGTTACATCTCCTGTCATTCACGTCAGAATCGTGTTGTGCCCACAGCTCGTGTGTTTTGTTTTGAAATGTAAAGATGGAGGGCAGCTGATTAAGACGAGATAAAAGAACATCAGCTTTATCCCACAGGAGAGAGCGTTTACTGTTACAGTAGCTCCTCAAACCGTAAGAGGAGAAACAATTATGAAACAGAAGGCAACATTAAGAAACATAAAATAATAATAATAAAAAGTACAATGAAATTCACTGTACACTGGAGTTAGTGACACATCTGCATTCATCCCATAGTGAACACATCAGACCTGTTAAACTGTATATAGAAAAGACTAAACAGCCAATGAAGTGTTTGAGTTCCAGTGGGGGACCATCGGGACCAGGAAGGACTCCTCTGTTGGCCTAAAGACTCATTTCCATCCTTAATGTGTTGAAGAGGTATTCAATAATGTCCAATAGTCGATTCTCTTTATTTCACAGCTTTTCTCTCGGTCACACTATTTTTATTAGTGTGTGTGTTAGTGTTTGTCCAATCATATTTCAGCCATTATCTGTTGCCAGGTCAAAGAAATCTGCCTTGAGGCTCAGAATCAACAGTCTAGACTCTATAGTTTCAAATAAATGCAAAGGAACTATTGCTTTAACTCTTCTTCTTCTCTTTTCGGCTTTTCCCTTCAGGGGTCGCCACAGCAAATCAGTTTTCTCCATCTAACCCTGTCTTCTGCATCCTCTTCTCTCACACCAACTACCTTCATGTCCTCTTTGATTACATCCATAAAACTCCTCTTTGGTCTTCCTCTTGACTACTCAGATTTAAGGTTGGCCACATGGGGGCGATCTAGCAGCGGTGACATCTGCATTGTCACAACATTTGATTGGACGATTGAAGAATGACTAGTCAGAGCAAGTTCAGGGAGAAAACTGCTAGTGATGTTCGATACCACGGATTTCCTTTCGAATCCAATACCGAGTAACATTCAGCCTGGTATCTGTAACAGTCCTGCACGAGTTCGGGTCCCGGCGGGTGAACCGCAAATTTGAATGAAACAGGTGAAACATTTTGTGTTGTGTCAGATACAGTTTCGGGTCGGGTCGGACCCAGTAGAGCGCGGGTCTAATCTGCGGTTTGCATTAGGTACAAAACATCATGTGCAACAAACTGTGTGTTAAGATTCTGTGTTCAGCGCCGTTTTCGTTCAGCTCCGCCTTCAACTGCAGTCGCACCCATCACTGTGGTTTGACTGTCATAGCAATAAACGTTTGTATTTAATTACCTCCGCCAAGGAGGTTATGTTTTACTGTGCGTTTGTTTGTTTGTTACCCGACTTTGTTTGTTAGCAGCATAACTCAAAAAGTTATGGACGGATTTTAATGACATTTTTAGGAACTGTTGGAAATGGCACAAGGAAGAACTGATTAAATTTTGAGGATGATCTGGAAGAAATCCTGCATTCTGGATCACTTTGAAATTTTCGTGAACATTGCGGTAAATGGAGCATAAAAGTTTGATCGTCAATATTTCAGGTAATGGATGAATATTTTCACTAATGGATGTTCATGGATGTTAAGGGTATGGTCTCCTATGACACCACCAAGCTTGATCCAGATCCGATCCAGATTCCAGATTTTATCGCGATTTTTTTTTGTTAAACATTGGCATCACCTGGCAAATCGTCATGGTTGGGGATACAATTTACAAGAGCCACTACTACTGTAATCAGATTACAGGTATTTTCTATAAATGATACATTTGATTGAATGACAGGGCATAAGGAACATTAAAAAAGTATGACTGTTGGATGGGAGTCACAATAAGCTTGGCGGAGGTCTGCGCTCTCCGAGTGCTTTTGTAGTTATTATTTTTTTTTTTTTTATTGTTTTTTTTTAGGAATTTTTTGTTCTCGAATTCCTAATGTTTCAGCGTTTTTTTTCGGGTCCTCCCATGACCTTTTTTTTTTTTTTTTTTTCATTTTGTTAGACATGCCACATTTGGAAAATAAAAGAAAACCCCTGTAATTTGTCATGTGTTGTCATATTTTGATCTATTTTTATGGCAAGTACTTTTTTTGGGTATATTATATCAGGTAAAAATCACCCGGCGATAGTGATGGTGTTACTTTTTATAGTGAAAGTGTTTTAGGGTTAAGTAAATATTGATGCTTGTGCTTTAGATGATGGACAGCTGTGGCTGTAGTAAAAGGAGACTGATTTCTGTTCATTGGATTTTTTGTTTTACTGATGGCGTTCATTCATTCATTCATTTTGTGATGGAACACCCTTTTATACTGTGTTTTTTGTAGAGTATTGATGGAACAGTATTGATATTCAAGGGTGGATTAAGTTAGATAGAACACCGCTGAAGGCCTAGGTGTGAAATGAACGGCCTGCCACAGCACAGTTCCCTTCTGTGTGACGGATTACTCCCTCTAGTGTGAAGTGTCGACTGTGAAACTTTACCAACA
Source organism: Ostorhinchus rueppellii (assembly GCA_030068375.1). NCBI lineage: Eukaryota > Metazoa > Chordata > Actinopteri > Kurtiformes > Apogonidae > Ostorhinchus > Ostorhinchus rueppellii. Next base: position 39,383,803 of record JAQQZY010000005.1, read on the forward strand.
TTATACAAGCACAAAAACTGTGATGGTGAGGGGAAATGGGAAAAGTATAATAGGTCAATTTGGTAATTTTTTTCCGACAGTTTCAAAGTCTGATAAATTTATATCTACCATCTTTTTCAATTATTTATTGCAATACTTTAAATAACCAAAAAAAGACTCCTCTTCAAGCTCAATTTTCTGGTGTTGGAATAAAACTTTCCTTTCAGTTTTTTTTAGCCTTCCTTATTTATTGCAAATCACATCATTATTTAACAATGTGTTACTGCACGTTGTTGCTTTTCCTCGCATCATGCAGTTCTAATTGTTCCATATTTTAAAAAGTAACGTATCATAAATTTGCACATGAATTAAAACAAATGGGACAAGTGTAAAATATGTGTTTATTACAGTCAGTGCAGGCTGAATAAATGCTGTTTTAGAATTTGAGAGCTGATGTTAGGAGTGCTCAGCCTCTCCAATAGCCCTGTTTCTATCATTATTTGCTTTTTCAGTTATTTAACAGACAGTCGGCTTCAAAGGCTACAGTGTTTTGCGAGTCTCCAGCTCAATAATTGCCCAGAGTTTGGAAATAAATATAAAAATTCAGAGATTTGACCACTTTTCACTTCAGCCTGGAAAGACAATTGTTTTGAAAAGTTTTCACTCTGTGTCCAATTACCCTGAAGAATACAACATCATGAGGCTTTAAAGTATAGCCACTAGTTTTTATTCATACCATGTGAACCAAGAACTTACCAGAGAGTCAGGAACTAAAATCCAACACAATGCTATGCCTGACTTGCTTCCTGTCTGACTGCACATCCTCATATACACAAAAAACCATCAGGGACGTTTGTCATTGGAAAAAAAAAAAGTTACTCTGTGAAAAGATTTATATTGTATGAGTTAGATTGTAACTGCCAGCATTGACTTTTTGATGAGTTCGAAAGCACAAATGGTTTAGTGAAAGAATGTGCTGATTTTAGACACATACAGTACCAAGGCCAGCAGATGGAATAGTTATGACAGTGTTTCTATAAGACACGTTTCTATAAGCTGACAGCACACATTATGAACCATGTGATGCATTATATACTCAGCCATATCAAAAGCTAAACCCAAAGTGCTTTCAAAGTGCTGCAGTGTGTTTGTACAAGTGCATTTCTGAGCATGAGTTGTCCATAAAAGCTCGGTAAAAGGGGAATTTAAGTTCAACTTCACATTGAACAATATGAAATGTCCTCAAAAGTTCTGCAAGTGTGTAAACAAATCCAGCACGTTGTTATTATCTATATTCAAATGAGAAGTTATTGGAGTGTAAGGGATGAAGCAGATATTATCCTGTTCATCCTGCTTCGCTTTAGCTGCATAGAAAAGAGCTGCCCTGGTTTGTTTCCTGCTTTGATGTGTGTTGATGAGTTTTGTTCATTTGCGGTGTTACTCCTGTGCACACAAACTAAACACACCAATGCTGTCTGAAGAAGTGGAATTAGTGAACTCATTCCCAAATCTGCTCTGGAGCAGTTTTGCTGTGGGAACTCGCTGTGAGTTCAGTCAACACAACTAGCCGACATTGAGGCTCAGAGGCTCCCAGACGATGCAGGTGCTTTGCAGATGAAGATTTCGTACGAGTGGAATCAACATCTGCTCGAAGTCAGCTGAAGAATGAATCAGTGTCTGGCAGGGACGAGTAACAGACCCATCGCCTTCTTTGTTTGGGCTGATTTGGCTGTTACACACAGTCTTCTTCAGGAAGCTCGCCAATGTTTTTATTTTTTATTTACTACTTTGTCTTGCTCAAGGGGCATCTGACCAAAGAGTGAACTTTCTCATGTTGCATTTGAAAAACACATCTACTGATTCATCTCAGAAAAATGGCTGCAAACGTAAAAGAATAATCCCAAACCCTGAGTTTGACACCATTTATTCACTATTGACAATATGGACCAGCCTCTAAAGCGATAATATCACTCTAACCTTGTAATTATTGATTTTTGTGTCCACTGTGCTGCAGTACAGACAGACATTGGATTCTTCACCCTGCTGCTTTCTGCTACAAGAAAGTTAAGAGAAAACCATCAACAATACTACTTAAAAAACTACCTGACGCTGAGGTTATAAGGTGAGCAAGGCTTTTCCAGCATGCCCATACAGTTGACAAGAGTGGAAGAGAGTCACATATCTTTATTTATCCATTTTTATATTTAAACCTTTTTTTTTGTTTGTTCTTTTAGTTATTTTTTTTTTTCTCAGTAAGATTTATGGTGTGGTAATACATTGATTGATTGATTGATGTATTTATTTCGAATATGAATGTCAAAATAGAGAAATAATAATAAACATTTATAAACAAAATTTAACATAGACATAATACATATTGGAAAAGGAGTGAGAAGTATAACTTAAAAGCTCCCACCCCTTCTCCTTAAATAAGTAACAACAATAATAACCTTCCTTGTCTAAACTTATTTATACTCTTATGCCTGATACATGTGGCCAGATCTAAGTTAAAAGGATGTGGAACTTTAGAAATGTATTCATCACCTAGCCTCTGTTCATAGTAGCCTAATACTTCCTTCTGACTTTTTAATTAATTAATTAATTTTTATTAATTACCTCCGCCAAGGAGGTTATGTTTTTGCCAGGGTTTGTGGGTTTATTTGTTTGTTAGCAACATAACTCAAAAAGTTGTGGATAGATTTTGATGAAATTTTCAGGATATGTCCGCTCTAGGTCAAGGAAGAGATGATTACATTTTGGAGGCGATCTGGATCTTTATCATTGCGAGATTGGCCATGGCAGCACTGAGTTGCATATGAGGTCATTCAGCGCCATCTAATGGAGGAAAGTACAAACACTACCTAAAAAACCCCAAAAAACTACAAACACTACCTTGGCGGAGGTCTGTGCTCCCCTACTGATTTTCTAGTTGTTATTATTATCATATTTTTTTTAACTGAATATCTTTCACTGGACTTTCCTTTCCAGGTCTACCGTTATTATTTCAACCAACTTATTCTAATTTTGTGCTACAACTGTACTATTTTAATTTTTTCCCCTTTTTTGTCAGATCATAATTGAGGGACATGTGACAACCTGTGCTTTTCAATAAAGATTTAAAAAAAAAAAGTGAAAAAAACAAACAAAAACTGACTGATCCCAGAGACCAGGGTCTGCCAATAGTCACCATTTGTAAGAAACCAAACATAACTTTTGTTAACTAGGTAAATTCAACCACATTTTAACAACAGAGATAAAGGATGAGAAAACAAGAAAAACTCTCTTTACTTGTTTAAGTATCCTTCACATCACCCTCTGCCATATGAGGGCAGTGTCCAGGCTTTAAGCGCCCTTCGAGGCTGTCAGACTGCACACATCCTCACACATTTCAATACCAACATTTAAAAACCCACCAGACTGTGAAGATATCACACTTTTCAGTTTGTTTACAGCAAACACAGAATGGAGACAATTTGCGTCAAATAGAAATGACAGATGGATTACACTGCCATTATCCTGAACTGTAACAGCGCTGCTACTTTTAAACAGACTAGATTCAATGGTTTAGCTGGAAATATTCAGCTGTGACAGACAGACATGTTTCATTTTTGATTTATTTGTGTTACAATAGTTAGGATTTATAAGGATTTCTCTAGGATTTTATCCTTTTTGGCTGAACTCACCAGCATGATGTTGCTGGCATCTTTTTGACATGAATGTTTTTATACTTTGTGAAGTCTTTAATGGAAGATAACACTAGAGGTTAAAATAAATGCAACGGCACTGGCACTTAGAGAGCACAGACCTCCGCTGAGGCCCCTAATCCGCTCTTCTTCTCATTCCACAATTATTAAACCACAAATCACAACCTCTGTTTTTCTGTTTTCTTACTTTTCTTCAGTTGGTGCTCCTGGTTACTTTTGGGTTGTTGAAATATATTCTTTAAGTGATCTGGGTTTGGCCACAACACTGGTTTGATCTGTCTTCCATAGGTATCTATGCTGACCTCGATCTACTGCAGGTCATGCTCCTGGATTTGGTGTATCAGATGCAGGTCCATACACAAAGAAATAACAAATAGGCTACAAACAAAAATGGGTAATGGTTTACCCGCTTTTTAATTTTCTCTTCATTTTCTCTGTACATACGACTTGGAATAACTAAAAATGTCACTCTGGAAGGCATTTTTAAAAAGCTATTGCAAACTGAAACAACATGTATATGGGGCCAAGAGGCTCAAATGAAGAGAAAAACATCTACAGTATAAAATATCTGCATTAGTATGCACAAGGCAATAGCTAAGGTAGTTCACAAATGCTAACAAAAACTTGCTGTAGCAATGCTGTGAAGAAATAGTCTGGGAGATGTAGTCAAGATATTTTGTTTTTATGAGAACAGTCCATCTGAAGAAGACTAAAGACAGATGATTGCAATTGATTGTAACAGCTAAGCTACAACAAATAAGTGTAACCTTTGGTGATGAGTATGTGATTCAAAGGTTTCAGGTCTGACATCCCTGAACATTCTCATGTTTACAATCAATAGTCTTGTGGTTCACTAAAGTGGATTTGTCAGCTATGAATAGAGAATAGTGATATGTTTGGTGAATTTGGTTATTTTTACATTTTGTTTTAACAGTATAAAACAAGGAGACATAAAAATGTTCATTATCCTGGAGGTCATGTAATTGTGATGGAACCAACAGTTCCAAAAAATACTTGTTTATTAAATGAACTCAGTTCAGGACTCCATTTACACACACCAGCCTTTGAAGACAGCAAGGCCATGATGTGTTTACATCTAAGGACCAGGATCTTTCAGTTTTAGTCAGAATGCCATTGCTATGTCCTTTAGTATGTTAGCCTTGTTGGTCTCAAGGGTTAGAATGCTAAGTGTTGTTTGGACATGGTGTCTCTAACTGGTTATTGAGGTTCTGTTTGGGGTTGCTAATGCAATCGTCCAGATTCACTCCTCAATATCAACATGTTTGGAAAATTATTTGGGCAGTGAACCTATGAACAGTTTAGGAGAGTCATCATTTAATCTGTAAACCATACACTTTACCAGTTAACCTACACTGAACATCTAATGTTCAGCTGGAATTGTTGCCAGCATTAGTTTAATGTACTGTTACCATGGTAACAAAGGTCGTAGTTCTAATTTTTGTCAGCACCTGACAAAACACTGCCTATAGTTAAAGCAACAAAAGATGAGGTGATAGAATGTAGAGTGAGCCTGTGACACTGTCACAGGTTCGTTTCAAACATTGGCAAATGATGGCTCAGTTGAGAAAAAAATAAGCTTCAGGTGTTTTATTTCCAGGGCGACACGGTGGTGCAGTGGTTAGCACACGTGCCTCACAGCAAGAAGGACCTGGGTTCGATTCCCGGGCGATCC
>JAQQZY010000005.1:39400074-39413329 GCA_030068375.1 Ostorhinchus rueppellii
TCTTTATGTTTGAAGCCTGAAATGTGGCGAAAGGTTGCAAGGTTCAAGGGGGCCGAATACTTTCGCAAGGCACTGTAGTATTAAATAGAACTTAATTGTATTTAGTGTCCAGGGTGTACCCCGCCTTCGCCCTTAAATAGCTGGGATAGGCTCCATGCGACCCCCATGACCCAAGTGAGGATAAAGTGGGTATAGAAGATGAATGAAAGAATAATTGTATTTAGGTGAAGGTCCTGGTCATGTATGGCAATTAATGTTCTAGAATGAGACTGAAATGAGAAATGAACACCCATCTTATACTAAAAAGTACACTGTAAAAAAACAACTCCCTGGACAGCATCCCCAGCCGTCATTGTCCCTATTGTCAAGTTAAAAGTCAAACATGTGACTCTTTAAACCCCACAGACCTACACAGCCACCGGATACCAAAAGCATCTACTGATCTAAAATGTTTTATAACTTTTGAACCAATAATCCTATTAATGCATGTAAATAATTCAGTTAAATGGAATCTCTCAGGTCATATAAGACAATCAGAGACTCTGTAGTGAACATGGAATACTAATAATTTTATTATTTTACCAGTAAAATCCATGTAGTCGAGCAAATGACAGCGGTTGTAAATGGTTGTTTTTATGTTCACTTACTGATTTTGTTTTTTTTCTTCAGTTTTCTCCGTTTGGATTTCACAACTTTAATTTTTTACATTTACGTTTACATTTGGTCAGTAAATTAAATGTAGGCTAAGGCCTCGTTTTCACTGGTAAATGAAAAATATAGATCAAATCATTTACTATTATTTAGGAATAGTTGCATATAGACAGGGTGCGATTTGTCCAAAAAAAAAAAAGACGGGAGGATGTTTTTTTTTTTTTTTTTTTGTCAGAGCTGGGGGGTGTACATGTCCTTGTATACATGGCTGTGTAGTCCATGATGAATTTGTCACATTTAACTCTCCTTTGCAGTGTCACAGTGCATGGGGAAGTGTGCAAATTCTGAGACTGCTGCCAGTTTGGTTCAGGTTAACGTTAGTGCCACTGATGTAGGATAAAGGTGTATTTCAATTGGTTTGTTGCCCCCCCCCGGATGAAATTCATTGAGCAGAAGTAGTTATGTAAAAACCAATCACACCCTGCATATAGACAGCATTCATTTGGAAGTTGCAACAAAAATACTTCTAGGTCACAGGTGTCAAACATGTGGCCCGGGGGCCAAAACCGGCCCACCAAAGGGTCCAATCCGTCCCCTGGGAAGAATTTGTGAAATGCAGAAATTACACCAAAGACATGAACAATCAAGGATGTTAAATTTTTAGGTCAATTCGATCTAAAGTGGGTTAGACTAGTAAAATACTATCATAATAACCTATAAATAATGAAAAAGGAAAAAAAAAAAAACAGTAAAATTACACAAAAAATATTTACATTTACTTTAGTTTTACAAAAAATGTGAATAATCTGACATTTCTTATGAGAAGTATGTGTAATTGTACCAATATTCTGCCTGTTACTATATGTTATGTGTATTTGTAGATCCACTGTGATCTGTAAGTAGTAGTAGTAGTAGTAGTGCAGTTTTATTTCGAGCACATAGAATCAAACAACAAAGAACAGTACAAGATGATGAAACAAAATTTTCTGAACTTGAAAAGGAGTGGGAAGAAGTATAACTTATGGACTCCACCCCTTTTTACAAACTAATACAATACAGTAAGTTGTGTTGCACATGTACAAATGCTAAACTCAGGCGTAATATTATTAAAATTGCACTTATTTTTAAGAATTTTCAGGCTGTTTATATTTTGTTGATGTTCTGTTCAAGTACGGTTCATAGATGTAAACGTTTTCATTACAGAATTTGACTTTTTCACTCAAAAACATCGATAAAACTTTGGAGTCAACATTGTTTACGAGTTCTTATCCTGTTATTTTTTATTATTTTACTGGTCCGGCCCACTTTAAACCACATTAAGCTGCATGTGGCCTCTGAAGGAACATGAGTTTGACATCCGTTCTTGGTTTTTAAGGGTTAATAGATGTATTGTCTACTTCTGTGTTTAAAACATTCAATCATAAATTAACAGTAGAAATGAACATCTGCTCAGGATTTAGGCCTATTAATAAAAACTGCTATTATGGCAGGAATGAATGGATAAATGATGAGTTCCTGACTGGACGTGATCCGGGCAAACCTAACTTTTACATTTCTGGATCTTGTAACGCATGAGTCGGTCGCTCTGATCAATCAAACATCTTTAAATCATCTTCATCGTCTGCATTACAGAAGAATAGCTGCAGAGTCCACTTCCTCCTTTCTGCAGCAGTCGCCAAGGGCTGCAGATGAGAATCTAATAAAAGGCAGGAGAGAAAATGGCTTCATGTCTGTGTAATACATAGAGGTTAAATGGGAAGGAATTGGCTTTAGATTGAAGTGATTTGTGTGTTTTAGCCTGCAGTTCCACCGCTGCCGCTTCAATAATTGAATTACTTAAAAATCAGACCAGGCTGGAGCAATTCTCACTCATATACGCTTCAAATGTGTGAACCAGCGTACAAAAACACACTGGCTCTCACACGTACGCGCACACACAACAGGCGTTCCTTGGGAGATGCGTTCCTCCCTTCATCTCTTTTATGAGCGAGAGGCTTCAGAGGATAAGCGTGAGATCAAACACAGTACCGGTTAAACCACAGCAATTACACTATCCACCTGAGGGAGAAAGAGGGAGGGGAGGGGGAGGCAGAGACAGAGCGGGCAGAGGGAGGAGGACAGATAAAGAAGAGTCTGTGAGAATAAGTGTAATAAGAACAGATTGCAGATCAGGAATTCAGAGCACTGCTGAATTAAATGGGTTTTGGGAGACAGGGATTGTTCAGGTAATGTGTTTTAATAAGATACGATTCACATGAGCCTCTAGCGTGTGTGCAGGTATACACAGTGTTTCCTGTATCGCTGCATTAATTCACAAATGCACAAGTTATAAGTTTTGTTAATGAAAATGTTGTTGCTCACTGTGTCAACTATACGTATACTTTACGATATCATTCTTCACAGTAATGATGATGCTGAAGTAATTAATTTATGGAGAATTAATTAAAGGCTCAAGAGACACACACACACACACTGTTGATTCACATCAGTGTTTGTGTGATGTTAAGTGTTTCCTTATGTACTGTCCTACATGTGCGTGATTTGCACATGATTTGGCTGGAGTAACACTGTTCTTATCAAAAAACATCTGTAATAAGTAGAAGTAATACAAGTATTTCTTAGTGGCGGTGTTTAATAAATATTTAAGGGAACTACTTTTCTCTTTGCATTTTGGAGCGTAGACTTTGATAGAGAAAGACTGAGATCATTGAGGTTAAGCACATTAACCTCCCACTTTTTGTTCCCAGCTGCTAATATTGTGAAAGTTTTCAAGGCTATGCACTGATGTTGTGATGAATATTAATAGCAGATTAAAAGCATTTACAGCGCAGGTCAAGCCTTTCAGTTAGAAACACCTGGGAATTTACTCTATTGTAAATAGGACTGGGATAAAATAGAGGCGTGATGTCACAGCTAGTGGAAGTCACCATGGTTGCGCCCAGAGGTGATTTGTGTCACAAGGCAAACCAGGCAGCTGCTTGGGGCCCCCAAGCCACTAGATGGCGAACAAGAGTTGACACGTCACTACAGTATAGTGGCGATCGCGTTTGTGAAAACGAAAAAATTACTTTGAGAAAATGAAGAGGAACTATCTATCAGGGAGCGATAAAAGGAAGAGAAAAAAGGATTAAGAGAGGAAAAAGCAAGACAGTGGTAAGTGGAAGAAATTACGATATAAATGATGCTTAAATGCTGCTAGCAGAGAAGTGTCTAGGCTCTGCTGCGAGTCTGTCTTCACTCGCCTTAGTAAGCATTTTGCTTTTTGTGTACTATGAGTATTTCTAAGTGAAACTGCAAATGGCCTGTATTTTGAATTGTGCCAACTTTTTTTTGTTTTAAGCAGGAAACTCATTATTTTGTTTTAAATTGTTTTAAATTACTTTTTATAAGCTTTTTAAAAAAATGGTGACATGATGGTGGAGTGGTAGTAGCTAAGGTAGTACCTTAAGTAGCTGGGATAGGCTCCATGCGACCCCCGTACCCTCGAGAGGATAAAGTGGGTATAGAAAATGAATGAATTAATGAATGAAGCTTTAAAAAAGTCCATTCACATGTTCAAAATGTTAACTTTCGAAATAAAAACATTTACTGTTTACAATTTTATGTTGATTTATTAAAATGAACTTTGTTTAGAGGGGGGGCCCCAGTGAATGTCTGCTTGGGGCCCCAACAGACCCTAGAATCACCTCTGGTTGCACCCACTGAGTGGCACAAAGAGGGAGATGAGTAGCAGCTTTGGCTTGAATACTGCGAAAACTTCAGAATAACCTAAAAAATGGGAAGAGCTGTCGTGCCATTGATTGCACAAATAGGTTTAAACAGCAGTCAGAGCTATGTTTGTACCAGCTTCCTAAAGCCAAAGACAGAAGAAACAGATGGAGGTAAATTTGTTTCTTTATCCATTAATCGAAAAGAATACATTTGCAATGAAAAAGAATAGATTTGCAACCAAAAAAGAGATTTGAGAGAAAAAAACAATTAGTGACAATCAACAAACAAGTTCATTTGGCTTATAGATCAGTCCTTTTTGCTTGTGAGTTATAAACTTTTGCTTGAGACTTCCAAAGTTTTGCTTGAAAATCACTCCTCTTTGCAACTTCAAAAGTTTTGCTTGCGAATTTCACTGCACTCCATGGGCGGGGCCTACACTGATGGATGAGAGAAGAGTTTCTATTGGTGGGTCTAACCTGGCTCCAGCTTCAGTTAAACCCACTCCAACCCTCCATAAGAACAGATGGATCGCTGCGATGGGCTTTATGCACAGCTCCACTACTTCAGGAATTAAAACCAGCTCCTTTGTTTCCTGTCTTTCATTACTGGATGAACTGATTAATCCAGGTGTGTCTGCTCATTTGCTGAGGTCAGACACACCTGGATAAATCAGTTTGTCCAATAATGAAAGACAGGAAACAAAGGCGGTGGCTGAAGTTCAGGAAGTAGTGGAGCTGTGCATAAAGCCCATTCATTGAAATAACTGGAATCCAGGCAACGAAACCTGGATTTGTGGTTGGCATTTGGTGTCAGGTAATGTTAACTTATGCTGTATTCTTGGGTAGAATCATACCTTAAATTACATATGGTTTTGGCTAACATTACTTCTTAGTAAAGCTCTTAATGTTAGCATCTGTCATTTAGTTGTATTTTTCATAACTGAAATGTTCTGTCTTCAGTTGTGTGATTATGAACCTTGTGCTCTACATGGTTTGTAAACTCGCTTAAACTGAGACTAACCCAGTTTTCCAAATAAGGGGGTACTCTAGCACAAAGCTGGTGTAGCTGTGTTCTGTCAAGTATTGGATGTTAACTATATTTAAATATCAGAAGTACAAGTAAATCAGACACTCACTGAGGGTTGAACGACTGTAAATCAGTAGTGAACTGAGCACTACAGCTGGGCCATCACCTTGGCAACCACTGCCAAGAAAACACATCTTCCCTGACAAAAAAAAACCAAACAAACTCAAAAACAATAGTATGTTGAATTGAAAGCACTCGACAGCTGTAATCCTCTAATTAATGATGACGAGGATGTCAACAAGCAACCTGCTCAACAGAAACTTCACAAAAACAGCAGATCATTTAGGCTTCAAATAAAAATGTCATTAATTTAATTCCCTTTAATTTCACCGACAAATCCGGCCTTGAAGTTCGACCAAGCATCGAGGCTTTTGTTTGCTTTCAGGATTTGCATTGTGTATTTTCCCAACATTAAAAATCAGGTCCATGTAAATGTCAGGACACGTGATTTCCACCACATATCAATATTCGTAGACCATTTGTTGTTTGGTAGCTTGTATAGATCCATGTCCAGTCCAATTGTCCTTAATTTGATGTTATATTCCACAGATTTCCCAGTCCCACTGTAGTCCACCATGTTGAGCTGCTTTGTTTTTGCCACTCAGTCTGACTTAGAGGGGCGTGGCCTGGGGGGGGGGACCTAAGTGCATACCCTCTACATCAATATGATGAACACAATATTTAATCTTACAATGGATTATCAATGCGCTCTTACCACGTATCTTTTTTTTCTAATTATTATTATTAAAATATTGCTGTTATAAACTTCTTTCATTGTTCCTCAGTGAGTTGAGTCACTTTTTGCACGCCATCCAGGAGGCGCTCCTTGTGCATAAATTGTGCTTAAGTCACAGAAGAAGAAAAAACAAACATCAACTCAGATATGACAGACTGGAGCAGTGAAATTTAACGGAAAGATAAATAATGAGTTATGCAGTACCTTCTATGACTAAACTCCTCTACCATTACATTTCTGTGCATCTGGATCATTCCAGTCACTGTTCCCATTAGTGCTGGTGTATCCCAGAGAAGGTTTTACAGTGTATTGTCTCCAGTAGCGTGCGGAAAATCCTCATTTAAATAGGGTGGTCTCCAAGACTTTGCACCTGTTGTAATTTGCACACAATCTCCGTCAATCACCCACAAACTATGGTTCAACCCCACACAAAATTCTAGATTGTGCAAATTACAGTAGCACACACAAATTGGGACCTTTGAAGTTCCGGCCCTTGAGTTTTAACTACTTATGACTAAACACAAATGGGAATAGTGGGTTTAACTCTACCCCCCATTTGGACGCTCGTTTAACTGTCAGGTTAGATGTAGTTCAGTGTGACACCATATATTAGTTTGTACTGGAAATATTTGATGCAAAACCAAACCTGCAACAACACCAAAGGACAGATTTACTGACACTTCCCACCACTGCAAACCTGGGTTTTACACTAAAGAAAGCAAAATAATAAATAAAAATATGGTAGAAACTGGCATGAACACAGTACATTCAACCTCATCACTGCTAAAAACCCAACTGCGTATGTATTTGTAGGAGTTCCCATTTCAAAATGAGCTGCAAAATGTCATTCACTAAAGCTTGCAACTGTTGATTTTAGCCTTTATTCAATGCAGACAAAAGCATGTCTTAGCCTGATTGTGCCCGGTGTGACCATGACACAACAGTGAGCAGGTGGCAGAAGAAAACGGGATTTTCTCCACTCGTGCTATTGTGCTTTTGAATGACGGAGGAAGTCATTATCAGAGCACATTTTCACCTGCTTTGTTCCTGGTCCTGAGATCATTATTGGAGTAACGTGGCAGAAGTCAGTGCCATGGCAGCTTCGAATACTACTTCCCTACATGTCCCCTCTGCATTAGCCTCCCTACCATTTTCTTTCATTTCTTCTATGGAATACAGCTTTCCCCTCCTGCGTTTACGTCACTTGCTACTGTAATCCAGATCTGCCTTTATGAACACGTTGAACATTATGATTTTGAAGACCTGTAGGCCACTATTTTAGATTTGGTTACATTCATCCATTACTTCCACCTTCTGCTGCCTCTCCTTGGTCTGTGTCGCTGTTTCCAGACTGAAACGCATGCATGAAACCTACACTTGAGTTTGTCACATTACAGAGACAGGTGGTGTCAGGCACAACAAACCCCGCCCCTCACACGTATTATAGCATATTTTGGTATCACTCCAGCTGTGCGTGTGGTGATGTCAGCATATCTGTTGCATCTATATATGCGCCAAGTTTGACGTAAATTTAAACAAATTTGATGTTTTTAACGACATTTGAAATGTTGCCCATTATAAATAAATAGGAGAAAAAAAAGATTTTAAAAATTCATAGAAAATTTGGACTTTGACCTACTTTTCCCAAAATGTTATCACATCTATTCTGGGTCACTGCCAAGCTACAAACCCAATGCGATATGAATTCAACCAATAGTTTTTTCTGTTACAGACATTTGAAAATTTGCCCATTATAAGTGAATGGTAATTTTCTTTTTTTTAATAATTCATTTAAAAATGTGAACTTTGACCTTCTTTTTTCTAAAATGTAATCAGATCTAGTCTGGGTTACTGGCAAGCTATAAACCCTATTTGGTATGAATTCAACAAATACTTTTTTTTTGTTACAGACATTTGAAAATTCGCCCATTATAAGTAAATGGGGAATTTTTTTTATTTATTTATTTTTTTTTATAATTCATAAAAAAATTGAACTTTGACCTACAGTTAAAAAATGTAATCAGATCTATTCTGAGTTACTGGCGATCTTTAAACCCAGTTGTGTATGAATTCAACAAATAGTTTTGCTCCTAGAGTGTTAAACAAAGAAACAAATAAACAAAGAGGGTTAGGGTTAGTTCTGGGTTAGGGTTGGGGCTGGGTAAGTTCTACCTGTGTTGTAGAATCCATGTATCTTCATAATGTGCATTCATGCATAATCAGGTTCTGTTGGCCTTTGTCAAGCAGGACAGGTTATTACTGAAATGAACTCATGTTTAGACTTTTAAATCATCCACAAAATTTCCACAATCCCTTTGGTATTTTGTCTAAATTATGCGCTTGCTAATTTGTGCTGCCTTAATAAATCTGGCTGCAAATGTTTCACCACAGCAGCAAAAGACATAGTAGTAGTAGTAGAAAACATCACTTCAAACACCAGACTTGCACCACAGGACTTAGAATCTGATTGACCCCAGATTCACCCCGTCAGTCTGAAGAGAGATCCAGTCCCTGGGTTGGTTTTCAGCCCGGATTATTTAGTAATGTGAGGGATGTTAGCCCTGATCTCAAACATTTCAAATGAAAAGGATGGATGATTTCATCAGCTGGACCATAATATCCAATAAGAGCATGGTAAACGACATCTGCTCCTATTTTTCACATCACGCACTGTGGCCACCAGGTGCCAGAGGGGGCACAGAAATATCTTAAAGCTCAACATCATAATTATAATAATGATGATACTAAAATTTAAGATGAAGTGCAACTACCATAGGAACCATTACTGTTATACTTACAGCTATAAGCAATACAGGACAACACAGACACACAGTGGTACAGTTGACATGAGCTGTGGAGTCGTAGATCTAAGTGTATGTGTGTGATTTACTGTTTGTTTATATGTTTTGTGAGGGCGGCAGTAGGGAGTCCAGACGTCCAACAGCGACCCCGGAGCTGGAGATGAGACCACTGTCAGTAAACATACTAGTTTGGACAGACATAAACATTATGTGACAGTAAAAATCTCACTTTCATCACACTGTCATCTCATTTAGCATACTTGTGTTTTTCAGAGCAGCATGTTGTTGCACCACATTAGTCTCCATTTGTTACCGTCTACATCCTCACGAGATCACATGATGTGAGAGAGTCGGTGTCTTGTCCTGTCAGATGTGATCAGTATGGGTACGTTTGAGATATCTGTGAAGGTTCATCTTATCTTTATGATGCAACCTTTACCTCTAAATCAGTTAAAACTCCTGTAAGTCTGAGCCGGCCTTTAGTAACATGAGCAACTATGAGGTTTTGTTTAATATGTGTTCTGTATTATATGAACACATGTAAATAATTGGTGTAAAATACAGTTTGTCATCTCTTCATGCTCACCATTTAGACGTTCAGAGGCTCCGTAGTTACCATGGAAACACTGTCATCTTCTACAACATTGAATCACCAGTGAAACCCATGGAGTTGGATCAATGAAAGTGGACGGAAACGCTTGTGTTTACATTCAATTATTGATATATTTGCTGAAAAAGTCGGTTTTTCTTCAGTTTTCTCTGTTTTGATATACTAAGACTTTAAATTATGCCGAGTTTCATGAATGTCTAAATTAAATATAGGAAAATACATGATTTACAGTGAAAAATGCAAAATACAGAGGATATAGTGTAATAAATGATGATAAATCACTTAAGAAAGATTAATTAGAGAAAAAATTCATTTGAGAACTGACATAAAACTAGCACTGAGTTAAAAACTAATATGTGATTTTCTCTTCATGTCACTGCAAATGGAATGACAGTTTAAGACACTGTAAAAAGTAAAACACCGAATCAACTTAAACATTTTTCTTCAATAGGTCACACACAAAAAAGAAATTAGTTGAGTGAACCAAATTAAGTTACACTGAATATAATTTAATTTGGCTCACTCAACTATTTATTTATTTATTTATTTATTTATTTATTTATTTATTTATTTGTGTGTGTGTGACCTATTGAAGAAAAATGTTTAAGTTGATTCAGTGTTTTACTTTTAACAGCGTAGACAACCAGGAGGACTGTCAAATTCTCACCAAAGTGTTAAAGGGTCCGTATGCAGAACAAGAGGGCTTCCTTCTCCAGACTTCTCACCCTTGGACACAGCTGTCCAGCAGAATACTGATGGCGATTCCTGACCATTTGACATGAATACTGTTGCTCCAGCTTTAAGTTTGATGCATCAGCAATATTCCCTTTACAGCAACCAAGATGCTGGGTTGCAGTTTTACCAGATTATCTTCACGTTTCAAGATTTTGCTTGTGTTCAGATTTATAGAGTCATCAATATTCAACAACTGTTTGCATAAGCAGAGATACTATATATGCAGTGTAAGTAACAGTTAGCATGTGTGTTGGACCTTTGAGCTTTGAAGCAGCGCTGTCAAACATGGAACGGGTTTTACATTAGTTTACCGAGGCTGACAAGAGTTGACGTAAGTCAAAAGTAATACAGAGGTCATGTAATAAAGTAAGGTATTACTTTTAAATAATAGTAACAAGTAATCTGCAATGTATTACAGTTTGGAAGTAACTTGCAGAACCATTAGACTTATGCGCAAAACTATTGATATTTACTAAATGTCAAAAAACAGAAGTGCGTAATGTTGGTTTTTCCATTAAATCACAAATGCAATAATTTGTTTATTTATTATGACAAGGGGTCATTCCGTAAACATGGCAATAAACATATTCATTATTATTATATATTACCCCTCTATTCCGTACTAAATAAAAAAGTATTCCGTTTCCTGGTGTGTCCTCACATACTGGACCATGTTTCTTTTAAAAACTTCTTCTTTGCTTATTGTAATGCCCATCCACGTCTGTTTTTTTTTCCACATGACTACTTGCGATAAAAGGTCTTGTGCAATATACCTATTTCATGTGGACGACACTATGGGGCAGTGGATAGCACTCATGCCTCACAACAAGAAGGTCTTGGGTTCGATTCCAATACTACTTTCTGTGGAGTTTACATGTTCTCTCCATATCTGCGTGGGTTCTCTGTGAGTTCTCTGTGGGTACTCCAGCTTCCTCCCACCATCCAAACACATGCACTGGTAGGTTAATCTAAGTTATCTATGAACTGCCCCGCCCCCCCACCCCCACCTCTCTAATGTCAAATATGTGCTGTGGCTCAAACAAGGTTGGGAAACACTGCTTTACATAATTTAAAACAGAAGCTAAGGTGATGATGTTTCCTGAGGTGATGGGAAAGTCCAATCATTTTAAGGATCTGGATCATTCTGAATCACACTCTGATTGGATCGGGCTCGAATCATTTGAGCTAGAATAGTCCGGTCACCCCAACAAACACGAATCTGGATCCAAGGACTCACACTAGTGCGCTCTGAGTAACTGAGTGTCTACCTTAGAGTAAATGAACACATGGATCTGTGAGTCATGAGTCATTTTAGGGATTCAGGTAAAATATTCGAGTTGGGATTCAGTCGACTGTCTCCAGTTTCATGAGGTGATGCTTACAGTAGGTTCTCTGCAAACACAGCCATCATATTTACTGACCCGCCTGATGAGCTCCCCTCAGGGAAACCTTCAGACATTGCCTCCACTAATGTTCTGCACAAAGGCGAGATTTTTTTTTTTTTATTGTTTATGAGAAACAGCGCTCTCAAAATATACCTCGGTGCATGCCAGGCACCTGATTTAAGCGATTACATGTTTATATCTCATGCAGCCTTTGTTGTCTTTAATGTCACCTTCCATTCAAGACCAAGCTTTTGTCTTGTTCCTTCACTTTGTCTCGTCAGTCCAGACTTTGATTCAGTCACGGTCCTTTTACTTTCATCTGCTGAAAGAAGAATGCTCGTGCTCACATAAGGTAATTTTTGGGTTTGTACAAATCAGCAGGATTTGTAACATCATACATATTGTAAAGCTGTTTATGATCTATTATCATGTGAAACTGACATCATCAGTGCCAGACAGTGAGATGTTATATATAAAAAGGAATTTAATGAGAGCTGGGAACATCAGGAGCCAGATGCATGAACAAATGTGTGCGCACAAAAATAATACATATGTATAAACGTATTATTATTGACATATTTTTGAATATTTCATCAATAAACATGAACTCAAGATAGAGGCAGAATTTAAAATGAGAACCTCTTTATCATCATCATCACCATCACTGTTTTGAAACCTATAGTTTGCCATGATGTCTTTTTGGAGCCAGAAGTAACCACATATGGGCAAAAGGGGCGTGGCTACATAAGCCTGAGGGGGTTCCAGGTGAGCTTATGATAAACACTAGCTTACTGATTGAAAATTTCATCAACCAAAAAACAAAATAAAATACTTACTTCTATAAGTTCAGTTCAGTTCACACTACTTTATTCATCCCCATAGGACAGTTTAGTTTATAATCTACCAGCTGTTGATTTCAACAAATACATCAGTGTAAGTCAGTGGGAACCTGGGCTTTTTTGAGCCAACAGCCGTCAGTGGTTTTACAGCTTTAAGATGCTTCTGCTTTGGCTCCATGTTGAAGCAGAGGTCCTTAATCCTGTATGTAATTAATAGTCAGGGGTGATAAACTATTGGTAATGTCTGAGCATGTGCAAAATTCCCATTGTTCTCAACTGCCTTTCTGCAGTTTGTGACAGAAGCACACATGCATGTGGCTTAATGCAACTTAAAGGGGTCATATTATGAAAAATGGACTTTTGAGCAGTTTCCTATCAGTAATAAGCATCACCGGGCTGTCTACTATTCCTCCAAGTATGAAAAAAAATCAATTTTGTCCCTCTTCAGTTTTCTCCTTATCTCTAAGATATGAGCTTCAAACGGGCAGATTG
Source organism: Ostorhinchus rueppellii (assembly GCA_030068375.1). Taxonomy (NCBI): domain Eukaryota; kingdom Metazoa; phylum Chordata; class Actinopteri; order Kurtiformes; family Apogonidae; genus Ostorhinchus; species Ostorhinchus rueppellii. Next base: position 39,413,121 of record JAQQZY010000005.1, read on the forward strand.
CACTTCCGTGACTTGGTGACGGCAACAAGTCACAGAAGTCCACTCGACCCACCCCCCTCAGGTTAGAGGCACCGCCTCTGAAAAGGTTTGCCACACCCACAGAAATTTAAGAAGGTGCGTCATTTTCTGCTCGCAAACGCTCCGGTGAGAACAATGGTGACAGGAGGATCAGGAAGAAAGCATTGCTCTGTTTCTGCACAAATGAGCAT
>JAQQZY010000005.1:39596906-39613013 GCA_030068375.1 Ostorhinchus rueppellii
AGTTTAGATTAGAATATTGTATTTTGTTTTTCCTATTCTGTTTTGAGAATAGCGTTTTTAGTTTTACCTTTTGAAGAGGAGTTTTTGTTTGTTGTTTTAGCCCTACCCTCTCCTACCCTCCTTTAGTTGTTTAATAAATATTGTGAAATTTCGTTTTGGTTTTTGGTCTGGATCTTGTAACTTGGGAGTTGGTGGTGATCTAGTTGAGCACATTATGTACGTCCTGGTGAACCCCTAGGCTGGGACGTAACAGCGTGCAAGATGGACCAAGAATTCAGCAGAACTTCAAGTCTTTTGCATGGAGGAATGGGATCTAAAAATCTAAAAATATCTGGCTATAGAAGGTAGATACTGTATCTGCTTTAATATCTGCCCAAGGGGGTCTGGTTTAGTGTGAAGGGTGCACCAGAGCAGTTATTAAATAAGATTTATGTATTTAGTAAAAAAGCTTGAAATATTGTCCTTTTTTCATACATAACAGAGTTTGAGTTTACATTTTATTTACAAAAAAAAATCCCCAAAATATTTTCATTTTTCAAAGGATGCTCATTTTTTTTGCACACTTGTATTCCCCCAGAAGATTAGGTTTTATATAAACCGTAAAAAAAAAACAACAACAAACCTATGATATACAGTCTTCTCTAACACCACAGTGTTTCCATGCAGCTGAGGCCAACAGGCAGCTAAACTAAGCTACGATCGCTGTGGAGCGATCATCATGGAATCACCGTTGAAGAGCCTGAGCTCGTCCAGGCTCCACTTCACTCATTTTCCTCTAAGCCTTTGCCGTCTGTGGCCAAAGCCAGACTCACACAGCACAGAGAGATGGTGTTAACATGTGTCAGTGTTTACAAGTAGGACTATGTTCATGATTGACGTGGAGGACAAACAGCAGTTTTGTCATTGTTCCTGACTCAACTGCTCAGTAGTATGATGCCATTTTGTCTTTGCTTGTCCTCACTAAAGCTGCTGTGAAAGCTGTCATTCACATCCAGCTGCACATTAACACTGACACAGCAATAAATGATGCTTTACATTCCAGTGAGTAGTGACAAAGCAGACCAAACCCAGTGTTTTTCTATGGCAGAAATCATCGTTTTAGAATGAATTCAAGAAATAACCTCCTCCTGAAAGCCCTGATGAAACTGTATCTCACAGCTTAATCCAACACTGACATTTAAATAAATGTGTTTTGAGCGTCATCGTCGCTGTAGGACAGTTATTGCTACATCTCACTCTGGCACATACTTTAAAGTGTTTCATCTGACTGAGGGAGCTCCTCCGTGTTTTTATAAACATCTTTTAATGTAAATGGGGCAACCGAGGCGACAAGGGTAGAAGGAAAGTGATGATTCATTATGCCACAGATCTAATTTTCATAGTTTTGATCATAATTTTTAACGTTTAGTGTTAAAATCGAAGGGAAACAGGACGTCAGAATCAGACAAGTTGTAAACAAGGAGTTTAGGACTTTATTTGGTGGTAAAACCTATATGATGTGTAAAATGCATTAATGTATGAAAAACTGCATTAAGCTTTTTTTTTTTTTCTAAATGAACTGCCTCCAACAAGCAGTGTTCTACAAAACTTAGAATAAGTTTAGATTGTTTTCTGACATTTAGGTCTTGCTTTGACAAAGCATGCTGCTTTCTGTGTTTGTTTGTTTGTTTGTTTGTTTTTTCAGGAGAGTGAGAAATTTGCTGTACAATGGTCACCACTGACAATTTACCAACACTTGAATGAGAATCTCATTACAGCTAATATGTAATGTGACCAAACCAAAACCACAAAGTCCAGTTTTTTTTTCCTTCTTTAGTCATGCATTTTTACTCTCCTAGTTCTTTTTTAATGTGTAAATGTATGTATTTATCTATTTTTGGTTAAGTATCATTACTATCAATGTGCCAAAATGAGCAATATGCCTGGTTTGCCATTCCAGTCTGTTGTCCAAATGATTTAGTATAGATCTTTAAATGTAACACCTAAAAATCTTTCTTAAAATTTGACATAAAACTTTACATTTTTTCAACAAAAGTTGCTTTCTAGATGCATATTATAAAAGGTCTTACTGGTTCTTCACCCTCACAGGCTTTATGATTTTAACCTTTGGTCAGAATAATACACTGTTATAAAGTGGGACGTATTGGATCATGGGGTTCTCCACTGGGTTGCACTGGAGCTGATTTGGAATCCAGTTAGACCAGTTACAGTCGATGCTAACTTTTATGGAAGCAAATTTTCCAAATAAAGAGTTCCGGATTTTTTCTGTTTATATGGATGGGATGTGGCTCCCTCTGGTTTAATGAATGAATACAATACATCCCCTGCTAAATGCAACTGCTATGTTAAACATTGCCGGGCTAATTTCAGCTGGCACTTCCTAAATGTTAATGTACACTTGTGTCTATAAAGCTGGGGAGAACAGCAGGCACACCTGTCAGTCACATATAAAAGCCCTCTAATAGCCCTAATACAATAACACAACAATCATTTACAAACTGACTGCTCATGCAATTAATAAAAGGTACACCTCAAACAACAAAGAGTCTCAGAGGGCTTAGTAAAACCTTCTATTACTACAGATTAGTTGAGTTAATTTTAGGGCTGTCAGTGGATTAAAAAAGCATCTAAATAATATCAAATGTGTTTTTGTCTTAAAATTCAACATTATTAAAATATTAAAATGTGAAATCGTATAAGTAAGAAAGCAATGCAAAGGGCATACAGTATATGTGAAGCCAAACTTTACTATTTCATATCCTCTTTTTATCTTTGAACACAGATTTAATCCTGTGAACCACAAATGTTTCAGCAAAATCTACAAGGTCATCAAAACTGTCTGTCATTTAAGTATTTTATCTACATTAGAGCAATGATAAAACCCAGAGCTGTATGTCAAAGAGCTCTTTGAATTAAAAATAAAAAACCTACGGTGACATTTCAATTAGAAATGAGCTTCAAAGGCAGTAATTTCTTAAATACACTAATAAATGATATTTAATAAGTATAGATGTGTTCCTAGTACCACCAACTCCCACCTGTTTGACCTTATAGAAACTACTGCGCTCAGTCTTTCTTTAAATAAGCACTTTAACATGTTGGGTTAGGGTGTAACAATGTATGCATGTGTTTGATGGTGTACGTATATAAGTCACTCATATTCAGTTTCCAGCACTAGAGTATGTACACACAGCAGCAGAAAGAGAGAGAAAGGCTAAACGAAGAGATCGAGTACCAGTATTTTTTCTAATTGTTTCACTGTGGTTGCTATCGAACACAACTGTACTTTCACACAGCCGTCATCCACCACTGTTACGCTATCTTCTTAATCTGTTACATAGTTTATAATTTATCATCAAAATGTATTATTGAGTCAAATGGAGTCAGGATTTTCAGCATCGAACAGGCGTCAGGGCCCATCAGAGTCATAGTGGCTGCCCCTCACTCAGAGAACTCTGCGGCTGATTGCAGGTAGTCTGAAGTCAAAACCTGAAAGATATCACTGAGAGCAGCAGCAGATTTACACTAATAACACTTCACACTCAGAGAAACACATTTACACACTTCTACACACAAACATATGCAGTTTGGCCTCCATCACCCACTCATATAAAACTATGTTCATTTTTCCATAGAAGAGGAATATCTTATGAAAGGGAATCAATTAAATCATTTCCATTGGTTCATTTGTGCTTTTATACACTGGATGAGACTTGTAATTGTTTTCACTCAAGGTGCAAGATGTGTTTAGAAAAAGGACTATGTGCTGAAACAACACTACTTAACTCACTCATCACTGGAAGTGCCTGGAATTAAAAAAAAATAAAAAAAAAAAAAAAACTAAGTACATTCAGCATTGACTGAAAACACTCAAAGTCAGAACATTTACAGCATTTCACTGACTGAATAAATGAAAATTCTATATGTAATGTAAATTAAAAGCCATAACAGGTGATTTTAGAGACAGATTCACCCTTATCAGACTTGACTGAAAAAATCTCTTTTTTCTGTCCACTCGTTCCTTCCTCTTGAGCGTCTTTGCTTCCCCTCTTTTATGCTTTACCCTCTTTAAGCTCCTCTCCAGCTCTACAGTACCTCCCCAGAAAGCTTTTCTTTATCTGCGTCCATCACTGTATTTTACATGCATTTATCCACGTCTGTGCTGTGTGCCGAACTGCTCATTTCAAGGGCATCTAAACTCTAGACACCAAGGGAGATGTAAATATTACTCATCCACTTCCCACACTTCAAGCTCCTCTAACCTTTAAAGCCACTGGTTACCAATCAAACATGCAATTTTGACCCGAGGGTCTGCAAGATTTCTTCCTAATTAAACACTTCAGCTGTTGATTTCACTGATTAGTTCACACTTGTGGTTGAAAATCAGTGTAGCAAGCTGCGTCAAACTGCAGAGGCGACCAGAGGTTCATGCGCATACAAAATACAGTCATGAGGCACGATCACAGCCAATGAGCACAACACTGCAGGTATCTACTGACCTGCACAGAGCGTCGGAGCGACAGGTGTGCTGTAGCTCCAGACATGTGGGTTTGTGCTTTTCTTGATGGGAGCAGTCAGGAACGATAGTGCGCCTACGCCGTTCAGCACAGGCCTGGTCCCGACAGGAGCAGAAGAGCAGAGGGTAACTGAGCTCCCATGACACCCGCTCGAAAAACTGACGCAGGGCCTAACAAACACAGGACAGTGACAGTGTTGAATGGACGACAGTTGTTATCAGCTTGATGAATATGCAGATGAAAAAGAACAACTACCACTTGTCATTTATATTTCATACATATTTATAAGAGATTTTTAAAAAGCTTCGGAGTATTTGCTTTGAAAGAATGGCTTATAAAAAGGACCCAGAACCATATGAGGGCCACAATCTGACTTCAAATCAATAAAGGTGTCCCACAAGGCTCAGTACTGGAACCTGCTTCATCTGTTATTGGGTAAAAAAAAATGCATTTTTATGCAGATGACACAGTTCTCTACAGTATGGCAGAATCTGCTTGATTAGCAATTATGCCTCTTCAGTGCTGATTTGGAATGTGACCTCAGTAACGACAAGCTAGCTCTAAATTAAAATTCACATTCTTCTCCTAAACTAGAAACTGTGACTGTGATAACATTCCCACCTTCACTAAAATGGTCCAAAAAGTGAAAGAATGACACAATATAAGTATCTAGGATTATAGATTGATGTAAAGCTAACCTTTAAACATCATCTGAAAGAACTGGTGACCAAACAGACAGAAAACTGGTTTCCTTTATAGCAGTTGTATCCAGTCCTGGTCCTGTAGGGCTGGTATTCTACATGTTTTAGATATTTCCCTCTTCCAGCACACCTGACAGTCGTTATCAGACTTCTGCAGAGCTTGATGAAAGGCTTATCATTTGAATCAGGTGTGTTGGAAGAGGGATCCATCTCAAACATGTAGGATACCAGCCCTTAAGGACCAGGACTGGACACCCCTTTATAGGAATCAACTGAGTTGTTTGCTGCATTGTAGATTTTTTAAAATCAATTTAATATCACGTAGATATTCTATGCAGTTGCAGGACTCCACCTAATGGATGTGGTTCATCATTCTCCTGTAAATTAGTGATATTTTGCTTTTTTTAAATGTAATTATGCATTTAAAAATATTTCTACATAAAACCTGCTCACATGGTTGTGTAATGGTTATGTTGCAAGTACCTCCTGTTTTCAATAATCTGGGAAAATCTGCTCTTACTCATTGTGCTTCATCTGTATCTCTGGGGTGATTCAACTGTTTAATTTCACTGTATTTTGTGAATAATTGTACTTGTTTTAGCTCATTTAAAGAATTTGTTTTATTTATTTCTATTCATTGTTTTATTGAATGTCTGTATTGTTTGTTTTATTTTTTTTAATCAATACTAATTACCTCTGTTCTGTGCAGAATACTATTCTAACTCGATTTGTTTGGTTTACGATCATTCTTTTCATTCTTATCATCATTATTTTCCTGTTTTCTTGGTTTGATGAGCCCTTCACCTCATTTATGACCTTCACCTCAATATATACTGAGATTAAATAAGGAATATTTATATATTTTGCATTATAATAGCTGTGTTTTACCCAATTGTCACCACCTCTTTACAATACCTCATATTTTGGAAGCGCTACAGTTGATCCAACAACATTTGACATTCCTAAAACATTTACAAAATATTATGCATCAAAAGAGGTTCTATAATAAAGTATATTTGTCACCTTACATCGTAACTTTAATTGTTCTTACTGCAGTGTATATTGCATTAACCCTATTCTTAACTTGAAAAACTATAAAGTACCATGAGAAGTACTTTAATCAAAACATTCATATCTGAACAACTTGAGGTGAACGCATGTGCCCATCCATCATCCCTTTGCCTGGAGAGTTAGAGTGTTCCTAGTGGACACTGATTATTTTTCAAATATTGTCAGGGTGTATTTCCTTCAGAGAACAATGTAAGCCAGACCCTGTTCCCTGAGGTAATCTATGTAATAAAAGAGGTCTTGTTAAAGTCATAGAACAGTGTAATAGAATGCAATGTGACGTTACTATAATAAAAATCATTTGATGTGACACCACGACACCCACCTTTTGACACCTTTTCCGGCTGCAGGGCTCCTGATTGGCCAGAGAGGGCTGAGGGGGCGTTGCCTTTGAGCAGATGGTAGTGTAGCTGGAACGTAGTCGTTTACACGTGTCGTTGAGATTGCAAGCCTTTGCTGCATCCAAACAGGGGTTACAGGGCTTCCCCGCCTCAGAGCAGGGACTCATCTTTATCAAAGATGAATCTAAACAAAGAGATAAGAGAAAAACAACCATCTGAATAAACTCAGCTGATTGGGATGCAACAAGAGCGCGAGTAAGGCAGGGAAGGAAGAGTCTGAATGGATTATCACAACATAAATAAAGCATTACAGTATGTTCACATTTTGCCTTCTTGATCCCCATGAAGTCTCTTTGGAACATGTGGAATACTTCATACCTAATGTCCTTTGGTTTGTGGCCATTTTATTCATGAAAACCCTCAAATCTGGTGAAATACACCGTAATATTATCAGTGTCAGATAATAAATACGCAGTAAATGAATGGTTGATTGACAAGATTTGTTAAGCACCAATAGTTAAACATTAGAGAACCTTTTCAGCTAAATATTTAGGGAAAGGCCTTGGCATCAGGAAGGCAGTTATCTCACTCACACAGTGTTTGTGTGCGTAATAAGTAGCCAAGAATTCATACACCGACATTAACAGTGGGAAATCAGTTTGCCAATGCCATACTCAGGCATTTAAAGCACATTAAATTTAGGTAAATGTTGATGTTTTCTAAAGCGGTGGCTATTATGGCCACTTAGAGGCAGTGGAACAAACAAAAATTGGTTACATGTTGCCCATCTTTTATACATATGTCTGCTCATCCAGCAGACACAGAGCACAGAGGTGCTTTGAGCTAATGCTGGTTTGGCATACTAACAACTAACAAGCTCACAGTGGATTGATAGTGATGCAATTTTGTTAAACAGCATCTCGTTCCTCTGTGGCCACATTTGGTTTTTCATCATTAAACCAGACCGATGTCTCTTCTAACCTTGACTGTGTATTTTTGTAGCCTTACACAACATATTTGCCGACTGTTAACTTTCTATTCCACTAACTGAGACTGACTGCGCTTAAAGCTCACAGTGATGGCTGTGTGGACCATCTAAATACAAAGGAAAAGAAAGCCTTGGTGTATTAAGTGTCACATTTGCTGAGGGTTGCTCTGGGTTGCTACAAAGAGCCGACCACAAGTGCACAAATTTCACACCACAGTGTCAAGTGTGAACACACATTCGAGTGCTTAACTTTAATTATCAAATTCAGTTTCATGTCGCCTTGGTCATGATAAGACCTTTAAAGCCTGGTATTGTGGTGCTGTATTACATAAAACATTTCATTCTGTTTATTTGGTATAAAATGTGCAGTACTGTGCTAAAAGTCTGAGTCTGACATTAGGTTTTCAGATTCAGAATACTTTAATAAACCCAAAGGAAATTGTTGTGTGTTACAGTTGAACTATAAGAAAAAGTAGCAGGAAAGAAATGATAAATATTACAAAATATATGTTGCTCTCTGGGGCAACACGGTGGTGCAGTGGTTAGCACTCGTGCCTCACAGCAAGAAGGTCCTGGGTTCAATTCTTGGGCCCTTTCTGTGTGGAGTTTGCATGTTCTCCCCGTGTCTGCGTGGGGTTTCCTCCCACAATCCGAAGACATGCACTGATAGGTTAATCGGCTAATCTAAACTGCCCGTAGGTGTGATTGTTTGTCTCTACATGTTCAATCCTGTGATGAACTGGTGACTTGTCCAGGGTGTACCCCGCCTTCGCCCTTAAGTAGCTGGGATAGGCTCCATGTGACCCCCGTGACACAGCGGGTATAGAAAATGAATGAATGTTGCTCTCTCTCAAGTTTCAGAGAAATAACAGCTTCTATAAACCAGCGGTCGTATTTAGTGAGACCCCCCTTCGCACTTTGGTCTTCAACGCTTTTGTTCAGACAATAGTTCATTATATTCTTTTTTTTTTATGTTTTCTACCAGCTTTCATTCAACACATGATGTTTCTAACTCTTTGTGTTGCTTATTGCCATGGGATCAGGTGTCACACTAAACAGTTACTTCAACCTTTAGAACCGCTTTTCAATTCAGTTTTTTGTGTCTTTTAAGGCTGTGCACGTATTTCCTGTATTTTCTTGTTGTATCTAGAAAAAAAGAATGTGAAATGAATATGTTTCTTCATTTCAACCCTGCAAATACAGCAAAGCTAAAGGTGGACTTTTGCTCAATATTTTTATGTGTGTCATTAAAGGAGTGAAATTTAGCTTTTTTAAATGGAAGTTTGCATTTTAAAACATTTCCCTGCGGTCTCCATAAACTGGAAAATGCTCTGCTAGGGTCTGAATTCTTCATTAATTCAATTCCACAGGCCCATCTTCAACCTTATTTCTGTGTAATGATATGATAAAGGTTGCTCTGAGCGCTGGCCCACCCCCTCCAGGTTGCTGGCTGTGCTGCGTCGTCCTGTTCAACCAACAACTGAACATTTGAGGTAATTGGCTCAAAGTTTGGACATATTTTCAGTTTTTACTACAACCGCGGCTGCTGACAAACAATTATGTCGTACTCAGAGAAATGTTCATTGACAGTCTTGACCTTATATGTACACATGTCATGATGTAACTAGTTATAGATGTACCAAATTAAGGAGGAGTTAAAATGGGTTGGAAATATCCACTGGATTTTTGCCAAAATTAATATAAAGATAGTTTTTTGGCACCTGGAGGGTTCAAAGTCTAACTTTATCAACTGTTAGGGTCTAAATACACAAAAACATGAACCAAAGACTAATAAAAGTGGGTTCAGCTAAATATCACCCCTTTAAGGCTGTGCACGTTTCCTGTATTTTCTTTTTGAATCTGAAGAAAACAGAATGTGAAATAAATATGTATGTTCATTTAAACCCTGCAAATACACCAAAGCTAAAGGTGGACTTTTGCTCAGTATTGTATGTGTGTTGTTATGTAGATCACACCAAATACAAATATGTTGTCCCTTCTTCTTCAGATACCGGTCCCTCTTCCCACCTGCCCCCTCTGTGTTTGTGGTCCTAATGTGTCATCATCAGCCACATCTCTAATGGGACTCTCCCTTTGCCATGTCTGCCAACCTGGGACAATGATCAGCCTGGAGCCACCTATTCATCTGCCCGACCTAGCTTTGTATTTGTTATTTCCGTACCTATTTTTTAACCTTTTGAATTTTTTTTCCCTGGTTCATATCATTTTTTTAAAAGCAGGTACTTATCATGACCCCGATGAAAGCCATTGCCTGAAACATGTTAGTCTATCTTTTATAAAGTGCTTCTACATTAAATGTGTAGCTGGAGTTTTTGACCTGCATAAAATATTAACCCTGTAACATTGAGTGTATCATATTTGATACATGAGTTTTGAAGCCGTCTACATGATCAGTGTGACATTTTTTTTCTTGAAAAACCTGAGGTATACAATTAGATACATGCAACACGTGGATAATCCACCAAGGGGGAGGGATTTGTTCACCAGAGGCCTTTCCAGTGACACTACAAGATTGTCAGGTGTCAGAAGTTTGCCAATTTTGAAAAGGAATAACCAATTTGTTAGAAGTTTGTATTATGTTATGTTATGCTATGCTATGTTATGTTATGATATGTTATGCTATGCTATTTCATGTTATGTTATGCTATATTATGTTATGTTTTTAAAAAAATATATATTTGATCACTGTGACCCGATGTATCAAATATGATACAAAATGGAAAATCACACATGGAAATTGATATTTGGGTTGTTCAGAAGAAGCAAAGTTTCAAAGAACTGGAATTTTCTGTCAATCATTTAATGGTTTAGGCTTTACAGGGTTAAATACACAAATGTTTAAAAATGTGTCTGCAGGGGGGAAAAAAAAAAGAAAAGGATTTGCATTGCAGTTTAGAACAACAGCAATCTAAAGTATCATATACAATATCAATGCATTATACATGAAATATTAAACATGAAAAATAAACAATTGCAATGTGTAGAAAATTCCTCTAAACTTGCTGCACCTTTATACGTCCTATTTGTTTCACAGATCGTGTTGATGCTTGGTTTTAAAGTGTGTCTGAACAGAGAAATCTCAGTTCACACCGGCATCTATCACACATCTCTAAGGTGGACAGCTGACCGCTTATGTTCAGGATTTAGCACCGTTTACGTCACTTCTGTTTGAAGGGTTCCCCCGCTGCAGCTGCAAATCAAATCTTGAAAGTGAATAATCTCACTCTTCTCAATTTTTCCAAACCACATCCCACAGTTAACAACCGCCACGTCCTGCATTTATTTTCATATTACCCTCAAGTGTACACACTGAATGGCTAAGGCACCAAATGCATCACAGACCATGGTGGCATTGACACCTTCGCATAGGTCACATCACATGTTTGGAATTCCAAAGAGTCGTCGTTTGGTTTGGAGGATTCATGCTTTACACGCGATGTTTCTGAGAGACATTCTATAAATATGTCAGTGAGGTGCTTTCACTCCACCAGACATTCTTTATACAAGGTTGTACAATATGGGAGCCATGGATCAAGGTTAGTTTTTTTTTTTTTATATTTGATGAACACTTCAATATTTTTGCATCATTCCTCTCTGAGACAGAGATAAACTGTAAAGTAGCATCAGTGTTGTTATTTAAGTCCAAGAAGGAACCAAATAAAACAATTTATTTACATTTTTAACTCGCCATAAAACCTGCCGTTTTTTTTTCAAAGCATTGCAGCAGTATATAGAAAATATTTTTGACCATTTGAACTATAACCATATAACCCCAAGAAAGCTCCCTGAATTCAACGAAGTGATCAAAGGGAAACAGAGGAGGTGACAGAGCGGCCACTGCTGTGAACTGCCATCACCTCTGTCATGTCAAATCTAATTAAATAGGAATATTGCCGCAATTATCGTCCATGTGGTTGTGTGTTTGCAAGCATCAAGGCGTTTGTGTGCAGTATCGGTGTGTTCAGCTTCACACTGTACCGTTTCCCCTGGGGATAACCTTGCCACACATGTCCCTGAATACACACACATACACAGCGCCTTTATGTACCCAGGGTAGTTCATGAAATGTGTATTATAACCATCAAGTATTTCTGCTTCTGCGTCATTCATTCAAGCTTTATAAAGGACACATAAACTAGGTCCTTAGGATAAGATAAAATAAAAGAACTAAAAAGGAAAAGAAATAGCATATATTCATACTTCACTTATACGTAAAGGTTCGTTCGCCGGTCAGACCACATTTTAGAGGTAAACCTTACAGAGCTGATCTTGGGACAGACCAGGGTTTGTACAATTGAGTTTGATGACTTTGTAACTGTGCACATGAATGAATACATAAAATGCCGTACAGCACTGAACATCACAATCAACAAACATCTGACAGGCACTAGAATGTCTCGGTACCCTCAGCAGTATTCTCACTGAGTCTCTATAAGCAACCACAAGTTTGTGCATAGATCCTTTTTTGTACCTGCACCACAAGTGTGCAGTACAGAGCCGGGCCAAGCCTCCATTGGGCCCAAAGCAAAATTGGATTTTGAGGCCCTCGATTTTTTTTTTTTTCATTTTATACCTGTTTTTTTCTCCTCTTCCTCTTTCTTTTGTCAGCCTCAGAAGGTACGTCCTTTTTTGTAACATTGTTCTGGTTGGAAGTATTCATGAGTTGGATGCATGGTGCACACTGCACGGCAGGAGGCACACACTATGGTGCAGTGGAGTTTTCATATTTAAACAGAGGCAGGAAGAATCACTAAGCGTACATCAACAGCACCACAGAAAACTGTGTTTTTGTACAATAGTATCATTTTGATCATACATAAATTTTCACTCATGCATGCATGCAAAAAAAAAAAAATCCTTAATTGCCTTTGGGGGCCCCATAGTGGCCCATAGCAGGCGCTTAGTTCACTTATGCCTTGGGCTGGCTCTGGTGCAGTATACAGAGGAGAGCAGAGGGTTCTGAACAGTGCAGTTTTTACATGTGGAAGCACATGTAGAACCTACAGGCGAGCATTTTATCTGCCCATAAAGTTTGCATTTTCTGAGGGTTGTGGGGTGCTGGAGTCCATGGGCGAAGGCATGGTTCACACTGGGTAGGTCACCAGTGAAATACGCTGAAATATACACTGCCCGGCCAAAAAAAAAGTCGCACATGCAATATTTGACTGCACTACCTTTGGTTTGGATCAGAGGAGATGTTCACTGGATTGAACTCAGTAAATAGTTCCGATCCTTCCATGGTTAAGAATGTTTGAACTGGAACAGGTTATTGAACTCCAACTGCAGTGAGTGTCCTCTCATGTCTAATATCAAACAGATTGGACAGTGACAGGACTGATCAGGATCATCAGGTATGTGACAGAATGGTTCAGGGACAATCAGACATCATTTCCACCCATGGATTAGCAACAGAAAGTCCAGACTCTAATTCAGGATGTGATGAAGACTTGATGCAGCGGCCTGATTCTGCATCATCGATAAACAGAAATTAATACAACTATGGATGAAAAATTACTAGGAATCTTATTGTGACACTACATAAGCATTATGAGGCAAAAAATAAAAATAAAAAATGTGACGTGAATGTCTCCTGTTTTTAAAACCAAAGGTGGTGCAGTCAAATATTGTATGTGCAACTTTTTTTTTTTTTTTTTAGCTGGGCAGTGTGTAAATGAGCAGGCATTCTGTCCAATAGTTGATTTAGATTGAACAATAAACCTATTAAAATGCTTGTCTTCACATTCTTACTAAGGCTTCAGAAAAGCACCTTTACTAAAAGATGGGAACCAATGTGACCTTTGTTTGCTGCAGTAATATTTATTGGTGATGCAAAACCCTATGTTGTTAATCAAGATGATGTCATCCTGCTTCTGACAGAGATTTATACTGGACATTATTTGTTTACTGTGATTGTTATTGTTTTTTTTTTATTTTTTATTTCCATCCTATGTTGCCTATGGAGATTTGTAAGAACACACATATAACTAAGAGAAAGGAAAATAAATTAATTGAACTGTATTTAAAGGTATGCCTTGTATTCTACTGATATATTTTTAAAAAAGACCATTTAATAAAAACTAAGTTAAATAGTATAAATGCCTGTGTTTAGATGGTGAAAGGAATCTGGAAGGAACAGACAGAAAGGCCAAAGGATTGAACCCTGGACCTTCTTATTCTTTCTGGCAAAAAAAAAAAGAAATAAAAGACGAAAATGTAAATGAAGTAAGAGAAACATGGCATGACTGTAATTTAACAATAAAAACTGTGGAAGCGCAACCTGTGATCTGTGATTTTGGTGTTTTTGACTAAATCTGCTGGCAATCACAGTGAATAAAATGACTGTAATTCCTAATCAGCTAAACAAAAATGATATAAATGTGATTATACGTTACTGGTGTTTTTAAGCTTTCATTATCAAACAAGACAAAAACTTGCTTTTCACAATATTCTACAAATTTAGATCTAGAGCATGCAAAACAATTATGACAAAACATAAACATGTGCATGAATAAAACCAGTTCAGATTATAAACAAAAGACAAAAAAGACAGTCAGGAATGCCTCTAAATGCTTAGATGGTGTTATCCCCTGTCTCTGTGCTTCACTGTGCTGGGATGTTGGATTTTATTGATATTGAGTCCCTTCATCAAAGACAAATAATTCAATAATTTTGCCTCCCTCAGAGTGCTCTGTCTGTGGACAAATTCCATTTCTATTTTTAAAATAGCCCTTTCATCATTTACCCTGAACTGCCAACTCTGATCAAGTAGTGGTGGTGAAGTTCTTCTGAATGCCGGAGTGCTCTCTACCACTCTGTGTGGACACATACTTACGTGCATTGATCTGTGTCTGGGTATTTCCTTATTTGGCTCAAGATTTGTTTGGGAGGTGTGAGAGCACATGATAAGCTGAAAACAGGTGAGTCACACTAAAAGCAGAAGTTGGCAGCAAACAATACCATCAAATTATTCAGCATTGAAAAATACTGGGATTTATGACCAAATATTAATGCCATTCCTTCTGTCTTTCTTTATGATAACACATGAAACCTATCAGTATGGTCAGTATGAGCACATAATCACATAAATAGTTGTGGAGTGTTCATTATATACTTTCATTGATGGTAGGTTTCTATTATGTGTACTAACAGTTGCTGTAGTAGGACATCCACTTTTAAAGGAACACACCACCGGTTTTCCACACTGAACTATCTTCTTCCTTGATCTTAAGCGAGTTGATACATACCTCTCTCATCTCTGTCCCTGCACTCAATGGCCCTGGCGCACAGCACAACTTTGTTAGTGTTTAGCATAGCTCATTATTTCCTCCAGGAACAAACAGACGTTAAGATAGAAGCAACCAAGCACTTCCACGTTTTCCCTATTTAAATATGGTTACATGAGTAGTTACATGACCCAAGTATGGTTACACAAAATAAAATATAGTGAGTTTCTAAGCTAATAAAATGGATAACTATATTGTATGGTGGAATTACACTGGGGGAGAACATCAGTGTCAGCACAGTAATATCATCACTCCTGGAAAATCCTCTCCCCAGGAGCAATGATATTGCGACGTGCACCAGGGCGATCGAGTGAAGACGCAGAGACAAGAGAGGTATGTATCAAGTCATCTACGATCAGGGAAGAACATAGTTCAGTGTGGGAAACCAGTGGTGTGTTCCCTTAATACTTGTAGTATTAATAGTTATGGACATTTGTTCTAGCTATTGGTCACTATACTAACACCAGCTGTTCTAGTTTATAAAAGTTCTAGTTCAGTTTGCTTTGCATCTCTCTCTCTCTCTCTCTCTCTCTCTTCCTCTCTCTCTCTCTGTATATTTTCAATGAATCATTGAAAAACTATTTCCTCTGTTTCATATCAGTTTAGTTGCACAAGGTCACAAGGCAGGAGGAGGATCAATAATTTTCCAGGATAACATAACCGTCTCCAGGACAGATTTTTTTTTCTCCTTTTCCATATGTTTTCCATGACTGGAAAATCAGTCAATAATTTTCCAAGTTTTCCAGGATGCGTGGGAACCCTGTGTAGGAGTCAGGGTCTGCTCCTCACTGTCACCGAGTGTTTACTCCTGGAGGATTCTGTTAGGTTTCTGTCATTTGGCTTCAGAGCTGCTCTAAATGTAAAGGGTCAGATAACCTTTGTTATGATGTGACGCTAGATATTAACTGTCTTGTATTATCTATATATTCCATCCTAGGTTAATATACATTCACACTGTTTTTTAGTTCATGCTAAC
This sequence comes from Ostorhinchus rueppellii, assembly GCA_030068375.1. Lineage (NCBI taxonomy): Eukaryota > Metazoa > Chordata > Actinopteri > Kurtiformes > Apogonidae > Ostorhinchus > Ostorhinchus rueppellii. The sequence goes on from JAQQZY010000005.1 coordinate 39,612,802, forward strand.
TCTCCTTATCTATATAATCATGTATATACTTCAATTCCATCTGTATATTTCACAAATCATATCTCATTTTCTTAGGTTAACCCTTATTGTAGGATTTTAGTCTGTATTGTATTCTATTTTAACTTCCCTGGTTGTGATCAATAAAGTCTATCTATCTATCTATCTATCTATCTATCTATCTATCTATCTATCTATCTATCTATCTATCTATC
>JAQQZY010000005.1:39679071-39689742 GCA_030068375.1 Ostorhinchus rueppellii
TGTGTGTGTGTATATATATACATACATACATACATATGTGTGTGTGTGCGCATTTTGAAAAAAAAACTTTTTGCTGTTTGTATTTTCTGACAAATCAGAGTATTAATACAGTCTATAGAATGTGTGCGTATTCTTGGATTGAAAGTGAAAAGAAATATTGATCATTGTCGTGTAGGAACTAGTAAAACCTGTGAACAGGATCACAGAGTGTGATACATTTGCAGCACCACCTTTACTTCACGTAAATCGTAAGTCGTGTTACTTTTCCATTGTTGAATTGATGGGTGTTGGTCTAATATTCTGCAGTGTTAAAGGGCTCTGTGGGTGGAGCTACTTCCACACCTGGTTTTAAACCATCATTATTTGGACTCATGGGGATAGTGTCTTAAAACATGCCATGAAAGCTGTAGAGCAGGTTGTAGCAGTATTTGCATGTTCTGTCAAACAGTAACACAGAGTTTCTGTTCCATTATGTTCATGGTGCCAGTCCATATCCTGTATTCCATACAGCTTTAAACAGAGACTCAAAGTGGCCCTTAAACTTTGGGTTTGTCACTTCCAATAACTTAGTACAACAGAAAACAGAGTAGCTCAGCTCACGTTGTCTTCTCTCCCTCTTGGTGGAGGGCTGACTTTGGTGCTGTAGTACAGTGGTAAAGAGGACAGTACATTATTAATGCGGTTCCAGCAGTGGCCAACAGGAACAGCAGGTTACCTCGTAATAAGAAATTGCAGCAGGGGATGACTTGCTCCTTTAAGTTTACAAGCAGAGCATAACGTGTCTCCACTGTTCTATTCCCACTCTATCTCTGTGGACATGGGGCATTTCACTCAGTGTCACGGCTTTGCTTCTCCAACATGTCCACTCAGGACCCAGACTCACCACATGGTCAGACAGCTGAACTAATCTGAAGTCATACATTGTGAATTTCCTGCTACAATAATCTTAATAGTAACACCTTAGTTGGCACTGGGCAGAACGCTTTAACACCAGGTGAGTGTTAACTATTATTTCACTGTGTTTAATTTCAAGTGTGCAGAGCAGAGGAGGATCCGAGCTGTTCAGTGAATGACAAAAATGACACAACTTAAACATCTACTTTGGATATACCAGCCGACTTGTTCACTTTCACCAACCTCCCAGCAGAGATGCAGGTGGAAGAGCTGAGACAACAGGAATTTGACAACATGAGACACCCACAGCTCAGAGCCATTGCTTTTAATATAATGTATGGAACAGCAGTTATTTTGTTGTAATGCATAGCTGTATTTCATGATCAGTCAGATGAGTGTTTATGGAAACTTATGATCAACTTTTAATTCAATTCACAAAGTGGCATAATGTGTCAGTATGTGATGTATGGATATCATGTTTTTTTTTAATTGGATACAAACATGTTTCATCACACATTTGATAACTATAAATGGGTCTTTCCATGAAACTGGGTCTTTTTTGGTATCTGGCACTTTGGCAGCTTTTTACACCCAATAATGAAACAGAAATGTTGATATATTTCCCCCCAGGATGTACCTAATGATGATCTCAAAATAATGTAATAAATATTATACTCTTGCTCTGAGCCATCCCAAAATGAATTCATTTTTAATAAAATACTGAGGCCAAAAATAGGACCCAAATTAGGACAGGAAAAACTACCTAGGTGACTGCATTTGACCTGGAACACATGGCTTGAAACGGTCTTATATACCGCTATAAATAAAGACACTGGGTTCAATTTGACGATCCCAGTGTTTTGTTTTGTTTTTTTATTCTCCAGACATGTGGGTTTCATAGTTTTAGGTAGTGAGCCATGCAGCCATGATTAACATGGCCAATTTTTGAAAAGCACAGACAAAAAAGTGGCGCACAGCTTGACCAAAGTCGTGCTAAATATCTATGTAATTATGTCCCACCTTGTCAGTTCCTAATTTTGGCTAAATCCATCTTTTTTTGCTAAAATATAACAAAATATCATCTCAAGTACACAACTAGCAACTGACTTCCAGTTCTACATTTTGTCGAGAAACACGCGATCTGATTGGTCCATTGATGTCCATTTGAAAGGAGGCCTATGATTGGCCTGAAATTCGATACTGGCATGTCCTTTTTACAGTGTTATAATTTTGTACAAAAATTATATAAAAATATGATATATCTGAAAAATACTTGCTCTTTTATCTCAGTAAATATTTTTTTTATTTTTTTTTAAATAGACCCAAAGTACTTCCAAAGTTGCTTGACAACATGAGCTTACATCTTTGAATGTTTAGCCCCTCTGTCCTGCTTTTAGGAACCAGTTGCATAGGAGCACCCAATTAGCTAACTAATGGAATTTCAGATTGAAGAAAACTTTCACTTTTCATGTCCTGCACTCGCTGTCGTTTGTATAATTCAGACACGCCATGCCTTTTTTTAAGCATCATGGGTCCAACTGCAAAATAGACTTCCACAATACTTCTGAGAAGCTTTAACCGACACCTGCATAGAAAGTTCAAGCTCCTCCAGTCCCCCTCAGCCCATTATCTTCGATTCTTGGTCCTTGATGTGCATTTAAGAGAACTGAACCACCCTCCAAGATGGCACACCGAGATCAATTTCCGGGTCGCTATCGAGCAGTGAGGAAAAAAAAGAAATTGAGAAGAAGCTTTTGATATGAATAACTTTGATAATAAACTTTCATGATAAATCTATGTCCATTACTTGTCATCAGCAAAAGGCAACATGTTTTTTAGCATGTTGCATTCACTGACATCTAATAGCAGGGATGCAGTTTAGTGGTGAATATAGTTGTGTGCATTATTAAAGCTGAATGAAGCCTATAAAGAGCATTTCAATACTGGTTCCCTTTAAAGGAATAAGAGAATTAAGTAAGAGGGTTATATATTATTAGCACATTAGTAGAGTTGATCCATATGCTAATATATGTGCACTACCAGAAAGCAAACTTGTTCATGGTGGAATTCCATTATTACCGGGGAATTTAAGATCATTAATACATAATTATACTTAGGCATCAGCTAGAGAAACAAAATTATCTTCATCAGATGCTTATTTTTGATGACTCAACAATAAATGATGAAGAGGACCTGAGATCAAAGTGCATTTGCAAGTCAACCATCATTACAGCCGTTTTACAGTCACTGTGGCAACTGAACAGACAGTATGATGAAAGAACTCCACATGTGATACTGTGTTGATGTTTACCCTGCTCCAGACCTTAATCACATTAACATAATTGGAGTATGTTGTTTACTTGGGTTTTGCCTTTCCCACATTATTGTTTTAATGAGTTTATAATTGCATTTTGATGTAAACTTGGATGATCTCAGCCCAAAGTTTTAAAACTTCCATCATGGTGAACAGAAATCAGCACAGTAGACGGACAAAAATGTGTCCTGACCCTGTAACAAAGATAATACAATACACTTTGGAGTGTTTACAGATAGGTCATAGATTTCCCTGTGGTCACATTTAGCAGATGAGGTCCATTAGACAGCCTGCTTTGTTAAAATGCCTCAATACAAGTTATATTTGTGATTTATGAACGAGATGTGATTTATGTAGCATAATTTACGTGGGTTATTTAATATTGGATCCATTTGTTTAGTGTCTATAATTACTGCAAGCTCAATGTTACAGAAATGTGCTATAGCCGCTACTATACTCAAACATATTCTATGATGGTGAGAGTATATTGGGCTAAACATTTGTGATGTACACAGCCGTACAATTCAACCAACACTTCAGGCACAGACCCCACAGATGATGAAAACTGCCGCTAGCAAAGCGCTGTCTCCAAACTCCCTCTGTACACTCACATGACCCTCAAACAAACTTGTAACGTGTTCTTGCTCTGACATGGCTGGTCACATGGGGCTCATTTCTCTGTTTTGCTGTCTCTATAGACGAACTCCATGTTTTCTAGAGCAGCGTGCATCTCTGAGGAATGCATGCTTACACCAGGCAATCTGTCCTTTGTGTATACATGTGAGGGCAATTATGAAAACCAAATCTGTCAACACATAGGTGGCACTAATTGACAATTAAGATGCATCATCTGGAGAGCAGAAGACCACAGTTATAATTACTATTAGCTATGCATTTAACTGTACATGATAGCTGCCTTATGTACATACATCTATGGGGAACATTGGTTCTGCACGTCCTCAAAAATGAATGCTAAATTATCTGCAAGACACAATATGCACATGGACAGTAGGGGCAGATAAGGCTTAGCTATTGGCTGTGTGTGAGCAAATGATCAAACATTCAGGCTTTTGAAAATAATCAGTTCCTTACAGTAACAGATCCAATGTGCTGGTGTGTAAACCAGCTACAGTGGTGCCAGTGGAGCTTTTTCAGCCATGATCTCAGAATTAGCTTCTGGGGTGTCATTATGGTTTGTTGTTATTATTGGTATTGTTGTTATTATTGCTGTAATTTTATTATTGTTGTTGTTGTTATTATTATTGTTGTTGTTGTTACTAGTGTTGTTATTATTACCTCTACCAAAGAGGTTATATTTTTCCCAGGGTTTGTTTGTTTGTTTGTTTGTTTGTTTGTTTGTTTGTTTGTTTGTTTGTTTGTTTGTTTGTAACATAACTCATAAAGCTATGGACAGATTTTGATGAAATTTTCAGGATACGTCCGCTCTGGGTCAAGGAAGAGATGCTTACATTTTGGAGTTGATCCGGATCACCTTCTGGATCTAGGAATTATTTAAAAGATTTTTTTACCATTGCGAGATAGGACATGGCAGCACAGATTTGCATATGAGGTCATTCAGTGCCATCTAGTGGAGGAAAGTAAAAACACTACCTTTAAAAAACAAAAACAAAAAAAAAACTACAAACACTACCTTGGCAGAGGTCTGTGCTCTCCAAGTGCTTTTCTAGTTACTGTTGTTGTAGTTGTTGTTGTTGTAGTAGTTTACTGTTGCTGTTTCTCAAAGTTAAGGTTCCCTCCTCAGTAGTTGTGTTCTTCATCATCAAGTCCTGAGCTCTTCCTACTGATTCATACGTCCATGTCAGAACAGTCTACTCAGTGTGCAGGTTGTCTCAGTGCAAATATTCTGCCCCCAAGCCATACCAACAAGTCAGCCCACCTTGCCAAGATGAAAATAATTATTATTTCCGATTTACAGTCAGAGTAGTCTTTAGTAGGCTACTGATAAATACATTTAACAGGATGTTAATAAGGGTGAAGTGAAGCATCATTGAACTGTTATACTCAATTACTGGAATGGCTCATTGCACTGAATGTTAATTATTTCAATAATTCTTTAATTAGATTATTGCTATGAATTGTTTTGTTCTTGATTTTCCATTTACTTATAAGCATTATAAAATTGCTTCTGTGTCTGAACTGTACAATTTATTTCTATGGTAAATAAACTTGCCCTGCCCACTGAGATGGGCTATGTATATCTATGCTTAATGGATGGTGAAGCTTTCAACTCTTTTGTGTATAACAGCATTTTTAAAAGTTTGTAGGTGCTTAAAGGCCACAAGGGATTTTCAGAAGCAGCCATTAAAATTCTACAAAGGATTCAGTCTTCAGTGGGATCCTGATACTGGACATTAGAACAGTCCTTCAGCTAAGGTTGATGATGTAGCATCAAGTAAATAAAGCTTTGAAGGACCCTTCCTTGACTTTGAGAAACACCCACTGTCTGAGTTCTATTGTGGTGTGACGTTTAGTGGATACCCAGGATGTGACAATGGTTGAAACTGCCACCATATACTTCAGCCAAAAGGAAGATTTGTGTGCCATGCTTCTCTTTTAACCCACAGAGGGAGGTCTCCAAGGATATACTGAACGCAGTATGTTTGGGGGTTTACTTATGCAAATACACAGCCTAGCCGAGGGGCAGAGTGGGCCCCTTTTTCAGCCTGGGAGTTTTATGCCCAAACCAGCCCACTTTTTCCATAAAGGAATTAGAATAGATTAAACAGCAGCTAGCTCTTACAATGCCTTTTTATTGGGTATAAGTTCAGATATATTAGTTAACGGAAAACACTTCTCTAAGAATATATTTAATTCAAATTTAATTCAGATAAATATTTATCAGATAAAAACTATGATAAAGGTGAAATGTATTTACCTTCGTACAGGAGCAATAAATTAAAATGAAAATAATTTGAAATTAAAATAGCATTTTTCTTCCCAAGAAAGAAGTTCTCTATTGTTAGGTAGTGGCAGATCCAGAAAAAAATTTAAGGGGGGGGGGGGTTACTATATATACATATATATGACATCCTTCTACGGATTATCCCATTGTTGCTCAACAGAATTACTTGCTGTGTTTACAGACCATACCATGCATTACAGTCATATTTTACAACACAATATACACTTAATCTTAATTAACCCTGCAGCTTAGATGTAAAAGTCACAGCCCAAAAAGTCCCAAGACAATCAAATAGCAAATAGGTAATCATTTAACCAACAGAGATTTAGCTCAACAGGCAATTCTTTGGACTCCAAGGTGAAAGACCAGGGTTCCGTTCCTGGTCAGAGCAGCACTTTTTCCTGCAGATTTTAAAACACGAGACTGACATAAGCCGGCCCATCGAGGATCCTCCCGAATCTCTCGATTACCCACTGTAGGCCTGGCCTAGCCAAAATAAAAGTCCACACCTGGATTTAACTAAGCATATCTGTAAGGTTCTTCTCCTGGATGATAACTACAGTGATTAATATGCTTCAGCTAAAATGAGCTCCTTGACCCTAAGTGATGCACTGAGTAGCCTCTCATTTCTTAAACATCCATCAGTTTTATAGAGAGAATAACTGAACCATGTTTCAATGGAAAAAAAAAGTCATGTGGTCCAGACTGACGCTGTGCCAGAGTAATGGATGAATAAGAGTGAGGAGAGACGCAAATGAAGTGATTACCCATCATACCTAGTGCCTATAGTTCAAGCTTGTGGGGGCAGTGTTATGATCTGGGGTTGATTCAGTTGGTCATTTCTACGTTCAGTAAAGTTATGTGTATAAAAAATGTGGTTAGCCGAATAGACTGAAGGTTTGAACATGACTGGGGTTGTTTTCCTTTTTTGCTGATAACACAGCATCTTCCAAGAGCAAAAAAAAAAAAAAAGAATCAACTGGCTTAAATTAGGAAAGAGTGATTCAGGACGCATGAGATGTTTAATCTGTAGTCAAAGCTAAAGGTGGTCCAATGATATATGAGAGTGCAGAAGTCTTTGTTGGCCTAGCTGTGCATATCATGCTTTGTTTTTGTAACAAAATATCCAGTAGGTGACTAGATATGTGCACGGATCAGTCAAACCTATGTGCTGCTGGCACCATGCTAAAAGTCATCATTAGAGCTCATCCTCTGGGCATCATATTTACATTTGGTGGACATGGTAACCCAGGGAATAGCTGTCAAGATTTTCCCTAAGTCTGCACCAAAGACCTAGAGCCACCTAACGGCAATATAAAACTCCTGTCTAAAAAAAAAACAGCAGAAAACTAGATGTGGTTTTTTTGATGAGAAGCATGTTGTTTAATAAAATACAGTCTTTGTGTTTACTACTTCCACTGTGGTCTCCAGAGGTTGTCTCACATCACCCACTCAACACTGGACATTACACTCTGTAGAATCTGCAGCAGTAACAGCAGGCAATAGAGCCATTTCTCTGGCAGGTTTCTCAGTGTGCTTTGGTCCCACCAGGAGCACAGAGCAGAGGTTAAGAAATCAGCTAACCATGTAGAGAGGTACCCATGACTAATGCTGCTGCCGGCAGCCTGCCCTCTACTATATTACTCCCTCCAGAGACAGCTTAGACGAATCCCTGCACAGATTACTCCAGAATCTCCACACACAACCCTCCCTCAAGTCATATCCAGACATCTCATTAAGATAAATTAATAATCATACAGTTCTTATTGTTCAGTTGTTCTTATTCAGTGCCGTAGCCTCACAAAGGGTTTATGTTTCTGTGAACAAATGTGTGCAGCGTGATTATCTGTCATCTCCTGATGTGTCGTTTCAATCTGTTGTTGTGGCTGTTATATCTATGACGAATGACAAATCAACCAAGACTGAGAGTTTTCTAAACGCAAAGCTTAAATAAGGTCGAGCGTGTCAAATCGATTTGGGGATAAGTGAATTATCTTCGCACTCCAACTTCCAACCAGTCTTTGCAGTTTTGGTTCGATACATCACCTGTATCTTTCAGCTCTCTAAGAGTTAACTGCAGTTGGGAAAAAGGCACAGACTCGATTTTGCCCTGATCTGCCATGTCTGATCTGCTCTGTGTTGATAAGAGGGGAAGAAAAAAGAACTCCTAAAACCCACCTCATGCAGCTTTTTGTTTAAGTCATATATGAGGAACTTATTAGAGTCGTACCATACAACCTTTAGATTCTGTGATACAACTAGTAATTGGTTTTACTATTTGTCTGAACCTATCTTGTCTACATATTTCTGTGATTTGTTACATTCCTAGCTACACAGGATTTATTTCAACCCAAACAAAACAGAAAACATTGTTCAACAGTTCAGAAGCAATGATTAAAGCCCCAGAAACCAAAATTATGTGCAGTGCAAAAGGGGCTGAATGTCAAAACAAATCCACACTGAAGTGTCTTTGCAGAGCTCTTTAAGCACAATTGTTTTTGTTCGAGGGCCTGCAGATGCAGATTTGATGGGGTTTTTTCTGTTCTCCTGTCATCGCAGGCATCAATTTCCAGCAGACAAATTGCATTAGTTAATGAACTACTCAGTTTTTAATGAACTACTTGAAAATAATTGACAACTACTTTCAGAATTTATTTTTAATTGTTTTAGTTTTATTTCCCAAAGTGAATTCTAAAATTTCCCACATTACAGATTTTGTAATGTGACAATATAGTGGGGGGTTTTTTCATCCTCATATCTGGGCATAAACATGTTGTTTTTATATATAATTGTCTTTTTTTAATTCAAGTAGCTATTCCAAACACTGGTACTTTTGATATCTTGGCTGACAAAATGAAATATGTTTTGTTATTTTCAGTAGTGTATAATGGCAGCTCTAAAACCCACTGTGGATTTCAGTTCTTGTACCAAACTGTACACACAGTTGGCAAAGATCTGATGAATATGGCAGAGCATCAGATCAAGAAACAGGACATTTCCCACAGAGCTAAGAAGAGAATGATTATCAGATCTGGTATTGAGGAATACGAACGAATGGATGTTTCTATTAACAGGAAGTCACTAATTTGTCAGGAAATATAATGACAAGTTGTCGTTACCTGACCCGTGTTGACACCAGGACTCTTTATAGATGTCAACTCAATAGCAAATTATTTTCTTAAGTCAGGTACGAACTCTAAAACTACTTTTGCTTGGTATAATCCTTTCTTCTGTTCCTTTTAGCTGCTGAAAATTTTCAGTAGAAGAGGTGCAGGGCAAAATGAATCATGATTTTAATTTCAGAAAAGTTAATTTACCTTGAGTGATAATATATTTGAGCTCCTTTATACAAAGTCAATAGCAAAAGTAAGAAACAAGGTTTTGTAACACACAGACAAAAAGTCCTTAGAGTGCTCTGAATATTGACACATGTAATGTTTTCATTAAATACTAAAGTCTGAAAAAATGCATTTCAGAGGTTTTTGTCCTCCTTTAAAAACTGTCAAGGTTGTCTGTTTTATTATCAGAGTCTCTGTTTTAGTCTGGAGGGTGGGCAAACACACAAACACACTCTCATGGTTAATAGGGTAATGATCGCCATTCTCAAGCATAGTTTAATGGGCCGGCAAACAACAAACATTACACCAAATACCGTAAACACATCAGTGGCAAAGTGATGGATCTTATGAGACAATCAAAAATCAAATCTCTATATATCTCCACAGATGTGTTCAACATCACGCCAATGAGCCATAATGAAAGAGTCAGACAGTGATTTATTTTCCATGTTACTATTTTTTGCCATCAAACAGCCCATAATTCCGTACCATCAAGTCAAAAATTTGCCAGACAGAGTTTAATCTTCTGACATGGCGTGATAACAAACAAACTTGAAATGGGCTGTTTTACGGCGAGACACTGGATTAACCTCTGTCCAAGAATCTATCCCATATCTTTCTCTGTCCTTTAATGGATGGAAAATATTTCAGAAAACAGATAAATGGGGGTTTGATCCTGTGTACCCTCACTCTGCCACCTTTGCCTGTCTGATCTCATCTGTCTGATCTTTCCACGCGGTACTCCATTTCCTTCTTTTCTGTTCCTCATCCTGAAATTGCATCTTTCTCCATCATCTGCTGTCATCATACTTTCATCCAATTCCCTGGATATCCCTCTTTTATCTCCACTGATCCTTCTTTTGTTGCTCCCAGTTCCTCTGTCATTTGTAATTCATAATAAAGCTGTTGTTTAGTCGACTTCTGGTCAGCTTCTCTGAATAGAAAATATATAGCTCCTTTTTTAAAAAATTACGACCATTTTTAACTGATAATTTATGTTGTGAAAAATCTCATATAGGGCGACACGGTGGTGCAGTGGTTAGCGCTCATGCCTCACAACGGGTTCGATTCCCGGGCGATCCTTGGGACCTTTCTGTGTGGAGTTTGCATGTTCTCCCCGTGTCCGCGTGGGTTTTCTCCGGGTACTCCGGTTTCCTCCCACAATCCAAAAACATGCACTGATAGGTTAATCAGCTAATCTA
>JAQQZY010000005.1:39689842-39703260 GCA_030068375.1 Ostorhinchus rueppellii
GAACTGAAGTCTGTTCAACTAACTTACTACAGTTATTAAATTATTAACATTTTTAATCCAAAGGCATAACAACAACAGTAAAAGATATTTTTATAGAGCTATTTAACAGGAGAGCGTTTTTTGGTTTTTTTTAATGTTCAATGAATGCAGTTCTAAATTCAAGACATAATTGTGTAAATAATCGTGATTTCAATCTGGATCAAAATAATCGTGATTATGATTTTTTCCATAATCGAGCAGGCCTACTATAAAGACAGTTTTGCAGCACCTGAAGGGTCCAAATTCAAACTTTTTTTTAACTATTAAGGTCGAAATTCACAAATAAATGAACCAAAGATTAATAAAAGTGGGATTAGCCAAATATGACCCCTTTAATTTACTGCTCATAGACTAGAACATTATGATGCCACCTGATAAGATATAACATGAACAAACTGATCATTTCCTGAAACAAATCAGTTTGTAATAAGAAAGGCCCATTGACAGCAGCTCTACTGTCTTTGAAACCAACATTTAAAAGAAGCTAAACTCTCTAAACATGCTACCAATCTTTACTGAAGTGATTGCTCTTTTTTGCTGCACAGGACTAACTAATGTACACATTAGAACAACACTCGGTGACATTGGTTACCACCGGCTAACACGTGACTGAAGTTTAATAAGCTAATTCGCCTCAGGTCTGCCGTTACGCTTTCCTCAAACAACTAAGTTTGGCATCTTCCCTCTCCAGTTAGATCCTCTTCCGTACGATAGGGTGTTTTATTTAATTTACAGGACTGTGGGGCCTTGGCAGAGGACTACGCTCTGCAGCGCAGTTCCAGTTAATGTGTTATTAAATGATAACTGCTAAAAAGAGGCGCTCAAACAGAGTGTTGCCAGACATGTTACAATTGCTGCTACGATCCTTTTTGCCATTTGCTTTCACACTTGCCTTTCAGATTCACTGCATAGTGTTTTATGTGTAGAGCCCAGTCGTTCAGTCACTCCACCGCTTCCTGGTCTATAATTTGCTGTTGCTCCTGAGAGCTCGCTCGCAACTCTGGGCTATCTGTTATTTGCTACCAGCCAGTATACATGCTAAAATGATAAATAACACATCATCAATGAGTTCTGCAGAATATTGCTTTTCTACTCTCTGAGGCCTCTCCTTACATCTGTGCTATTTCTCTTATATCCTCCTGCAGGCTGCTGAATAATGTTTGAAATTATTATGTTGAAGACACACAAACAGAAATTAGGATGGATGATAGCGCAGAGCTCTCTAGCATGAGGGCATAAAGCTACATCAGGCAAGGTTTATATTTAAGAATACATCCATTTTATTCGGCTGAACCATAAACTAGGGCAAGAGAGATGAGAGACGAGCATCTCACGCCTCCTAATTGAGATGTCATAGATTCACCCTGTTTACCTAAATGAAACTCTGCTGTTGAGGATGTACTGCAGAAGGGTGGAAAATCTTTTTGGCACACAGGAGGTGATGAATCAAAAAATAATAAGAAGTGAAAATTAAAAATCTCTCGTGTGAGGATGAGGTAGTTTTCTGTCATTGGAAAACAGGAAGTGAAATAACTACACCTACACCTCTTCAACACCTTCAGCTCTTTAACACAAACAGAAAATGTATGCCAGAGCACCGTACGTATTCACAGACAAAAGATTACAGCGCAACTGCAGTTCAGAGTGATCAGAAATCTATAAGGGATATTTTCAACAATATAATGCAGTGATAAAAAAGCATTCAGTGAACTACCCACGCGGAAAATCCAGAATTTAATCTAAATGTGTCTTGAAAAGTCCGGAAACCCATTAAAATGTTTGCAAAAGATAATGTGTTTGCATTAGTGAGACATCACTCCCATGCAGATGTTTTCACTATTCAAGCTAATTAAACATCTGCTCAGGTTGACAGTAGGCTGAGCTATGGGGAGAGTTAGCGATAAGAATGATAAGGAGATAGACCGCCATCAGACTCCATGACTCCATCTTCATTTTTGACTAATAGGATGATTATTCTGTCAGATTAAGTGACTGTGGGCTCTAGATTGCAGTTGTTTTGGGACCAACAGATTAAATGTTGATCACTCCGATGAGTGAGTGTGTTTACATGCATATTATTGGTCCGCTTTTACTCCAAATAACATGTAGCGTAGAAGTCTCTCCAAGAAATAAGAAGTGTTGGGTGCCAGACAGGAGATTAAATTCCACCTCAACCATGTCTGATCTGAACTTGATACAGATGTGAAACCCCTCTTAACAGTTCTCTTGTTTTTGGCGAAAAAAAAATATTTTGCTACGTTGGTCTACTCCACAGGTCCCAACAGATAATATGTGGTTTTCAGAAATTGCAGCCATCTTTCCTTTGGAGAAACTAACTCATGATTTCAACCACAAATCTGATAAATTCTGGAGATTATGGAGACCCTTAGATTCCTTAAAAAAACACTGAAAGAAGTTTCTGATTTCTAACATATTTCTGTTCCCCATTGACTCTGTCTGTGCTGTCTTGATTGTAATGGATGTGCGACATTTTATTGTGATGTAATCTTTGTAAAAGATTAAAGGTCCCATATTATGCTATTTTTCAGTCACATCATATAGGTCTCAGAAGCCCAAAAACACAGTATTAAAGTTTGTTCGCCCCCAAATCATCCTTTGTTCGGAGTTTCACTCTCACCAGCCCTCGTCAGGTCAGGCTGTTTCTGGGCCTGCTTCCGGGTATGCAAATGAACGCATCTGTCCACGCCCGCTCCCCCTCCCCTGTCTGGGAGAGGATGCTGGGCTTACGCTAGCGGTACTACGCACTAATGTTGACTGTGAAGCCATGGCTCGTCGGGACGCAGTAGTTCAGCCATACCAGTTCGACCCAGAGTCTGACCCAGAAGGAGAGGCTCCTGATGAAGTCCCGACTCTGCGGCTGCAGCAGGACGTTTCGTAACGGTTAGTCAACAATATCCTGTGTCTTAGATGTATTTGTAGTTTGTTCTTGTGTGTTATTGTTACAGCTACTACGTTGTTGCTAACGCTAGCTTGACGCTAATGGTAACTTACTGTTTTACATATCAGAGGTACTTTGCCAGGGTGGGGGCACAGTCAGGGGGAGGGGTTAAATCCGCTTATTACGTCATAAGCGGACCCAACTCAAACTCAGCCGTTTGAGCAGGTGTTTTCACAAAATGTGGTGTAGCAAGGCAGGAAGGAAACAGACAGTTTTCAAATTCGAACCTCATAATGAGGCTACTGTAACGCTCACTACTATAAGAAAACTTTCACAAAGTGAGATTTGCATAATATGGGACCTTTAAGTAAAATGCTTGTACACAAACAGTGATTGCAGTGCTTGCTACTGTTCTGGGGTGGGCTTGTTTCATTTTGTTTCATTTGTCTCTTTTTGTATTTTATTATTTCAATCATGCTTTGTTTGTATTAGCAAAACGTAAAACTCAATAAAAAATAAATAAATTCTACCTCAACCTGTCACATTTATATAGGAATATGCCAATATTCATCAACTCAAACAAATGTTAGATCAGGAAACAGTAAATTAAACAAATATCAAATTAAACATATGTAGTCCCAGTAAATGAAAGTTCTTCAAACACATGTAAACAAAGGGGGAAGGATGAGAGGGTGTAAAAAATGTCTGTATGAGAGAGGGAGTGTGCAAGGGGTTATTGTTCATCTGTTTTCCGTTCAGTTGTTCAGTTATTTCCGGGGCTGGTGGTAAATATGGGGATGAGTTCATTTTCAGGGTGAGATGGTAAGTGTGTGAAGAGGGGGGCGGGGGTCCAGTTCCAGGCAGGTTTGAGGCTAGCGTCACAGGGATGTCTACTATATACTAAATGTACTGGATATATAGTCTAAAGGTGTCATGGAACAGTGTAATTCTGAATTAAGCAGCATTTTCTAATTCAGACCAATGGGATATGACAGTATTATTTATGGTTTTGTATGGATTCTTCAGACATGTCTACAGCACGCTCAGAAAATGTGTGATTTACTGCAGGTTGCGACACACTGCCCCTGTTTATGCTCAAGTGGAGTAAAGACAAAGATCCTCCCTCTGGTAGAGAAGGATAAATCCACAAGAAAAGTCCACATCTCTGTGTGGAAGGAAACACACCTACTGTTAAATATAATGAAGGGATATCAACAAGTTTATAGATATAACTAAATATCAAAAAGCAACCATTTTCCAGAAGGGGATAAAACAAAATAACAAAAGAGCCCAAGTTTACACAGTGAATCATCTATTATCAATGGAAAACTATGGGGGGACATATTTTTTATACATCTAAGCCAGAATATTAGAGGAATATAAATATTTCTTTGCCATGTGAACAGCTCATTAGGAATTTTGTGTTTTTTTAGAGATTAAGAAATGTAATATTTTGTGACATAATTAAAAAAAGATAAACAACTGTAAAAAAAAGAAAAAAAAAGTATGTAAAAGTAGCTACTTTATAGTTTTTATTGTGTTTTTCGGTCATAGAACAGCCATACACATCCAAGCTGATGTTATAATCCATTGTGGGATAGTGTGGGCTCTCAGGGCTTTTTGGGCATTTAACAGGTACAGTCTAATTGCCAGTAACTGGACCTTTGCACTCATGTATCTGCATATTTTTGTGAAAGGTGCAGGTTTAGGTGATAGCTTTGGTGTTTACAGTCATTCTGGGCACAGTTTATCACCAGATATTATAATATCCTTTTCTGTTTCATGGAAGACTTTATGTGGCCACATTATATATTATTCACTACTGTCATCAAACAGTAACATATGTCTGTTTGTATAAATTAGATATTTATTTCTTATTAAAGATGTAAACCATCCTTTTCGAAACATCTCATTGATAAGAAGTATCCTGGTTTGATGATATGCACTGACATTTCTTTCATTTGATTGTCATAACTATAGATGTTAAGTGAGGGAATGTGTTTCCATACATTTGGTGAACTCATCATTCATTGTCATGCGTGTGTGTGTGTGTGTGTGTGTGTGTGTGTGTGTGTGTGTGTGTGTGTGTGTGTGTGTTTTAATTATACACTAACTACTTAGACTGCAGCAAAGTATGAAAAGTTTGTGTTTTCCACTTTTTCACATATACGGAGATGGCATTAAAAAAGTGAAAAAAAGAGGTGAAAGAGAATTAATTAGTTTCTAGCAGCCTGACGTATGTGTCACACCACCTTTTTCTTTCAGCTGGTGCATTGCATCCATTCTGTGTCTCAGACTGGGAGTGCTGGTCCTTAAAGAAAGAACTGCAGACAATATTGTAAGAGCAGCTCCAGCTCTCTGTCTCCAGGCCCAGATCTCTCCACCCACAACCAATTTCTTTCCTCTCTGCTCATTAGTCATCTCCACCCTCTCCTTCAACACCTTCTCAAGTGTTCTCTGTGGATTTGCTGGGTTATCACAGATTCATTGGAAACACCACTGTGTGAAACCTAGATGCTGTTGTCAATCAACAGTTCTTTAATTAACTTAAAAGCTGTTGAGTCACTGACGAGCCATCTCACTTCATACAGAATATTATCATGACCGACAGTCATCCTGTTTTTGTTTGCAGTGGACTGACATCAATAACAACAATGGGATTAACCCTTTTTATATGATATATGTTATGTGGGTCATCACTGCTTCCTCTATCTCTGTGATGGAATATAACTTAGTCCTCTCTGCCCAACTAAACTTTGTTACATTCCTATTGTGTTTAATAGAAGGTCTTAGGTAGGACTGCACACTCAACCTGAACCTGGAGGTGTAAGTTCATTTTTACGTAGTTTGTGCTTTGACCACATCTGAACAACAGCTGTATTAGAGGTACAATTCAAATAAGTATTACCAAAAAAAGCTGTTACATAATGCAATGAGAAAAATCAAAGTTATTTTATTTTTATGTCTGTTTATTGTTTTGTTATAATTTGGGTTAATACTGTGAAATATGCAACTGTGCTGAAAGTGTATACAATTATCAGCTTTTTTATTTTAGTTTCATTTCTCTTGAAATAACCAAAAAGATGAAAAGAAGGATATTTATTCAGGGCCACACTAGTAATACTCCTTAATGCTCAGTACTGACTGCTATAAAACAGAAAAACTCAGACAAAAAAACGGTTGTGATGCAGCTTAGAAAAAAATGGCAAGATGGTGGATGTGAGGAGGTGAACCAACAGCTCTTTCTCGGGTAATGAAAATGTAACAGTTCTTTCATTCAGGTAATTACACACTAATGAAAACATATTAAGGAATGTTACATTAAATTTCTACGATAAGAACAGCCTATATCCCCCTAAATTTTATGCACTGAAAAGTTAAGTGATTTTTTTTTTTTACTACCTGAGTGTGTTGAACAATCAATAAAAGAAAACTTCCATTTTTATACGTGTGCTGTGTACAAGTTGTTCTAATCTTACATTTTGACTACAAAGGTTTTGGATTAGTGACTGGATTGAGCAAGCATTTCTTCATTTTTATTTTTTTTTTATTGTTCCCATTGGAAAACTTGAGCTTTGCATTTGACCCCTCCTCATTTAATCAGAGGGATGGGCTGCCACTGAAGGTGGCCGCAGACTCCGGTACTAAACGGAAACTTGATCTAGGCCAGCAGAATTCACAGAGCATAGACATGCATGAAACTGCAGGAGCCAGAGGAAATCTGCACAAACTCAAACCTGGAACCATCTAGCTGTGCGGTGACTGAAGCCATTTTCAGGCAGACAGAGAACCGTGCCAGTTCTTGCGCCTAATCTGGAACCAGCCGTTCACACTGAAAATCAGCGTGTATGGGAACCTAAAGTTTGGTTCATGATGGGCACCAAGTAAAAGTTGTTTTTTTCTAAAAGCGAACCGTGATGACATGAGTGTACGTCACCAGGTTGACCCAGGTCAGAAGCAGAAAAATGAACAAACCAAGAAAACATGAGTGTGGAAAATAGCAGAGAAACTGAGGGTTAATGTTCTTTGTCACATTAAATAAAAAACATCTTTAAAAAAAAAACATCATCAATCTACATTCAATTGTCGACAGTGGCAGAGCTAGACTATTATCCTTTGGGTGGCCAAGGCTATTTCAGGGGGTCCACAGACTATGACAATGAATCTGTTGTGCATTAGGCAGGGAAAAATGTCTACATGTAAAGCAGTAGGAAGAGTCTTGGAGGATAGAGTATTTAAGCCAAGAAAATGTTAGCTTGATACCTGTGGCTTGGAGCAAAACTGTCTCCTATCTGACCACAAAAGGGATTTTAAACAGAAACTTATTAGGAAACTACTTTAAAATTTACTTTAGAATGAAGACTCCATCCTCCACTTTCACGCTCCTTTTGTCAAGACATGCGGTGCCATGACATGTCAGTCATCTGGGGTGGCACATAGGGGGTCCAATCAGATTCCGGGGGGGCCAGTGCCACCACGGCCTCCCCTATAGCTCCGCCTCTGATTGCAGACGTGGTTTTTCTCTGACAACCTATCCCATCATGCATCAGTCCTACTACATCTATGGTAAGTTGTCGAAGGACAAAATAGTAGCAACACAACAGCTCCCTTTTGTTTTGTTTTTGGTGGAGAAGGAACGCCCTGTGTCGATGGCGTGTCATGGGCTCACATATAAAACACAGGCCAATCATGGGCAAGAACTTCAGTTCTAGTGTGACTGGTGAGGGAACTGGCTCCGACACTGGGCTGGCCAATCAGAAAACAGCTTGAGAAGCCCAGTTCTGACATTCAAGTAGCACCACAAAGTCTGTTCAGTTCATCAGAGCTGTTAAATGCAGTTCTGACATATTTAGGTCTACGCTAGTTTCAGAGAAAGTTAAAATTCAGCTAAAGTGTTGCTTAAAGTTTTCCTGCAGGAGAGAGATATCCAGGGTCACTGCATTTTAGGGATTAAATTTATAATTTTTGTTTAGTTTGCAAACTTCCCGTATTAAATAAAAATAACTTATTTTGTTTGATGCTGCTCCCTCTGTATAACTATATTGGGGATAAATTGAAGAAATGGGATGTCTTCAAATAGCCTTAGTTATAGTTGATGTGTTTCTTACTATGGTCAAAAACTTTGTAACTCCTGAATGTATAATCCCACTCCTAAATCCAACTTCTGTTTCCATCCCCTCTGCTTGAACAGATCCCTCACCTTGAATGAAGAAAACTTGTGAATTATTTCAATTTCACCTGTTTCTTCATTCTGGATTCTATTAAAACTTTTAAGCTGAAGAGCTAACAAATCCTCTCTGCCTTGTTAAATATTCATGCATGAGTGTGAGAAAGAAGAAAGGGAGTAGGAAAAAACTCCTTTGCTCTCTGTCATATTGAAAGAAAACATAGTTGGATGTCAAAACAGGGAGAGCACATTTTTATCAGAATTATATAAAATCATGTGTAGTTTAATTAGCTATGCAGCAGATGCACTGCCAAGCACCAGCAGAAACCAGAAACTTCCTCAGAGAAATTAAGATGATTTCTTTGTAATCAAAATTGCTACTGTTGGAAAAAAAAAAAAAAAAATCACCCTAACAGCCAGAGACATACTGTACCCATCTAACACGCAGATTGCTGCAGTGCGAGAATCATTTGTTTGATGTCTTAAGACTCATGGCTCAAGGCTGTATCCAAGATAAAGCCATTTACCTGTGCCCTTGAAAATCTGCTCACTAAAATACTCAGGAAATAGTTTGAAATGTTTTATCTTTTCCACAGTATTTATTATTTAGTCTACAACTGTTGTCCACGTATATTTAATTTTCCCCACAATCCCGGTCTCAGGGTTATAGTCTGTCCAAGGTCTTGGTGGAGAATCTAATTCACTTTAATAGATTAATGAGTGGTGGTTGGCTCCTTTCTGAACACCACTGGGACAAACCATGTCGAGGAGATCATTTGCTTCACTTTTTGTCAAATGGTTTCATTTCATATTCAGCAACTTTCATATCGTTTTCTCAAGTTTCAGTCAATATTCTCAGATTTTTCTGATATACTGTATTTCTCAGGTTTCCAGATAATATCCTCATGAATTATTTATTTAACGGCAGTCCATACAGCAATGCAAAGGGTGTAAGACCAGCAGATCGTCACATGTACAAAATATTCATTTAAGAATGTAACTCCAACTAAAAATCTCTTCTTTTGTGTGATTTGAACATATGACCTAAGTTTGCTTGGGGAGCTAGCACCATTAGAAGCAAGTTGCTAATGTTGAAAGAGCCTCTGATATCTTGAATCGTATTTTACACCAGTGGTTTGGTACGGAACAAAAGATATAACATTGCATTTTAGTTCTGGTTTATGTTCACACTGGCTTATGAACAATGGGGAGTAAACACAAAGACGTACAAACTTATGGGTTACTCATTCATCAGACAAGTTTGGTGGCTGTCATCCAGCTTCAGCAAAAAAGAAAAAAAAATCATGCAATGACAGCAGATTCTATTCAGAAAGGAATAAAAGATCTCAACCATTATTAGCTGAGACTGCAGCTACACCTCATATGCCATAACAATCAATTGGAATAAAACAGGAGAAGAATATTTGCTTACTGTGAAACTAAAGGACACATTTACTTTGTGACATTTAGGTTTTACTCACCTCTTTTTTTTTTTTTTTTACAGGATCTGCCTACACCTACGTTTTAACTTTACATTTTCTGGTATGTAGGAGAGTATTTGCATACTTTGTGTCAGCATGCATGCATGTTCCCATGGTTATGAGTGGGTCTTGCACCAATATGTATATTGTCAGTTTATAATTACATAGATGTATAAGTTTATTGTATTAAATACACATTAATATAAAATGCAATATATGATTTCATACACACGGATGATACAAACTTAGCCGTTGGGAGTTGTATACGATGCTCTGAATGAGAAGCAAAACAGACGGAGAGGCACCAACAACACCTGTACCAGTAGAACCGGTGCACACAAAGCAGAGAATGCATGTAAGTCAGTCTCTGCTTTGGTGAGTGTTGCAGAAAATTCATGCTCTAACAGATTTAATGTGATCTCAAAACTAAATTCTACTACTTCAACCTGACTTTTGACTGTTGAAAGATAAACTAAATAAGGCACTGGGCTTCCTCTGAACAGTCACCATCAACAACCTCTCTGATTCTTGATTGATAGCCAGCGTTACACAATTAGTGAACAAGGAACAAGTTTCTGGATTATTGTGAATCACTCACTGACAGGATCTGGGTTGTATGAGTCACTTGAGCCATTTGAGCCAGAATTGCCCAATCACACCCGAAAAAAAGAATCTGAATCAGAGGACTGACATTACTGCAGATCCTGTGAGTAGCTCAATCTCAGTGGAGCTCTGTGTGAGTACTGAATCTTCTTGGTAGTTCAATCTACGAGTGGATCTCAGCTAAAAGATACAAGTAGGGATTCATTCGACTGTGTCTTTCTAACTCAAATTCTTGGGCTCACCATTATATTTGGCTTTATTACTCCCTATTCTATCTACAAATTGACTCCTTGCTGTAATTTCTGGGACCTTTGGCTTCTATAGGTGTATGTGTTATTATGTTGTAAAAGTTGCAAGAGATTTGTGAGTGGGGCCGTTTGGAAATAAAATGTGGAGGGACTTAACTGGTCCGAATAAATGGACACAGATCTTTGAGTCGTGAGTCATTTTAAGGATTTGGGTAAAAGCTCCAAATAAGGATTCACTCTGCCATCTCTACACACAACACCCTTGTCTGGTGGGTTTGTGTAAACAGTGGGTCCAAATAGAATGAATAAGAACAGACTGACTTCAGGAAAAAAATGCCTTTCTATTTTTAGAGAGAAGTTTGATGTATGTCTATGTCTCCAAGGCTTTTTGGAGCCAGCACCTCCTGGCCTTAAGCAGCATTACACTTTAATATATTTACATACCGGCATCATTGTGAAACCAAAGTTCTTGCCCCTTGGCTTCAGAGGTGGACAATTCCAGCTCCACAGAGTAAAAGTCCTGCCATGTATTAGTTCTACCTGTTCACTGAACGCAGGTGATTCCACTGATTAGCCCTTCATCTACCTGGACGAGGAGTTGTGTTCATCCAAATGGGCTGGTTCAGTGAATGGTTGGAACAAATACATGGCAGGACTTTTACTCTATGGAGCTGGGATTGTCCACCTCTGCGTGGCTTACAGTGTTAAAATGAGCATACTGTCATTGGAGTTTGTGTTTCTGTGCATTAACTGTGTAGCATCCAGTGTTTTGTGTTCACACTAAATAACATTAATGAATGATACATTAGTTTCCACTCTACATTTACATTTCATCAAGAACTAATACTGAGCTTCATTAGGAATATTCTGATTTTACAATATCCCTGCTTTGTTTTGCTTAAAAGCTTCCAAGCTGGCCTTACACTGGTTACTGACTAATTCACTGATTATTTATGGTATGGATTTCTGCTCTGGTAGTTCAAGCCACTTACAAAATTCCAGTGACTTGTTTAGTTGATTTGTTTTCTTGTTATCAGCAAACTGTCAGCTCTTCATGGAGTTTTGTCTCACATAGGCGGAACTCCATATCCACTATCATTCTGGAATAGAGTTCAAAGAATCACACTTGTCTTGGGCAGTGCTGAAAATGGCCCACAGAGGCAGTGTCTTTGCAATATAGCATGGAGAGAGACTATTTCTTTACCCAGTTCAATGGGTAAATACCCACAAAAGAAAATGCCACATGTAAAACACATTCCTTTGTCAAAACTTGCCATTTTCAGTTTGCAGATCAGTTTATTCTTCCTTTGCATAGTGAGCAGGACTTCCAAACAGTAAAATGCAGATAACAGAAGGCGGGAGAGTGCCAACCCTACCACTGAGTGACTGAAATAGTCATTTTCACTCTGATACTGGCTTACAGTCCATCCTGAGAACCAAGCTACACCCAATTTGCCCATGACCCTCACATCCTCAGGGTCCTCAAGATTAAACTACCACCAGTGGAAAAATTATCATTAAGTCCATTTTTATGAAATAAACAAAAAAATTATTCTGAATTTCTATAGAATTACCCATCAAAAACAGCATGTATTTGGGGGACAAAATCTGTTGAGTTTAAAATATGTTACTTTACAAAAGTGGCTTCTTTCACAAATATTTATTTTGTAGATCTAAAGTAGAACTTTGTCCTCAGGGGTAGAATAAGTCAGATGGTCCAAGACCCAGCACTAAATATTTTTTTTACCACTGACAAAGTTATGTGTTGTATGCTGAATGTCAGGGGGGGAAAAAAAGGGGGGCGGGGGGCTTGGCACTTCTTCTGCCACTAGATGGCAATACCTGTGACCAATCACACTTGAAGCACTTTTTGCACTTACTAAGGGTTTTCCCTTTAAGTTTAAATTCTTGCTTGTGTTGTACGTCGCTTTGGACAAAAGCGTCTGCTAAACAAAATTGTGGAATTGTAGAACCATTAATACCCTGAGTCAGACTAACATTCCCCTCTCACATGAACTCCTCTCTGACTTCTTCCTCTGGCTACCTGTATTGATGACAGGTGTCAGTCAATGTTCAATAAGATCTTCGAAAGTAGGAAATCATACATAAAATGGAGGTTCCTCCCTTGTTTTCATCCCCCAAATTGTCAAATCAGGTTGATTTACACAAGCAGGATTTAGCTTCAAAAGCAGAGTAAACCTGTGAGAACATGCATGTTCTGCAGCGCTCACCAAGCAGAGGCTTACTGATGCTCGGAGGCTTCCTTGTACATGTGAAGCTGAGTTGCAGACATTACTGTTGTCATTTTCTCAGGCGTCTCTGTCCTCGCGCTCTACAAAACCTGTTGATATTGAATTTAGCTCAACGCTAGTTAATACATGCACATGTGTTTCTGACAATGACTTATTGCTCTTTTACTGTACAGCTTAAATTCAATGCTACTTCTGTATTTATGGTAAGATCATATGCTATTTCACAATGCTGTGGTTCATCTGTGTTCCTTTCTCACTAAAAATAAACTGCACCTTCTACTCCAGTTCATGTTCTCACCAAAGTTTGACTGAAAGCCTTGACAAATCCTGTGCTTTGAAACATGTATCCAGACCAAATTTGCCCCAAAATTAGTGTGAACCACTTCAAGCAGGCTAGATGTAGAAGAACTCTGAAATCGTCTTTCCTGACAAAATCTATCTAGTTGATGTGGTGGACATTATAAATTTTTAACATTTAACATTTCTAAGGGTTTGTATTCGTACCCCAAATATATCTGTTAATATTAATGTTAAAGTAGAGAAAGCAGCTACACAAAATAATACAGTAATTAAAAATGAATCTGTAACTGTCTACATCTGCAAACGTGACACTGGAAAATCAAAAGCAAGACACTGTTCTTCATGTGTATGAAAAAACAAATGTTAACATGTACAGGGCCATTTTAGTAGTGCTATCGTGCTATGTTATTGTGTAATCAAATATGATTT
>JAQQZY010000005.1:39733105-39745974 GCA_030068375.1 Ostorhinchus rueppellii
GTCCAGAGCTTCTTCGAAAGATAGCTTCGCATCTGCTGCCGCCATGATGGATTCGCGAAAGAAAACTACTAACTTCCATTTGTCGAATAGTACGCGTCGTCGTCTTTCATCCCTCCTCATTCTGTGATTGGCCCCCAGATCGATGCGAGGATTTCGGCCATGGTCTCCAGCCTGTCGAGCAGTTAGAAAAGAACGCGCAAGGCAGCATGGGTACTCCCAGGCTAAAAGTGGCCTGGGTTGGATTTGAAAAAAATCAGATATGTGCAGTTCAGACTGTCTTTAACAGGTCAGATACAGGTGAAATGTGGCAAAAAGTCAGATTTGGGCCACATTTGGCTGCAGTCTGAACATAGCCTTAGTTACCACCAACAATACAAAGAAACTGGACCACATCACACCTGGTCTCAAATCATTACACCTGTTTCCTGTGAGTCTAAAGATAAAGTTAAAAATCGTACTCCTGGTACAAAGTACTGAACGGCCTTGGACCCAAATCCATCCTAGATTTGATAGTTCCTATGAAGCATCCAGACCCTGAGGTCATCAGGGACAGGTTTACCGTGTGTTCCCAAAATTAGAACCAAACAAACTGAAGAAGCACTCAGTTGTTCTGCTCCTCACCTGTGGAACAAACTTCCTGAATACCTGAGGTCAAACTGTCAGCTCATTTAAATCAGCCCTGAAAACACTGTTTACTGCAGAATTCACTTAAACGCTTAAATAATGTCTTTAAATAAACTTTAAAATCACATTTTATCGCTGATGATTTTAATGTCAATTTCAATTTTTGTTTTTTATATTTTGACTTTCTCTTTTTATGCCTCTCTTGTGATGTTTTTATGTTTTATGTAAAGCATTTTGAATTGTCCAGTACATGAAATGTGCTATCCAAATAAACTTGCCTTGCCTTGGTTGCCCTCTATGGAAAGTAACTTTTTACATTATACATTACTTTTACATAGCTCAACTTTGGGCTGAACCATATATCTGTTCCTAAATGTGTAGGGTTCCATAAAGTTCTACTACAGAGGACATAACAGGCATTTCTTTTGTGCTCTTTGTTATAAAAAATGCCACAGAGCACTCGACAAGAAAACACTGGACTACTGCAGGCTTCAACACCACTAAGCCCTATCAAACAACATGAAATAATACAGCCTCCATACATCTTACGAGCCTATAGGTGAACAAAAAATATATAAGGGCTTATCTTTTTTTGTCCAACTCTAGTTAAGTTACCTGGTGAAATGAGGTGAAATGAGAGCCTGTGACTACAAAGAATGATTTTGCCCAACAGTTTGGAGCATGGACATAATTCTTTGGGCATAAAAAAAATGGAGAAAAAAATTGTATGGGTGACAAATCTGTCCCTGAGAAAAGTAGCGTTGTGCCGAATTGAAAAAAACAAAAAAACAACAACTATGTATTGTTACCAAAATGTTCAGTAATGCGTTACACTACACAAAGTTTTTGGGTGAAAATGCATTACACACAACACTGCACACAGGTGAAAGTGAAGTAAATCAAAATTCACTCAAAGGTAAAGGTTAAAGGTCAACTCACTTTATTATAATTTATTTTTGACAATCATCTCTATTGTTAGCTATATTATTCAGATTTTTTTGTTGTCATTCAGACATTACATCATAGATGCAGTGCAGAACTAAATTACATTATATTCCATTGAATGACTTGATTCAAAATGTGATTCTGGGATGATGTTCAGGTGATAAACATTAATAACATTTATTAGACCCCTTTAATCCAGCACTGTGAAGTTTTTGAATTTCTTAGAAGAAACTTTTTTTTTTTTTAATCCAGTTAATCTTTGCCTTTGTTTGTGTCTAAATACATGCAAACATTACCTTTCCAGCTGATACAGTGAGTGTGAACTGTTGAAAAGGGGCTCCCAGGCAGAGGTGGGAAGTAACTAAGTAGAAGTACTTAATTACTGTACTGAAGTAGATTTTTTTAGATATCTGTACTTTATTTGAGCATTTATTTTTCTAGTAACTTTTTACTTTTACTCTACATTTATGCATAAATATCTGTACTTTATACTAGTTACATTCTCAGAATTTACCCATGAACATTCTGATATGGTTATGATTCTCTATATGATTTAGGTTAAATTAATATTGTATCATTTATGGCAAAAAAAAAAAAAATGCGGTTTTAGTTTTTACTTTTGTACTTTATTACAATTGAGAAACTGTACTTTTTAACTTTTACTTAAGTAAAAGATTTGAATCAGTACTTTTATGGGAGTATTTTTTCACCACAGTACCTACTTCTACTTAAGTACAGAATGGGGCACTTTTGCCACCTCTGCTCCGAGGTCATCTGCGCAGCCTGCTTACAGCTCAGTTACACACAGGAGGACTTTTTAACTGTAAGAGGCAGGAATCAGGAAACAAAACAGCAGAAACTGACAACACATCTTGTAATCTGCAGCTTTCCCCTCTCACTCCAAATCAAAAGACTAAATATAAAGATAGATGATGAATGCAGTTTCATGCTACTAGAAAAATGAAGCCAAAATATCACCGTTATGGGAGCTGCCATGTTTCCTTTTGCTTCCATGTTGATCCACAGAGTCAAGGGAGCTATAATTAATGCTGTCAATTGTACATTTAACCCCTTGTTTCTTAGAAAACTCTTATGATCGCCTCCCTACACTGAACATCTTCCTATAGTTTGCCATCCTCCGGAGTCAAGAAGAGGTGCAGAAGTTCTTTCCTCTTCAATCACTTGAACATGCTGATTAGGTGGTAAATGTTGATTTTCCCTCCCCCTCAATGATACTTGAAAAATATCACCTAATGAAGCTTGAACAGATGGACATCGGATGGGCATATTTTCACATTAACTGACAAGACAGAGCTCACTGAGCAGCATGTGCTGACTGATTTAACTCATGCGCTCTGTACATTCTTCCCTTACTCATGTCCTCTGGTGACGTACTCTAAATAATCAAGACCTTCACAGTTCAGGTGCCTAATGCTGTTTTTCTTGTTTTGTTTGTTTTTGTTTTTATTTGTTTTCAGTGCTGTTTTTTGAAGTGGTGTCGGTTGTTGTTGAGATTAACACAGTCTTTATCACTCCTGCATCCTAAATAGCACCGCTCTTCTGTTTGCCCCCCCCCCTTGTTATCTTTTATGTGTCCCCTTTAACTCGCCGTGGTGCAGCAGTGCCCTCCCTGGTTCTTAATAGGAAAATCTAATAAAGAATGACAATTTAGCTTCCAGGGAGGGCTGGTGATGGTCACTAAATAGTAAAATATTTGGCTGCAAAAATAAAATATGCATCAATCTCATAAAAAGTTGACACCCTGTTTGTGGTGTTAAACTATAAGAATAAATATAAGCAAAAAAAGAGAGAAAAGATAGAGCTCACTAAATGAAAAGGTGGTGATGATGTGGTTCTGGTTGATGGTTTGTTCAACATGGCGTTCATTCATTCATTCATTCATTCATTATCATGGAATAGACTCTGACTCCATTTTAAGCCTTAATAGCACATTCATAGGAATACTGTCAAATTCAAAATTCCAACCTCAGTGTGTTATTGGGGATCTAACAGGAATGTATTACTTTTGTGAAATTAAAAAAATAATAAAATAAAAGTATTTAGAAAATCAAGGTCAATAAAGTTACCATATTTGGTTCCTAAAAAAAAGGAAAAAAATCCCAACAAGGATATATATATTAAAAAATAAATAAATAAAAAATCAAGAAAAACACACATAAGGTGAAAATAATATTTGACATTAGAACTTCATGCGTGCTGATCCAGACCCCTGTCCACATCCACATGATCCCTTTAATCGTTCCTTACATTAGTACCATTATTTTATGGTACCTAATAAAGCATGCACAGGTGGACCTTACAGACCCTGAAGACCTGAGACCTGAGATTGTTGAGTCACTGTCCTCACTGTAAATGGTGCTGTCGCTGTCTTGTAATGGATGTGGAAATGACCAAAACTACATTAAAGTTTAACAATTAGATCCTCGGAGCATTTGACCGACAAGTCTGACATTCCAAAGATGAAAAAAAAAGATACATAGACTTAGTTTCTTTAAGGAATTTGAGGGCTACAGGTCTAGTTCTTAAACATTATCAGTTTTTTTTTGGTTTAAATTTCATCTGAACTTATTTTGACAACTTAACTATTTGCACATTTTAACAATATCTGTAGCCATTCCTGTGTTAATCCTGGCCAGCCATCCGGTTTTCTCAGTGGATTCGATACAGAGAAAACAGTCTGGAGTTGGGCCGATCACTGTGAAATATGCCTGATCTATTTATTCTATACTGAAACAATCACAAGTGTGAGGGTGGATGTTTCAGCGATGCATCATACTTGGTTTTGTCACGAGTTAAAGTCACTCCCAAGTCCACAAATCTCCTTACAACTGTTGTCGGTTGTTTGAATCAGAAATAAGGATGGAATTCCAGGTTACACCCTGTATTCTTACATTTCTCGGACAAAAGCATCACGTCTGTTTTATCTGTGATTGGTTTACTCAGCGCTTGTTAGCCCCGCCTTCATATTTAAATTCAAGTCCCGCAATTCCAGGCAGATTTCTCATTGAGAAAGACGGATGGCTGGCCAGGCTAGTATTTCTCCATTTAGTGTGCACATGTTTGTGTTTCCACATAACCAGCTGCTATTGGAGGAACGCATTGTTATTCAGGAGTGATAACATTTTGGATTCAGATCTTCTTCCTGTTTAATGGGGTTGTATGTGGTATTGATATTCCAAACTCAACAGCAGGGTGAAGCCACGTACCAGAACACACTTAAAGCTACCAACACGACAAATTGCTGACGTTAAGTTAAGAATGTAACTAAATGATAAACATCATTTGCTATACATCAGCATGATGGAATTTCTACTGGGGAATGCTACCTTAAGCTTTTTCCTTTAAGCACAGAAGCCAGAGCTTTTACTCTCAGTAAAGAGCTACAGGCACATATACACACATCCCACCTTCAGCCACTCTTACTTTACAGCAGGGGGTTTTACAGATTGCCTGTGTCTTATCAAGACTAATAATGTATTGAAACCTGTATCGCCATAATGTAGCTGACACTTAACAAAATAAGGGTATGGTTCTTGTGGTTAAGGCGATTACTCCACAAATCACAGAGCAACTTCAGGTGACATGAATGTCTGTCATTGCAAAAGCCCTTTTTTCTACAGTAAATGTCAGTCCCATTTGCTTGCAATTCTGTTCATAAAAAGATGATGTAATTATAATGGGGAGATTATATCTCGCCTAGTACCATAGAGGGGAGTTCTCTGCAGGCATAATATCCACTCATATCCCCTCAGGCAGGCTAAATCAAATCATGTTGAAATTAATACTAAAATTAAATCTAGGATCAAGTTAAATCAAATTTGAATCCCCAATTTATGCGTCTTTTGACCAAATGTGTAATATGAAAGTTTAGTGAGTTTGGTGGTTCACTGTCTTAAGGTTTCTCCAGTAGAATACCTTTTATCTGGATCACTTCAGATAGTCAAGTCCAGATAATCCTTGTTTTTCTATTCACTGAAGCAAAGTCGCTGTCTGCACTATTTTTGTCTTTGATGTAATTTAAGGTCCTTGTACAAGAGAATAACTTGCTTTTGTTCTAAAAATGAATTTTGTGGGAAAAAAATAATGCCATATGTTCTATGCTTTAATCACACCACACTGGCTTTTGCATGCAAGCAACAACTGCAACGCAAACCTTTAAATGTCGACTTAATTCGATGTGGATATGTTTTGTAAAATCAGATGTGATATGGAAATAGCTCTGGTGTTAGTAGGTGGCTTTGTTCAACAGTGTAATGCGCATTACATTTAATTCACCTGACTCTGGCAGTTGTACTTCAGCTGACAATCAGTCCCATACAGCAGAGAGGGGGAGTAATTATGCACATTGTTTGTTTAACAGTGGACTTTCTATTGCATGCACAGACTATTACTATGAAAACAGGTTTTAGTATGATTAAGCTATGAACATAATTACATCCACACCTACATTAGTCAGACCGATACCATCTGAGCTGAAGGCTTCATAGATTTTGAGACACTGATTGGTTTAGCTAAATATTATCATATTGAGCCTAAACAGGGTCCGAGTCCAGCGACCCCTGTGGGTGGGAGGGTGAGTGCGTGGGTGGCTGGAGGTCACCTGTGCAGATCGATGCCTTAACGTGGTTTTGACTCCTGGCAATCACAGCTGCTGATGAGCATTGATTGGTTCAGCTTACCCCCACTAACAACTGCAAGACTCATTCCACAAAACAGAACCACATACAACAGCTTAACACACACACGACATGCTGTTAAGAAACACAGTAACACAAACCTTTGCCATAATTATTTATTTGCAAGAGCAGTGACAATTCTCCAACGTGAAACAAACTTCACAGCTTTTTCTTGACAACCTGACATTTTTTCCTTTAGTTTTTTTTTTCTTTTCTTTTCTTTTTTGTCATTTTCTTAAGGCTCACACATATAATAAAGCAAACACACACGCGCATGCACACACGCACCTCTGAGCCATAATCTATGTGAGCCATGTTAGTTAGGTAACAAAGCTCAAAGCTGTAATTGGGGACTTTCTCACTCCTACTGTCTAGCAGACAGTGATTTAATTTAATTTAATTTAAACTCTCCTCCACAGGGACATTCAGATAACATTAATTAGGTTTTCTCTTTTAACTTTTTTAATGCTACCCTTATAATCCTCCAGCATTTATGCAAAGCTAGACCTGTGAAGACTGTCTACCTGTCTCACTGTATCAGTTTATCACTGTGTCAGCCTGTCCCTCCGTCAGCCTGTCCCTCTGTCCATCTTTTTGATTGATAGTCTGTCTAGTCATCTATCTGTCTCTTCCTCAAATGCACATTATTTTTCACCTTTATCTCAACCCCTAGTTCTGACAGGAGCTATTTCGCTCCGACAACACCGAACATCATAACCACACACACACACACACACACACAAATGTGTCCTGACATTTGTAGCCATCTGTATGGTAGTTATGGATACAGTCCAGCTTTTAAATGTGTTTCTGAGCTCTCAGGACTGATGCTATGACTGCTATATAATTATAGTTGACAGAGAGGAGGCATACACTGGAAGGGAATAAAAGCAATCGCTGTGCTACGGCTTTTATCTATGAATACTTCAAATACATCCACTAGATCTCTGAAGAGACCTCCCTCAGTTGAGTAGTCTATAATTCTGAACTCTCAGACCTTTAGTTTTGAGTCAGAATGGCTATAGGGGTAAGTGTACCTGAACCCTCATGGGGTCGAAGTCTGTATCTCACCACATCCGGCTGTAAAAGTTAAAAAGTTTATTAAAGGTGAACTCTTCGTAGCGCTGCAGATAATGAGGTTCTTAACCCTTGAATCTGCAAACATGCAAGATTTAACAAAGTTTCAACAAAATTTAATAGACTGGACATTAAACATCAGTCTAGATTTAACTATGAACCTAAAAAGTTGGGGGTTGTTCCTCAAAGAAGCAGACACAGTACGTGTCCTGTGGGTTTCCAGCTGTGAAAGCTGAGCAGATAACCAGGACTTTTAGCCAAATGCAAATGTCAGCATGTTTATAACGAAATGTAACATTAATTGTTCCTATGCTGACGTTCTGCTGAGAGAATATTGACCATGTTTACTCCTGTTGTTTACCGTGTTTATAGGCTGCTCATGAACTGGCCCTTTTTGTTTTCATACAGCAGCAGCTCCAGTCCTCGCTGGCTGCTGATCTGTTTAATGGCAGGTATAGAATAGGTCAAAATGGACTAAAACTAATTAAAGTGGAAGAAATTTTATTTTTCTTCAGCCATTAATACCACACAACCATCAGTTTACCAATTCATTTCTAGTCACTCCTTAAACTCACTTTACTTAACAGTTTTGCTGTTGCATTTCATTCAGGAGCATTTGATGATCATATTTACAACATCCAGCAGTCTTTAAACGTCCTCACAGGACTTTTCTTAGGACAGTCTGTGTGTCAGTCTGTCTGTTGTAGTATTTTGTATGCATCTCAGGAATAGCTTGATAGAATGTGTTAGACTTTGGCACAGATGTTTACTTTTACTAAATGGTCAAAGGTCAAAGTCACAGTAAAATCATACCTTATGAACCAAAGATATCCTGACTAGAGAAGACAGATTCCAATCTCCAGGTGGAAATGTCATCGCCTTGGGATCTTCAAAGGGAAAGCAAAATCTGATCTGTCTGAAAGAAGTGACTCAGTTCACAGAATAAACAATGATTTACTGAAAACTGTTGGCTTCAAGACAGATTTGTGCTGGTTTTTAACATCTTATCCAGAAACCAGAAAACCATGACGCCACCTGATAAGATCATACATTCAAAATTATAGTGTTGTGTGAGACGAATGGCAGTTTGAGGTTTTGTGATGTGTTTTTCTTGTTCTTTTTTTCTTTACATCTTCAAAACCAGAGTTAAAAACCGAAAAACTCACTCAAAATGTTGCTAATTGGTTCTATCACGGCTAAGGAATCCACTCTGCTGAACCATACAACTAACTGGTGTACTTCTAGGGCAGGGGGGGCAATCCTGGTCCTCGAGGGCTGGTTTCCCTCTACCAGTCCACCTGACGGTCGTTATCAGGCTTCTGCAGAGCTTGGTGATAGGCTCATCATTTGAATCAGGTGTGTTGGAAGAGGGACACCTCTAAAACATGCAGGACACCAGCCCTCGAGGACCAGGATTACCCACCCCTGTTCTAGGGGGACAGCCAGTGATGTCAGACACCTGATTACATTGGTTCACAGTGATACACGTCTTTACTCAGAATACCTTTGTTACATTATGGACATATGAGGAATAACTTCTGGAATTTAGCACAAATATTCACTTGGACTCAGGGATGAAGTAATTGGAATGTAGTGGCCAAAGGTCAATGGTCAAGCTTTGGCCACTAATGTCCTCACTATAATGTCACTATAAATCCTGCTGTAATGTCATACATTCTATTTTTATTCATCACTCAAAAATTCAGTGTATGAAGAGAATTTTATAAATTGGTTCAAACTCAGCTTCTTGTCTTGTCATTGCAGTGCCACAAGAACAACCTCAGGAATTTTTACATATTTAATAGAATTAACTCAAAGAAACTGCTTAAAATTAGTATGTCAAAGCTCAAGGTCCGTCTGACCTCAAAACTATATTTTTGGGCCATAATTCCGGGCTTAAGGTGATGATAAGAGGATCATGGATAGTGGGGGATCTAAGGTTGAGTGTGTGGTCTTTATCAAAGCATATATAGGCCAATGGCATTTATGAGCTTTAACAAGTGAAGCTACCTACTGTAAAAGTAGTTAAGAAACTGGAAGATGTTGGTTAAATGTATTCATTTATATTAAAACAAAAAAAAAAAGTTTGAAGGAATTCAGGAGTAATTGGTTCAAGAATAAGAAAAGCCAAACTGTTGATTTAATTTTATATTTATCTTATTACCAAGTACATCTGAACATGAGCTACAACTGCAATTACATTTTTCATTGTTTATCTCCAAATTGTCAACTCCAAATTTTACACGCTGATGCTTTTTACATTTACTAAAAAATTATATCGCGTCTTAGCAAAAAAAAAAAAAAAAACCTGAGGAAAAAAAGAACTAAATTTTCATTTCTTACAGGTATTGTTTTGTTACGGTACACCTACACTGTGCCAAAACATCTGACAGTGTGTTTGTGTTTGGTCTCAAATGAGACAAAAAAGGAAAAACTGCATGAAAACAAAAGCAATTAAAATGCTGTCCTTTCATCAAGAACCAGGACAGCTACAGTGTGTTTTCATGTAAATTTACTAAATTTACTGGTGTGCGGAGGTGAAAATGAAAGCAACTGCTAGAACACAATTAAAAAAGCATCTGCTTTTGTACATACTGACAATTAGCTGTGTGACTCTGGGTAGTTTTACAGTTGCAGGCAAAAATCCCCCATATTGATCCTCCTGACTTCATAACTCCCCAAGGTTTTAATGCAATAGTCATACACACTAATTCAGCATTCAAACACAAATACACACAAGCAACATTGTCCATATCACCTAATAAACCGTCACCACCAGCAGAAACTAATTGGTTGTACTCAATATTAGTTGGCTCTGGGACATACAGTGGCCTCAACACATAAAATTAAGTGGGAGTGGGATAATTGCAAATATGTCAGCATTAATAATTAAGAGCATCTTGCTTGAGTCTAAATTGTTTGAAAGTAACTTCAATTTGAAAATACAGTAGATAAGGCTTATAATGGTCAAGGTTATTCATGCTCAGTGTGTATATGAATGTGGAACGTTTACCCATGGGCCTTAAAGGTGTCTTTTTGGGTAGTTTTCAGATGGCTTTATTATAATTGTGGTGCACCTTGACATGGCAGACTACTGTTGAAACTATCAGATGTACAGTACAGGACATGTGTCTTCTGGGTTAATGTACAACACCTGAGAGTTATGGAAACTCCAGTATCCCACTGTGACCATTATACCAGAAGGATTTGTGGTCAGGCTCCACAGAACGTGGCAGGCCAACTAGGATATGAGCATCTTACCTCAACTAAAGTAAGATTCTTCCATTGGATTTCAGATTATTACAAAATTCAAATAAGCTTGGAAGCTACGGAAAAAAGAAAGAGTTTGTACAGTAGCTCATCTGTTGGAATAGTCCTGCCTTTGGAAAAACATTTGTCAGGATCCATGTTGGAGGCATCAATAAGCTAAAGAGCCCCATCACCTCACTGAAGCAAAACTCAGCTGTAAGGCAGTTTTGGGGAAAGGCTATGAAAGTAGAAAGATCAGATCAATATCATATCAAATGTCATCCAAACGACTACATGCCTGGAACCACCACTACCTCATTGACCTGAAGGGACTTTTGTTGGAAGAGGTTAATTCATTTATTTGTAACATCGTAGCAGAATTCCAGATTAAATGGGACTACAACCTTGCTGGAGGGAAAGTGGATCAATACAGGTAGACTGTGCCCACATATTTTGGTGACGTCCACATATCAAACCTTCAGTCAAAATGTAGGGCATCTATCTAGGGTTTTGGAGTTTTGACACAGATGTGTCATATGAAAGATATGTGACTTCTGAAGATTTTCCGGAGTGTGAAGTAAAACAACTGTCTCCGAATGTTGGCTTGAAGGATCACTTTATATCAACTATATACTGTATACTGAAATACTAACGACAAATACTGGAGGAGACAGGATTCTACTCCATGATTACTCATCTGTGTTTGATCACATATTCTGTTATAAAAGCTTAAGTTTTGACATCAATGTATTTGTAAAAGTGTTTAAATAAAGTGTAAATTAAACTAATAACTTCCAACGACTAATTGCTGAAAACGGCAGATTTTGACATGTGGCGTTTTCTTTTACAGGGATTTAGTCGTTTTAATACCACGGCACCATTCCCACATGTAAATATTCCAACAAATTAAGTTCTCCCTCAATAGAATTTCAGTTGGAGCTATCACTACACCCTGCTCCATGTTTGCAATGCCCCCCCCAAATGAGGTATTATCATGTCAGTGGCAGCTGCTGGTCTTTAAAAACAGAAGAAACTCATCTTATGGCTCCATCATAAAACTTGTATTATAGTAAAGCAATGAAAAATAAAAGGAATGCTGAATTTAGGCTGTTGTGCTTCATCTACACCATAAAACCACTGCAACACACACTTGTAGGCGTATGACTTGACCCTTTTCTCTTCAGCTGATCTAATCACGGCACTTTGACCAACAACCTCTCTTCCACTGATACCCAACGGGACTGAGCTCCAACGGGTTCTGATGTCAGTATGTTTCAACATCACTGTCCGTCAAAACGGGTTCAGCCTTTCGGACCAATACCTTCCTGGGTGTCTGGGGACCTGACCTGGACTGTGAACAGCTCGAAGGTGCTGAAAAAGGCCCAGCAGATACAGTGTCTGAGGGTGCTCAAGGAGAACAACATCACACAGACTGCTGGTGTCCTCCTACTGGTGCTTCACAGAGAACATACTAACATTCTGTGGTTGTGTGCGGTTCACCAGCTGCACCATCAACACAGCCCAGAAGATCATCAGTTGCCCCCTCCCCTCACTGGATGACCTTCATAGTGCTTGTTGTGTCAAAACAGCGCAGAACATTAAGGAGACCACTCACCCTGGATACTTCATGTTCCAATTGCTTCCATCAGGCAGACGATACAGAACAATCCAATCAAGAACAAACAGACTCTGAAACAGTTTTTATCCAACAGCAATAACCGCCCTCAATGCCATAAAAGCCATCCCAAACACAACATATATACACAGTGATGGGATCATGCAATGTCAGAATGAACAGCTGTGTGTGTTTATGTATTTATTACTGTGGTGTCTGTGCCGTTTTGGTTTTACTGCTATGCACTGACTGTTTGACACTCTTACATTTTGTTGTACATGTTACAATGACAATAAAGGACTATTCTATTTTATTCTCTTTCGAACAGTTCATCCAATCCAACTTCCAAAGTTCAGCGTTCTGGCCTACTTACTGACCCGTTCACCCCCAGAGATGCTGAACATCCATGGAAGGGTTGGGTGATTTTATGTATTTAGCCAATGACCACCATGCTTCCCTGCAGCAAAAACAACTTCTCAACATCAGTGGGGAATTCACCAGTGTAGGTTACTGATATGAGAATGTGTCAGGGAATTTGCATTTGACAGCAAACGATAAACAGCCGACCAGAACAACATAGCCATAAAATTAACTCATTCACTGCCAGGCGTTTTCAGAACACAAACCCCCATACTGCCAGGCGTTTTAGAGCATTTTGACTG
>JAQQZY010000005.1:39767283-39777672 GCA_030068375.1 Ostorhinchus rueppellii
GGGGATAGCTAACCCGGCTAGCTCTCCATCTAATCTTGTGGGTGTTTCAAGCGGCTTAGCAGAGCAACTACCAAATGATCTTGGTGAGAAGCACTGTGGTCCTAAGCAACCAATTCTTCCGGAATTTCCCTCAAAATTGTTCGGAAACATTAAAAGGTCGTTTTCCACGTATTATTACAACAAGTACTGTTGGCTTGAATACTCAATTTCAAAGGATGCTGCCTTCTGTTTCGTCTGCCGCCACTTCCAGACTAACTGTAACGTGGAGGAGACTTGGCGAAAAGGCATGAGTGACTGGAAAAAACTTAGCACGAAACTGGAAAAACATGCCAATTCCCTGGCCCATCAGAACTGTATGGTTAAATGGGATAGCTTTAAACAAAGTACTTCTGGCGGATCGATAGCTGCCAAATTGTCAGACAGCCACTGCGCCACTGTAGAGAAGAACAGAGCTTATCTGTGCAAAGTCGTGGACATTGTGAGATTGCTATCTTCACTAGGATTGCCTTTCCGTGGACACAGGGAGGCTAACCATTCAGAATCCCGGGGGAATTACCTTGAGGTTTGCGCATTCTTCTCCAAATACGATTCTGACTTTAAAAGTATGCAGTCAAATTATTTTAATGCCACAAGCCCGGATTTTCAGAACGAAATAATTGAGATATGTGCACAATTGGTCCGTGCAGAAATTGCAGAGAAAATACAGGACACAGGGTTTTTTGCTGTAATCGCAGATGAGGCCAGGTCATCGAAAACTGAGCAACTGTCGCTTTGTGTGAGATATACAGAGCAGCTTGAAATCAAGGAGCGTTTTTTGTGTTTTATTGATTGTTCGGCATCTCGAGACGCAGCTGGGCTCGTGGACGCCATAAACACAGGATTAGAGATGTGTGGACTCAAAAACATCCCAATTGTCGCTCAGAGTTATGATGGCGCATCTGTAATGTCTGGCCAAGTTTCTGGAGTGCAGCAGCGAATAAAAGAGATGCATCCGTACGCAACATACATACACTGCCTGGCGCACAAACTCAACCTTGTGCTTGTGGACTGCTGCACCGTTAATCGCAGTGTCAAAACATTCCTGAATGTTATCGGGAAACTGTACTCTGTCTTTGCAGAGCCGTCAAACCACCATCGCTTTATTGAGGTCCAGAAATCGCTGAATATGAAAGCAACTGAAATTGCGCAGCCCAGCGAGACGCGCTGGGCATGCAAGTGGCGTTCTCTCCACGCAGTTAAAACACACTACGCTGCAATTACACAGTGCCTGAAAGAAATGAGTGATGATGACGGAGAGAAGTGGTCAGTGGAGGCCACAGGCCTTTATGAGCACATGGCCAGGCTGTCATTCATTACATGTCTCATTGTACTTGAAGACATATTGCGTGTGGTTCATGTCACGCACAAAGCCCTCCAGTCCTCCAGCCTCACACTTTCCGAAGCTGCCGTGCTCACGGACAACCTAAAGGCGCACTTCGTATCCCAGAGACAGGATGATAAATGGAATGATGTATGGGGATTAGTGAAACAGTTCTGCCGAGACAACAACATCTCTGATGAAGTGAACGTTCAGCGTCTGACACCTGCTGCTGGTCCAGGGCCAGTTCCAACAAAAAGAAAACGAGCAACACAACCCCCCACCGCTCTCCAGAGTTTCCTTATAACAACATCTTTGGGCCACAGAGAAGAAACTGATGTAAATGCGGTGCAGATGTCCCAAAGTGAGACGCATGGTTTCCAACAGCACCTGTATTTCCCAGTGCTGGATACCATCATAGGCGAACTGGACAGACGCTTCACGGGAGAAGCCGTTGAACTCGCACAGGCCTGTGCAGCAGTGTTACGATGCGACAAAAAAGGAATTGAGCCCCTCATACAAAAGTATGCACAACCTCTGAAAATTAACCACAGTCTTGTTGGGGCAGAGATGGACCTTGTTAAAGCATCTACTGTCGGAGATGTGTCACGTGAATATCTTCAAAAAACTGTGACAAAGGACATATACCCAAATCTATACAAGATGCTTCAGTTGGCACTGACTCTGCCTGTTGGATCTGCCACATCTGAGAGAAGTTTTTCTGCCATGCGAAGGATTCGGAACTGGCTACGGCTAACCATGGGAGCAGCAAGGTTTTCAGCTCTTTCTGTTCTCCACATCGAGAACGACATAACAGCCAAGCTGTCTCCGGAGACTATAGTGGATGTTTACGCCG
Organism: Ostorhinchus rueppellii; assembly: GCA_030068375.1. Lineage (NCBI taxonomy): Eukaryota > Metazoa > Chordata > Actinopteri > Kurtiformes > Apogonidae > Ostorhinchus > Ostorhinchus rueppellii. The sequence goes on from JAQQZY010000005.1 coordinate 39,769,497, forward strand.
GACGCAAAAAAAGACGTCTTCTTCTGCACTAGGTAAGACACATTTTCTTTAACATCTACTGTGTACACTGTATCCTGTTCCAACTACTGGTTTTGAACACCATCTACTCTTGGACGTCGTGGTGAATGTATCTTGTGTGCCATCATGTGCGCGCGAGTTTGGGTATGTGTATGTGCGCGCGAGTTTGGGTATGTGTAAGTGCGCGCGAGTTTGGGTATGTGGGCATGCGCGCAGGTTCGCGTGAGAGTGCGCACGTTTGTTGAAAGTGCTTAAAAAAATTCTGCCCCCCCTGACGCAAAAGTCAAACTCCGCCTATGTTTCAGATGGGTGCTCTACCATCATGTTAAACATAATAACCTGTTACATAAAGTAGACTCGATACTCTCATATGGCTGACATCTTTATTTGCATTTTGTGATTGCAGGAGTCTTTTGGCTTCTGTTGCTCATTTTGTAACTACAGTCTATCTAGAGATGTGACAGAAGGACATTTACCTACTTTCCTACTAACTTTAAAACCTATGTAGAAAAAAAATCCACTTGATAACTGAAATTACCCTTGGCATATATCTTTTAGTTTGGCCCAAATCCCATCGACTAACATTGAGAGGCAGGTTTTGTGCCCCATAGGGCAGCCTGTCACCAGGAGGTGAAGGAAATAATAATTCAGATTCACTGTGTGGGAGCGGTTTCCATCCATTTTTGTTTACAGCCTATATAGTATCTTACTGATGTGCAGAGAATAGAGTCATTTAAATTGAAATGAAATGCATTTGAGAAGGAAAACAAACCCACCTGCACAGCGAGAAAACACATCTTTTTATTTTTGCACACTATTTAGCTAATTCTTAAACTTGCACCTACATTTCATTCCTTCACTGAGTCAAGATACCTGATAAGTTTCATGAATATCAATGCATTTGTTTGTGAGTTATGATGAAAACAAAGCCCTGCTTCACTGGTCTACAAGGTAAAAATACAACTTTAGGATTTAAAACTTTAATACATTTCTTCTACTTTAGACTAATTATCTATAATGTGTTCAAAACAGCATCATGGCAGCTTCTAAACACCCTCTAAATATGTCTATAAAAGACCAGATATGTAACTGAAGGCAGCACTTAGGTCAGTGAAGGAGAACATAAAGTGGCACAGAGCCAGGACTAATGGAAGGTAATTTTTGTTTTGATTAGAGCTGTCTCTGACACCTGAAGCCAAATTAGAGAATGTCATATTGTATCAAGTGAGAAGGAACAAGCTGCAGATGTACTTTCTCCTGTTCTCATGCATACGCTGGAGCCAAAAAAAAAAAAACTAGAGACGGCACTGCTCAGATTGTTAATAGATGTTTGTCAGTCTGTGTTCATGTAACTTTAGTGTTTAAACTGTTGATGAAAACAATAGAACAAAAATACCAATGTCAGCATACACAAAGAAATACGACTAAGCATTCATAGACAATGACCAAAAGTAGTTATATCGATTCTAACGCATGTCTACAAAATGAGATGTTCCATCAAAATTATGGTAATTTTTTTCATTGTTAGTCAGGACACAAAAGTCAAACCAGAACATGTGAACAGTGAACATGAGACCGATCATTTAGAACATTAGACTTTAATAGACTATAGTCATCAGAGCCTATTACTAATAACATGCATAACACTTACAATAAAGGTACAATATGTGATGTTCACATGTAGACATGCACCACATACCGAAATCACTAGATCATCACACTGCATACTAGGAGCAGAGGGTGCCTTGCACAAGGATACAACAACCAACAACTCTCAGCTGACTCTCCAGCCTTTTAAGCCATGGCTGCCCCCATTGCTCTTATTTTTATGACTTTGCCAGTCCTTCTGGTCTTAATAGCATCATATCATTGCCTCTGTCTGTTTTGCAGTTTGTTGCTTTTACAACAATAATATATTAGAGTCATCAGAGACCAAACTGAAAAGCACTCCACTATACCTGTGTAGTTTGACTAGAGCCATTTACTGGGTCCACGTGTGCCATTGGTCCAAATTTAAAGTATTACACATCTGCATAGCATAAGCTAGACTATCTGCAAGACCTGACTGTATGTGTATGTTCAGTTCTATCAAAGACCGCTGATGTTACATCATGTACTAAATCTATTTTAATTACAGTTTTTAGCCTTTATTTGACAGGGTGTTGAAAGGCACATAACACAAATGTGTACATTTTTAAATATGTACCGGGAAAGAATCCAATTGCAGGACGCACTCGTAAAAAGTTCCAACAGGTTTATTGAATTCCTCAGGGAAAATACAACAAACACCAAGCACGATGGTAAATATGCAAAGTCCAATAAACCAGAATGCAGTTCTGCTCCTCCAGGAGCAGAACCTGGGATCCAGGGCATCCAAAGTCAGGGGGCAAGGCTGGGGCTTGGTCGGGGTTGGTCTGGGTTCGGCACACATGGAGCGGAGACGTGGACTGGGTCAAGGGACGGAACACAGGTCGTTACATGGGACAGGAACTCTACTCATTGGTTGTGCAAAGGAGGTCGGTACATGGAGGATGAAGACTGGAGACTTGGTCAAACGGACAGGGTTCAGGGTCGGAGGCTAGCAGGCAGGGTCAAAACAGATCAGGTCAAGCACGAGCAAGAAACGGGAACACAGAAGAATCGCGGGATAGCAGGTCGACACAAGGTGAGCACTGGACTATCTGGCAAAATATCACAGGGAGACAGGGAGTTAAAAACTGTGCACCTGATGAGCTTCAGCTGGGCTCGTCAGGTGCAATGAATCAGGAAATCAGATCAAGGGAAACTAGGGCAAAGGTAACAGGGCGGAGTCAGAAGTACAGGAAACAGAGCAGGGACAGAGCAGAGAATAAAGAAGACAGGATCAAGGGTAAAAAGAAAAGCAGACAGAAGAACAAGTAAAAGAAAAGAGCAGAAAATCAAAGATATAACAATTTGACTGTATGTAAGTTCATCATAATAATAACAGATTTCTATAGCGCTTTTCAAGGCACCCAGAGGGCTTTACATTATTGATCCATAATTCATTCGCTCTCACACTCACACTCTGGGGGTGGTAAACCACATTTGTAGCCACAGCTGCCCTGGGGTAGGCTGACAGAAGCGTAGCTGCCAATTTATGCCAAATGGCTCCTCTGACCACCACCAAACATTCATACATCTTGCCCAAGGACACAACAGACTGTCTAGGACAAAGCGGACTTTGAACTACCAAACCTTCAGTCGTTGGACAATGTACCATTTTTAAATACTAAAAGAATATATAATATGATCCTTCCTCAGATGTTGAACAGAAATTTCAAGCCATTCCAGGAAAGTTTTTGGTGAGACCTCCAGAGCACCAAATACTAATGATGGCATTTCGTTCAAGAACCAAACTAAACCTTTCCAACTAAAAATGACGTGGAGTACAGCTTAAAAGACTTGTAAAGCCTTTCCAACGTCCCCTGACTTTCACATTTCCATTTTTTCCCTTTCTTAGCAAAAATTCAACGTTTGAAGTTAGAAGCGATAAAGTGCCCCAGTTTTATAAACAAAATTATACCAGAATCAAAGGATACTCAAGAAGAATGTATGTTTTTATGTGGATTGCATTAAACAAAAACGGTGGGGGGGGGGGACCTTACACCTTTGTTATACATAAGTGGAGTGTAATTGTCATTGTAAATTCATTTTTATTTCAGGTGGCAAAAATACTCAAGTACAAATATTTTAAGAAATTAATATTTTCTTGACAGTTGCTCCATCATCATCAGAATCTGAGAATACATACTGTACCTTCTGCAGCTTTCTCTTCTCAGTCCAAATTAAAAGAAACTATGACAATGATAGTCAGGATTAAGAATTAAGAGCTGTTAAGTTCATATCAGAGTCATGATGCCAGATCGAAAGACTTCATGTTATAGTTATTGTTTTTAATACAAATAAGGACATTCATTGAAGCCTATGAGTGGAGTATAGTCTGTACTGTGGCTGAAGATGCGGTGGATGTGATGGTTTGTATCTCAATACTTTGTACTTGTGTTTGTCTTTGCTCTCTCTTTCTCTCTCTCCAAGTGTCCATCTGTAATTTGTTTGCATCTGTGAATGTCAGCTGCTGCCTGCATTTGAGTCTGATCAGCCTGGCATCTTTAAAAGCTCAGCCTGACAAGTAAATAGCTGGAAATTGCCTTAGAAGAGATTTGTTTGGGCTTTTGTTTTGATTTCTGGAGAAATTACATTCCTTTTAGAAAATGGCAGGAAGATAGCAGCCGGTTGAGTCTGCATGCGTGTATGACGACCTTCGTTTATATCCCTGGACATTTCTTTGTCTTTGTCGTAATGTCAGACATTTTCCTCTCCCTCCGGACGTATACAGATAGCGGTGTGAGGATGATAACGCTTTCCAAATATTACATTCTCATTTAAAAACCTGACAACACCGAACACTTGTCCTTTGCGCAGCGGAAAGTGGCGATTAAGATACCTCCCATTCTTTTGCCACTTTGCAGAAGCTGTTTATTCAACCTGCGGATACTGATGTGCTCAATCAAAAAGCCTGTAAATATATTTTTGGCTCTTCGGAGCATCTCGTACAATCCCCCCCCCCATACACACACACACACTCTGATGGTCTTATTAGCTTCCTGTTGCAGATTTTTGTTTAAGACTTAAGTCCATTCCTGTGCATTAAGTTAAATAAGTGTAAACAAAAATGGACTCCAGAAAGTCTGCAATCCTTTCAACTGAGCGCCGGTTTCTGCAAGCACACACTTTGTATTTTGTCATGTCGAGATCTCTGCATGAGAAGGAAATTGGAAGCAGCACTCTCCTTTCATCTTTCCACCTCCCCACTGACTCAAATTAGGAACATACTGACGCACACAGACACACATACCATCGCTACACAGGACGAGCCCTTTTCCCTCAGCACATCAAGTCTTTCCTTGAGTGGAAGATGATCCCAGTTTGACCTTACAGCTCTCTGATGCACAGTCATGCATGTATATACATACTCATAAATACTGATTCCTGACTTAAATGCCAGTTTTCACACAATCCGTCTGAAATAAAAGTCCTGAAGTGACCTTTGTGTTGTGTTTCTGTGGACGGCTGTTTGCTTGAAGATTTCTCACATGTTAATAATAGCAGATGTGCTCATGGCCTAAATGTCTGGATACGTTCAAAGCAATTCTCAGCTGTCTGTTAAAAGAGAACAAAATGGGACTTAAGGGTAGGCGGGCCTTCATTTATGAAAGTAGAACTAGAGGCGACACGGCAAACAAAGGAGAATACTTCCACTCTGCAAAAGGAAACTCAGCAGAAATCAAAGAAACAGACAAAAAGGAAAACAAAGAGTAGTGACATCCTGGTGAATTTTAATAGGATTTGAGTCAGCTGCTTTTAACCAGCTCTTTTCTTCCTCAATGTCACTGACACACATTGTGAGCAAGGTCGTCATGCATCTCTTAGCATATGTTAGCATTCCTGTGTACACAAAGGCGAAATGTGACACATTGTTTTAGATAGGGAATGCAATATATGCTGTTTACTTATTTATTTTGATGTTTTGACAGGACGGAAGCAGGGAACATAATCCCCCCAGCAGACAGGGATTGTTTATTCTTTATCCTACCGCCCTGCCAATGGGTACCATAAGTAATCATATATTTCTCTTGCGGTGTTTTGTTCTACTAAGTTTACAGGCTGTTTTATAAGCAGAATTTAGCTGCGAGTTAGGAGGGAGACGCACTAAATACTGATTGTTATTCTTGATAGCAAGTGGAATTTTCCATAATAGTCCTTACAACTCAGTTAAATATAACTGACAGTTTTATGTCAAACCTGGTTTATATAAAATGATGAGAAAAAAAATGCTGAAATGCTGATGTAAACTGCCATATTGACATTCAGTCTTAACATTAATCCATACTCAGGGGCAAAACAAAACAAATTAGACAGTAGTCTTGGCGGCATACATTCACCAAGGGTAAAAAAAAGATTTAATTTGATGCAAGTAAAATATCCATCTGTGTTTCCTGCAGGTTTCCCTACATTTTTTACCCTCCAATCTCGTCTGTGTTAATCTTGTATTACGTGTTTTGAAAATGTGTAAAAAAAAATAAAATAACTACATGAAGTGTTAACGCAACAAGCTTTAAAACATAATATTCAGTAATTCCAGTGAAACTCAATCTTACTAAAATATTTTCTTTTTTTAACTTTTGTTACAATAATTGCATCGTGTCATAGTGAAGCACATTCAAGTCTGCGAATAAATGACAAGTGATAATCTTTCAAGGCCCATGAAATTATCTTTAAATTCCTGCTATTTTGGAAAATTGCAACAGATAATTGGAATTTATTGACTTGCATGATATGACATTCGCAACAATGACAAATAAGTGGAGAATTTAAAAGAAAATAATGAGAATTTCTGGAAAGGAAAGGAAAGGAAAGGAAAGGAAAGGAAAGGAAAGGAAAGGAAAGGAAAGGAAAGGAGCAGCCTTTAATAGTCATGGTAGATAGATGTTTTTTGCATCTATGCCCTCTGGTATACATTTAACAAAATATAGAACAATGTACTCCTGTGGGTATTTCTAAATTAGCCCCTCTTTACCGTTGCAGTTCCATTGTGAAAAGAAAAGAAGTAATTGCTGATGATTGCAGCTTTAACTACTTCACCCACTTCACTCACCAAAACACTGTGATATATAATTAAACAGCATGTATAATATAGTTCTCTTCTCCCTCAAACTGGGAAACACGGGAATACATGCCATTATCCTTGAGTTTGCCAAATCTGAAATTAAAAATAGGAAAGTTGGGGGAAAAAAGTAAGAAGGCAAGAAAAAGTCCTCACAGGAAACACTGAGAACAGAAATATACGAACTTGCATCGAGTTGTTTCAGAGTCACCTTTATCAGACGGAACCTGGTGGAAAGTTCAAATACTGCTGAACAAATGTTAGTGTGACATAAATCAATATGAAAGACACTGAACTGAGCTCCAAGTTGATTTAATCCAAATGCAGTATTTCCGTGCACTAATATTTGCTAATAGTGGATATCTGCAAAAACAATTTCTGCAATACCGAGTCTTACCCTCATTCGATAAAATGTATCCTCTCATAAGAACATAAGGAATGTCAAGCACAAAATAAAAGTCCAATAGCTTTCCCACTCTGTCACTCTTCAATAAAATGACCATTTGTTTTCCTAAAATCATCTATGTTTTGCTTTGGGACATAAAAAAGGAAGTGATCAAGTGTGAGTCCGACAAACCAAAACCCAGTCATCACATCACACATAGTATTTTACTCAGTGGGCTCTGGGAAGTATCAAATGGGCTTCACATGCAGCGTGTATTTTTCACTGCTTTAAACAAGAAATGGACTTTAACCCCTTAACGCCTGAATCGATTTCCAATTGTGGAGAAAAATGTTTGACTTGCATTTTTTCCTTCAAATACATAGTATTTTGGTTGCATTTTGGAGCAGGGAGGGTTCGATACAAATTCACGACACTCGGCATCAAGGGGTTAAGGATGAAGAGTTCATGGCTGGTTTCGGGATAACACATGTGTTTCACTTTCCCTCTAATGATAATGAGAGTTTTGGGGTTCCTCTTTGAATACAACGACTCTTGCTTGTGCATATTGAACATTTTTTGATGGTTATCTAATGGTGGAGATAAATGGTCCATTTTACCCGTATTTGACAAAAATGGTACCCACTGTATTGTCAGAAGCCCTTTAATCACAAAATTAGTTTGGATTTAATTGATAAACCTAACTATTCTGGGTGAACTGAATGAGCCTTCTGACAATCGAGCACCTTTTGACAAAAATCATTCTGTAATTCTGTTTTAGTGGTAAATTGTGGGAGTTGTTAACTTGTATTTTTTGTGTGTTTGTGTAGTTCAAAGTAACATAGTTTTCATGAGGATGCCCAAAATATTACTCACCCTGTGTTCTTCTTTAAGACTGAATTTTTGAGATGTTATTTACTCTAGTAGAGGTTTTTGTTTGTTTGTCTTTTTATATTGTGTTCATATAGTTTTATATAGTTTTCATGACAAGTGTTTAAAGGGACTGACTATGAACCATGACCCTGTTTTATATTTCACCCAAAATTACAGTAACTAGCAGCAGTACTTCATTCAAAAAAAAAAAAAAATAT
>JAQQZY010000005.1:39827712-39839604 GCA_030068375.1 Ostorhinchus rueppellii
AGGGGGGGTTATAATGTCAGGGTTTGAAGTTTGGGGGGGTTGTGACCCCCGTAACCCCCGTGTAAGTTACGCCTATGCTGATGAGAATCTTCCGGATGCACTGAAGATGACTTTACACAGCGGTCTAACATCAATACATCAATACAAGATCTTGGAGAAAAATTAATTCAACTCTGTATGGAAATAAATGGCATTCCAATGAGACACAAGTTGAGTCATAGAAATGTTCTGTTATCTTACAGGTTTTGAATAATGACCAAAGAAGTGGTTTTGCAGAGCATGACAAGCTGCACAGTGAAGATGACTTTTGATCTTTTGAATTTATTTTACCATCTATTACAAACCTGTGTGAAATATTCATGTACAGTATAATAATAGTAATAACAATGCATGAATTTTGTATGCGTTATGACCAATAAGATGTTTTGTTAGATCGTAGTCCCTCTGACCTTCAAAAACTGGATTGTAATCAGTTTATCCTTGAGTCCAGTTGAACATACTGAAATCCTGAAAGATTGTGTTCACAAAATGAGATGGACAAATGGACAGAAGCATAAAAATAAGAAAGAATACTAATATTGCATTCAGTCATTGGTGGTAATTTCATCTACTGTGAATTTAAATGAATTGCCGGGCAAACCGCTAGATATTAGTCTTAAGATGCGCAGATACATCTCTATCTTGTGCTGTGTGTGTGTGTGTGTGTGTGTGTGTGTGTGTGTGTGTGTGTGTGTGTGTGTGTGTGTGTGTGTGTGTGTGTGTAAATGCATGCAGGGAGAGCCACTATGTCTAAAATTTCCATTATTTTCCTGATAAATTATTGATCTCCTGTTGCTCCTGGCGGCATCACAATCAGAAAGCAGTTTAATTATGAGAAATAGAGATTGTCTATAATGGAGCTGACTGTGGTGTGAAAGGTGAACGTTATTGGTCTTTTTGCTCTTCGGATAAAGGTCAAAGTTCAACACTCTTTGACAATTGAGAGTGTCTGGCTAAGATTACTATCACTGATAATTATATAAAGAGATGGACAAGTTGAATACTGACAGCTATGGCAAAGTGACACATTAAAGGTGGGGTCTGAGATGTTAGAAAAATGGCTCGAGCAGGCAGGGGCGCAGATAAGTTTTTGGGGGGACAAAGCTACCAGCAAACATAACATAATCTTTTGATTGCCCCGTGATGTTTGCCTAATCCAAAGTAGGAAAACTTTTTTTTTTTAAATAAAAGTGAGGGGGACGGATCGAGGGGATTCAAATCTGGGTGTGTCAAATCCCACCTGACACACCCGCTATCTGCGCCCTTGCGACCAGGCTACATTTTGAAAAGACATAATTCAACTGTCCCAATCCCTTTCTTCAGACTCCCCTCCCCCCTAAAGCCACGCCTCCAGTCTACCAAACGCGTGATTCTTTTTTCCAAAGGTTCACATTCACGAGTGCTGCGCAGCATCAATACGCTAACCTTCGCTAACTTTTTCTCATGGCTTATTGACAGGTAAGAAAATACTTGACAGCATCATAACGAACCTAAACAATAAATATAATTGTTGTTTCAAGTTATATTTAGTATAGTAGTAGTGGTAGTATAGTATATTCAGTGTATGAGATTAGAAGTTGGACTTTTCACTTGTTATTTTGATACGTGTTCCAAGTCATCTGAGGCTAGTAAGAACAGCTAACTGTCAGACTGATGTCAGGCTAGCAGCTACTAAAGTTAGCTTTATCCTCTATTATCCTCTAATTCACTGGATACTTGTTAAAATGACAACATAATGCCGGAAACCAGTGAATACTCTCAAAAAAATTATAAACATAATGTTATCTTACCTACACTTTGCAGCTCTTTCTGGTCCTTCAGTTGACTCCACCGCTCATATTCCACACCCATGTTCACTTTCCTCTGCTCTGCTAAAGCCTTTTTCTTGGCAGTAGCCTTCCTTCTCTAACACAGTTTTGCGTTTACAACCTGTTGTTGCCACCTTTCCAAATCTCTACCTATTTTAACTGTGTATGCTAGCTAATGTAGCTATCCAAGCTGTGGCTCAGTTTCCTCAGTAGGAGCTCCAAGCTTCTAAGGACGCACAATTTGTGTCCAACTAGGGGTGCGCACGGAGGGGGAAGGGGGCGGCAGTTGACTTTGATATGATTGGATGTTGTTTTTTCAGTCCTGTCCATCCCTCAGGTGACTAAAACTTTTCATTTTTGTGTCAGAGTATTTAATCAATTGTTTGAAATTGGGGCATGAAGGAGATTTTTAGCAATATAATATAAAATGCTCCAGGAAAACATCTCAGACCCACCTTTAATATTTCTGAAATTTTGTTCATGATCTACAAAACGAACACTGCACTTGTCCAGTCTCTACATTATGAGATTTTGTAATCTATATTTGTATTTATCCTGCATTCATGTACATTATCAAGATATTCTAAGGCTTTGTCTGAACAGACAGGAGAGACTGTGTTTCCTACTGATGAGTCAGTTCATGATTTGTCCCTCCTCAGACCCTTGCCGGTACATCATTACTGACACTCATTCCTTTATGTAATATAAAGTACTCGTGGATGCAGCACACATTTATTTAGGTTTAGAGTCTGCAGACATATATGTTAACATCATGTGAAGGCATGCTTTATAATGATTAATTAATTATAGGATTTATTAAAATATTTTGATACTGGATTTCCGGTCGTCCATACACTTGTTATGGGTGCGAAGTGATCCAGCTTCAGTTCATTATTTCTGTAGGTTTGAAATAGATGGTTGATGATCTCACTACAATGTAGCTAAAATTATGTTTCACACATGACTTTTTTTCTCTTTGACATTTTAAGGTTACAAAACAAAATCTTAGGCCAAAAGCCATGCCCGCAGACTTTCAGCTACTTCAGCTGACGAGGAGGTAAAAAGTTTGTGATGTAGCCAGGAGCAAGACCCTGCTGAGCCTTAAATGTGATAAATGGGATTTTAAAATGCATCCTTAAATAACTAGCAAGCAGGCAAAAACACATAATTGTCTGGGTATTTTATTTTTGCAAGTTAAAAAGGAAAAAAAATAATGTTTCTACTTGTTCTTTGTTGAGGCTTTGGACAGCATTGCCCCATTAGTCAGCAGTGAGTCTAATGAATCTGAACTTTTCTGTCCTGGATGACCCAGCTAAAGCACCTCCAGGCTCTGCATGTTTAACTTGTATTATGATGAAATATACAAAAATTAAATCCTTGACAAAACACTTAATTTAAAATTGACCATGAAATTGCACAGTAGTGATTTTGATTAAACAAAACATGGTTAAAATTCTTTTTTTTTTTTTTTGTTATGGAATAAAATATAGGCCCACATTGAGATCACCTAATTCACTACAGAAACAGAACGTATGTTGTTGATAAGTAGCTTCTGTGTAAAAAATTATTTATATTTTGGTGTTGTGGCTTGAGACAGAATCAGAGGCTTCATAATTGTATGTGTTGTATGTTGATCTGGCAGCAGTTACAGTGGAAGTGTTGCACATATGACACATTTGCATCCACATGATGCTTATTTCAGATCTATCATGACTCATCGCGAGCATCAAAGTGCAGGATGTATCACACTGCTCAAAGCACAGTGGAGCTCAGTAGAGGCTTCTACAGGTATTGGGCTGGGTGTTGTGTTCCTGCACTGGGTGTTTGATAACAGTAGAGAGACTCATTGTCCAAACCAAACAGATAAGAGAAGTGAATATAGTGATGAGGGTACACTCTGTCTAATGCTGTCCTAGCTTTTTGGAGCCAGAAATTCCTTATTTGGACAAATACAGACCTTCTCCAGGGTGGATTTGGAGAAAGCCAAGCAGTGATGGTTTGGTTTACAACTTAATTTCCTGAAATGATAAGAGCTCAAACCAAACACATTTGCTGGCTGCTTTGTTCAAAGGCATTTGTCTTTTGTTCAGATTCAGGTGTCTTGACAAAATAAAATCTGATCAATAGATAAATGATGACTGTTTGACTTCTTGAGGATCCAGATAAAGCAAATGAGATCAGAATGACAAATGCAACTTCATCTTTCTAGAGAACCAGTGGAGGCTAAGTCTCTGAATCAGGTGTTTTGGAACCAGCATCTAGCTGTTATGACTGATAATACACTTTAAGACACATTGGCTTCAAGCTGCGGTTGTTGTACATTGCCTCTGACACAATCATTGAAACAAAGGTAACACCTTTTGGCACGTTGATTTATCGTCCAAGTGGTTCAGGGCTCCACTACATACGCTCAAAGCAAACAAATGTATACTTTCCTCAGAGGCACTTCAGATGTCAGTCGTTCAGATGCTACTGCACACAAAGAACTGTTCATGTCTAAAGAATACAAAGACAACTTCTGCTAGGAAACAGAAAATTGTTTCATGGAACATAAAGAAAACTTCAAATCGCTGTATATTCTCTTATCAGCTGAATTTTAGTTTCAGTCTGCAGATGTTTACAACCTACAAATTTAATCCAGTGACATCTCAGTCTGCTCATTATTTTGCCACAAGTAATTGTTGCCATCCATGTATTGAATATAAAAGTACAGTTTTGACATTCACTTTTGACTTGCTTTGTGTTACTTGTGTGTGAAGTGTGGTGAATTCCTCTTGCTGACCACAGTCTGCTTCACAATGCTCAGCCAGTGGGCTCGGCCAGGTCTTTTTTTAGTCTGAGCTCACTGCTGGAAGCAGTATTGTCGAGGAAAGTTGTCACAACAGACTCTGACGGGTTGCGGGCTGCGGGCTGCTACAACGGAGGAGAATAGTAGTGAACGGCAAATGGCCATCACGGCTCTGCTTCGCCATAACAAATTACTTAGACCTCCTGGCGGTGTTCATTGCCCTGAAACATTTTCTGCCATTTTTCCACTACTGTCACATTTTGATAAGCTCTGACAGCTCCGCAACAATACCTTACATCAGCCATCAGATGAAGACCTGTTCTCCCCAAACAGACCAGCACAAGTTAGCACACACCCTATTTTAGGAGGCATTAGCGCGCATGGGGACAACTACTCAGAACACAAATGTCCCAAGGTAGATGATAATTCTCCTCTGGCTGGGAAAAAGCTGGCTACAGGAAATAATTTGGTCAGTGATGACCAGTCATGTTTTGCCAGGATCTACAGTGTTACCCCTGCCAAGATGGGAATGTGGTATCCAGGTCCAGAGTACATTTGTCTGTAGCTGGATAGAGATAGAAATTTCACAGAGCAGTGGGGAAATATATTTAACTGCCCCAAATAGTGTTTTTAGAGAATACCCTTGTTAAAAACATAATTTGTTGTATTCACTGTTGAAGGGTAAAGCTTTTGTAACCATTACTGTTAGCTTAACACCACTGCCTGTACTGGTGATTTTGATAAGAATACTGCTGATTTGTGTGCCAGTAAATGATGTCTGCCCTTGCACCCACACCTCCCCTTTTACAAAACCTCTGTTTCCATAAAGAGACCTTTTCACTGTGCCTGTCTCTTACAGGAGTAAAACCATTTCACGCTAGCTTCTGTTCCGATGCACAGTGTATGCTATTACACTAGCGTAAAGAGCAAAGGTGCTCCATTGAATTTTAACCTGTAGAATTTATGTGTGAGCTGTTTTTTATTGCAGGTTGACTGATGACGCACACATCAGTCAGGTTTTAGACATTGGTGTGTACAGAAACCTTAATGTTTGACTAATTATGGAGCTCAAAATGTGCCTCAAAAACATAGTAGAACCTGCAAAAATTCAAGCCAGATACATATTAGAGGAGCTAATGATATGTATTATGTATATATGAGTGTTGGTGATTAGAAAATGGTGGTATGTAATAGTCCAATATAACAATATGGACTTTGAGATCTATTGCAAGAGATTTGCTGCTTATCATAACTGGAGACTGACTGTAACTATGGTCAAAGGTTAAACTTCCATTTATTAGCTCTTCTTTGAGACTTGACTACATGTCAGTCCTCCACAAGTGATGTAGCAGAGGAGTTAAGAAACTCTGGCTCACTTATTAGCTTTTCAAGAGTAATCAGTCACATGTCACACATTCCTCAAGGATGGAGTTAGCTCCAATAAGATGTTGTAACTTAAGGGGTGATTGGTGTTTGAGTGGTTAAGGGCATCAACCATTAACCGCCATGTTCCTGAGAATGAAGAGGACTGCACTCACTAACACATTAAAGGCTAAAGAGCTTTTGTTTTTCTATTCCTATTGGCCCAGAGGTCAGTGATCATCAACTATGGGCCCATGGGTGCCGTCAGGCAGTGTCTGGACTGTTAAAGCCTCCCATCTCAAAAAAATTTCTTTAGTATTGAGCATATTGAGTGATTTTTTTTCCCCCTTCTATGTTGAAATAATAGTTATTAAGAAGAAAAAACTGCAGTGACAAAGTCCAGAGTAAAGACTGAACCATATTTGATTAAGGCTACATTTACATGAAAACCATCTGAACCAAAAGCGCAAAAATGACGTTACGTTCTCACTTTTAACGCCGCATTTATTATAGCATATATTATAGATTTCTGGGTGAAATCTGTGTGCAAATGGAAATGCAAATGCGTGGGAAATTTCATATATATAGATGCAGTATACACACCAGATGGCTCGGTGGCAACACTCCGTGCCTGCCTAGAGTCTTTTTACTTCTGTTCTACCTGTTCACACCTAGCATGCGAAATACATGTAAGCATAACATGAGAAGTCCTCCCAGGTCACATCCACAGCTGTTTAGGTCGCCTCCTCTGCTACAAGAATTTGTAGAACATAGTTAATTCTTGGTCTCTGTTCTCTACTACTCTCTAACAGGATTCTAATCTGTTGCTGAAAGGACTCTTGGATGTAAATTACAGCTGCTAGGGCAAGTTGAACCCCCGTCACTGGGCTCCACATGTTGTTTACTTGTTTTTCTGGTCCTGTCGCATGCTTCTCACGTCATTTCTATGTGAGGAGAAACACAGTTATCCGCTTTTCATCCTTTACACGGTGACACGAGGGTGGAGTGATTTTAAGACTTCCACTCTGAAGGGTGGTTTCACTTTTTTGCGTTTTCAGCTCCCCAAAACACAGTTACCATCTAAATGATATGGACATCCCATAAAATATTTTGCATTTTTCAGCCCCGAGCGTTACCCTGTAAAGTGCCCCTAAACCTACACTTCATTCAGACCACATTAAGGTGGACAGCTATTCAACTAGGTTTATGCACTGCAAAACAAAACAAACATAACCAACATGCTTTAATGTTCATACATCAATCCATACTGAGTCAATCAATATAAAGGTTTTTCACTAACTATTTGTGAAGTTTTGTTAATTTTGTGTCTTTTGTTTGTCCACAAGTTCACTTCTCTGTCAGATATTTGCTTTTTACAATGTCATTACTCTTATTTTTTTTAACTTTATCTCTATGCTTTATAATAATTTCAGTAGAAAAACTCCATTACTGCCTTATTTCAGTGATATTTTGTAAAGGGTCAAAACTATGCTCATCATCCATTTCATTATGAAGTCTCAAAATAGGCTACAGTGGTCATATCCTCTAGTGCAGGGGTGTCAAACTGATTTTAGTTCAGGGGCCACAATCAGCTAAATTTGATCTGCAGTGGGCTGAACTAGTAAAATAATAACATATAATATATAAATAATGTGAACTCAAACCTTTTCCCTGTGTTTTAGAGTGAAAAAAGTAAATTTGCATAATGAAAATATTTACATCTATAAATGATCTTTTCAAACAATCTGAATAATATGACCAAACTGAAAAAAATAAGTTTAATTTTAACAATATTATATCTCAGTTTGTCATTTACACGTGTACATTATAACTTACAGATCACAGTGGATCTACAAATAAATAAAACATTTAATAACAGGCAGAATCTTGTTAAAATTGTATTTAATTCACTTAATACATTTCAGACTGTTCATATTTGTTCAGGTTATTCAAATTTTTTGCTAAATTATACTTTGTTTTAATGTAAATACATGAAACTGTTCACATTTATAAAGAGAAAAAATTGGAGTTGTCATTGTTATTTATATGTTATTATGTTAGTATCTTACTGGTCCTGCCCACTGGAGATTGAATTGCTCTGAATGTAGAACCTGAACTAAAACTGATTGTAAAATTGTTAATATTTTAGTGTAATTCTTTTATTTCACAAATTCATCCCAAGGGCCAAACTGGACCCTTCGGTGGGCCGGATTTGGCCCCTGGGCCTTGTGTTTGACACCTGTGCTCTAGTGATAACACAAAATGACAACGTCTATCTGAAATTTTCTTCATCGTGCACAGAGAACTATCAAGGGTCTACAGGTAAATGGACCACATGAGGAGTTACTATGTGTACTACTATTGTGTAAAATAAAAGGTCATTTAGAATGAGTTATCACCTGTCTCTGCAGATCCTCTCAGCACTGGAGCTTCTCTGTGACTGTCAGTGGGTATCGGGTCCAGTTGCACCAGCTGGTCTTAAGCTTGGACTTAAGCGAGGTCAGTTGTAAATCGGAGTTTTAATATCTGCATAAGTCCAACATAATACTTACAGCAGTTGCACCAGTTGCTCTTAAGCTTTCTATTCACTACAACTGGGCATATATCTTGCACCTAGAGGAGCAGGCGTTATACGTAGATCCAAATCTAAGTTGCTTCTACAGTAATGATATTCCTGATTTTTCAGTGAGACGGCTTTTAGATCAGAGACAGTAGTAATTAGCCTGACTGTTTGGCGTATTCTTGTAGCAGCGACACATTTCAAACAGCTCTCTAATTTTGATGTTGTAAAATTACCTTTCCTTATGTGGTGGTCTTCCATTTCCATCACCACAAATGTGAGCCAACTAATTAACAAGAACATGAAAATGCATCCTTAAGAATAGATGCAGTTAAGTCTAGGCTTGAAACAAACTGATGCAGCTGATATCCCATGTAAAGGCAGGTTATAACAAAGACTGGTGTAGCAGTTAAAGCCTTGCATAGTAAAGAACAGGTGGGACAGGTGGCCCAGGTGAAAAAAAAATGGCTTCAGCTGTAACTATCATCCTCAAGAGGTGGTGGAGACTAATGACAATTTTAATAATCGATTAATTTGTAGATTATTTTAATAACTAATCAATTCATTGGATAAACACAAAAGATTCAATTCTCAAAGATTGGTATTTAACCTAAAGCAGTATAGGCTGCAAACAAGTCACTAATGATACATCCCTACAATGGCTTTGGGTATAGTTGTTGTAGACTTGTTATGGCTACAGACTAGCAAACTATAGTCTTCAACCAGCTCCAGTAACTAACGATAGACTGGTGGCCTGAGAAACCAAGATGGGTGAAAACATTCTAATTATTATGATGACAGTGTCTAAATAGCTAGCGTGCTAAAGTAATCACAACATGAAGGTTATCTTAAGCTAGGTTTATGCTCCCAGTGGCTACAACAGCCCGAAACGTACTGCAGTCATGAGATATTGCCCATTTTTTCTCCATATTCAAGTTTTGTTACATTAACAGCGCACTACATTTCAGACAAACATGCTGTAGCCACCGGGAACATAATGTAAAGCTTTGATAATCTGGCCCTACATCCAAAGCCTCAGCCATGCTGCTCTGTTCTCCTCTGCTACACTACACAGTATGCGAACATGCCTCAATACTAACATGCTCAAGACCCAACGAATCGACTGCCGAATTCATTGCCAACTCTTTTAAGAATCGATTTGGATCTAGTTAATCGATTTGTTGTTGCAGCACTAGTGGAGACCAAAACTGAGCCAAAAGGATCATTTAAATGGTAATTTTGCTAATGTCTATTGAATGGGAGGGTTTTGCACAAAGAGTATGGGCCTTTGGACATAAGAAGTCTCTGTGGACCCGCTTAGTCTTATGACCCATGCTTCACCTATTTCTAGACTTTTAACCTATAATCGAGCCAAATTATAATTGGCACTGACGCACATAACCCTGTGGTGTTCATAATGAAAGGTTCATACTATATTTAAACAAGTTATAAAAATGTGTGAAAAGCAGTGAAATCTACTCAGTTTGAAATCTCACCACATTTCTACGCTACTTTTACAATGCTTAAATGAAGTTAACATGAAGCGTCATTTACAGACCATTATTGTTTTTATGTTTAACTATTAATCAAGAGTGGCCACAGAATGTCTTTACTTTTCCTGCTTTTTTCCTCCTTTAATAAAAAAAGTTCATGTTCAAGGAATTTAGTCAGCCAAATTTAATTTAGTTAACACACTTACTTATATAAAAATGAAAATAATGACAATAACTTGTCATTCCAGGGTATTAGAGGACCCCCATTGGAGCTCGGAGTCCCCCCCCCAAGAGCTGAATATAAAAATGTACATCTTCAACAGCTACATAAGGAAAAAGATAATAATGTGTTTACAGCTTGTTGCCTTAAGTGGCTAAAAATGTGTAGCTTTACAGTCAAAGGAATAATGAATGGCTCTCTTATGGATACGCTGTACTGATTTATCCCTCACAACCTTTATATCATAGAATAAGATGAAATGCATACACGCATTTCAGCACCTGAAAACAGTGTATATTCCCCAGGGGAGCTGCTTTCAAGGCATTCCACGGTAGGCTGAAAAACACATCATCAAAACCTCAGGGAGCTAATGTTATTTCTATTAACTTGCTGTTTATTGACACAGAAGGACACTGTTGAAGTCCAGTTGCCTTTGCTTGTGTAAGCAACTGCATGCAATAGTAATGAGCAGTGCTAAGCAGCGTTCCCACTCCATAGCTACATACACTGGTCTGTCCATATGTTAATTTCCATGCACAGCTCAGAGGCACATAACACACATTCATGATTATATCCATAGCTTGATGAATGGACTGTGAAATATTACATCCACTCGTGCAGGTAAATTATTATTGCTTTTGTACGCAGTCACCACAGCAAAATTCTCCGGATGACAGATAAATTGTAGTCTTTTATTTATCCAGAGTTCACTGCATATGTCTTATTCTCCAAATGCCACAGTTCATTTAAGCAGTTGTCTGATTTCAGCATACACCTACTGTTTCTATTCACTGTAGAACTATTCAGAATAGAAATGCGATGCTTGAAAAGGTTGAGGAAAGAGGGATGTACAGCAACAAGGGGGAGTAAATAGAGGAGCTGATGGACGAGGAGAGGATAGAGGAGGACGTTAGCGTTTGGGGACATGTTTGAAGCAGCTGTTTGAATCATTTTCTCCTGTTTGCTTTGTCTCAATCTCTTCCTTATCCATCGATTCTCCTCTCCCTGTGGTCTGCAATCTCCTCTTCCTGATAGAGTCAAGAGAGGCCACCTGTGGCCCCTACACTTATGCTCCATCGGCTCTCATGCCTTTTCAGATCCTCTCTCCGTCCTCTTCGTGCATTTATGATTTGTGTCTTATGTGCTACTTGTCTATTCTTAACCTCATTCGCTACCATTTCCCTCTTCTATTTCCCCTTCATCTTTGTCTACACTCAGACACCCACACCATTTGGTAAAAATAATAACCTTCTTCTTTCTTATTCCAAGCTTCTTCTCATCCATCGTTTTGATTCCTCCTCCTTGTCAGCCAACCAACCCCACCCTTTTTTCCTTTCCAGTGCCTCCATCCATTTATATTTCTCATAAAAGAGAAAGGAGCAGTGCTGTGTCTAATTCACATGTAGAAAACATCAGACTTTTATCTTCAAACTCCCATGTTTGTGCCCCCTTGTTTGCGTTCTCTCTCTGGCTTCAGCATCACAAACAGCATACCATTAGGATTCCTGCCGAGAGCCTCTTTTTTTGCCATAAATTACCTTATACTTGTGTGTAGGTGTGTGTGTGTGTGTGTGTGTGTGTGTGTGTGTGTGTGTGTGTGTGTGTGTGTGTGTGTGTGTGTG
>JAQQZY010000005.1:39844445-39863130 GCA_030068375.1 Ostorhinchus rueppellii
TATCTATCTATCTATCTATCTATCTATCTATCTATCTATCTATCTATCTATCTATCTATCTATCTATCTATCTGGCTCTGCTATGTCAGTAATTAAATCTTTGAAGTTCAGTTTTGCATATTTATAATTTAACTGTTAATATTGTAAGACAATGTTATAGGTAAGAATAATGTAAATCATGATGTTGATCATGATCATGTGTTAATTCAAGGCAACATTTATTAACATATAGGATCCAAGTCTTTCCCCTTTGCCAACCTTAAACTGCTTCCAATAATATGAGCCTAGTTGTATTTTATTCTGGGACAGTGTTAGTGTCTTTGTATGACTGGAATGGGATTAACCAGATAATTCTCCCTTATTATCGTGGGTTAATCTCATCGTGTGTAAAATCTATGGTTGATCCTGAGTCTTCACTGCTGTCCAGTGGTCACAAGGAGGAACTACAACACAGTATATGTCACACTGTAAAATCCTCTTTGTACATCCTTATAATTTCAAGTATTATTGAGTAGTGCAACAATAACAAAGCCACAACAAAAACTATGCAATTACAATCATCAGCATTAGGTATTGTGATAGTGTTTGTGTGCTTCATTTTTCCAGTGATAGTGAACGCATCAGTACACGGACCTCACCAACAGAAAACCGACCTGAGCTTCTCTATTAATTCATTATTAAAATAAAATTATTTTTAACTACTGAGTTGGTCTTTTCCCCGTGTGCTGTCTGTTTCCATTCAAACAGGTCCTTTCGACAGGAATTTCATTATTTGCCCCCACTTTTTCGCCTCTTCCGGAACAAGAAATGTGTTTTTCCTGGTGTTAAAGCTGATATGTCTCCCCCTGGTGGCAGAGCCAGGCGCGAGCCTTTATCATGTGACCTGACATCATTATTCAAAACACGGTGAATTCACGCCAAAAAGAAGACTAACATTTAACTTTATTATTATTATTATTATTATTATTATTATTATTATTATTATTATTATTATTATTATTAGAACTCTAAGTATTTTTATTTGTTGGTGTTTGGGGGTTTTTTTCCCCATCATGTTGACAAATCTCACGTTGACTATTTCTTGTTGCTGTGACTTCATCCGTTTCTGTTTTTTTGTTTGTTTGTTTGTTTGTTTTGGGTTTTTTTGTTTTTTGTTTTTTTAACCGCTTGTTAAAAACCCGTTTATTCACCATCACATGCATGTTTCATGTGTATCTTTGTACCAACTAAAATGAATGGAATTCCAGTGTGTCCAGGCCTGCGGGGCCGCCGGAAGAGGCGCTGTTGTCACTTTCCATACCCATAAGCGGGGGAGTGTGAGGTGCATGAAATGGAGAAAAATGGCGGATCATGTGCAGGTAAGCAGAGGTTTCATGTTTTTGTAATCAACAAATTATCTACATGCGTGGAAATGAGTCTGGACGTGGTTTCGGGTGCTTTATTCCTTGCACGTAGCTTTTGTGTGTCTGTGATGTACAGTGAGCGGCAGTGTTTTGGCTGTCGGTGGTAAAAGAAAGGATGTGGCTGCTTGTGTTGACTTGTGGCCTGCTGTCATTGCCCAGGCTGGCTTATTACACTGTTAGCTTGTGCTAGCTCTTAGGTTCATTCCAGGCTCGAAAACGTAAACAAAACGCCCACAAGTACCTGTGTTACAATGTGTATATTTTCTGGTGTTTGTATCGGTGGAGTGCACCTTATCAATAGGATAATGTGTATATACTGAAGCCCGTTTTACTGAAGTAAACAATAAAACACGAATGGGATGTGCCGCGGACGAAAAGCTGTCATGCTAACATAAACTGGTTAACTGACAGTTTGGCGCCATAGCGTATAATAATATTCTCATTAAATATATTGCCCGATTATATGCTCGAATTTAGCAAGGGCTTTTCAGTCAAATATTTTAAGTATTTGTTTACCAGTTGCGTTAAAGCATCCCGACTTTCTACTAAGCTAGGCTAATGTTAGCGTCAGTACAGACGTCAACTTCTCCCGCCCGACCCAATTTGAAAATATGATTGGGTTTTTAACAGTTTCTCTGTCAAAGAAACTCTGTATCTGATGCTACAACCATCAGAATAAACTCTGAAACCATCGAGCACACTTTGATATCCGTAATTGTTCGATGTGTGCGTGCGTATCCAAGGAGTGCTGTTTTGTTTAGCTAGCTTGCCAAATCGCTAGCTAGCCGCTCCGTGGTCAGGATGGACACATGTTTGGGAATAGCTGCAAGACACAGGCAATGGTACAATGGTACAAGTTAAACTGCGAGGTGCCTACACCGCGTTTACGGTTCTCCTTCATTGATCGGATGTATCTAGATAGTTTCCAAAGAAAAGCCTGCAAACAGTGTCTGTTTAGGGTCGTTTCTGTGTGCAGTGTTATTGTTGTATCCCACTTGTCGATTGCGGAGTACAACATTGGCTTCCACTGCGCTTACTGTTAGCTTCTGTAATCTTGGATTTACGGGATACTTTTCACAAGCGTAGCATTAAATCATTACTGCAGACCTGTTTTTAAATATTTCACTCCAGTTGTTTATGAACTTTAGCAGTTAGCACCCTAGCTAAAACCTGAGTAGTGAACCCAGTAGGCTGTTCAGCATGGAGCCGCATCACTGACATTGACACAGACTCTTTGGATCACATCCAGACAGGTTTCGGTTTAGTTCTTGATGGTGGTTGTAAACGCTGGGCTGCCCTGTCAGTTTTTATATATATATATATGACTTTTTTCCTTTTTAGCTATATTAAAGCGTAACATCTATATTAAAGCTATATTAAAGTGTAACATCACGTAATTGATAACAAAATCTGTTTCTCTAGTTTGTCTCTAAAATGAATTAAAGATAAATACACATTTTTCTTTTATGTCAGAATTGACATAAAAAAATGTTGACACACCAGCAAGTGATTGAATTTATCAAAAGGTATCTTGAGGTCTTTATTATGTCACCCCAACAGGTTGAACACCTGCTTCATCATGAATATAAATGCACGATAATCTTCATGTGATGTTCAGTGGACTTGAGTTTACTCTGTTGTGTGGGAGATGGATAGCACAGATCACATAAACCCATTGTACACAACAGTGTTTACCTTTTGAGTTTTTATGGCTGATTTGATTGTTGGTATTTTTGTCTGCCATCTAATATGGCATAGTACTGTATGAGGGATTAGGTAAATAAATGACTCTTGAAGACCATAGTATTGTATATTTAAGTTGAGATTGACTGAAATTTTAATAAACTTCTTTGCATAGTCATGTCTGTATTATGTTTAAGTTGGATATAATCAAAACATTTCCATAGTTTTGGCAAGATGGTGCTCTCAGCAAGATGAAATTGCAGTCTTTCCTTGGTTTGCTTTACTGTAATTAATCACAGACTGGCTGCCTCTAACATGAGCATGCACTGTTGTGTCTCACCAATTTGACATTTGCTCTGTGTGGAAGTTCTTTAAGTGTTCATGTGATGCTTACTGCTTTGTAGCACTGCCTTCATACACAGCTGCAGCTTTAATCCGTGTAAAGTTTCAGATTTCCACGGCATTATTCACTGCAGATTTCTGTACGCTAATGGCTGTGAGAGTGAAACCAGGAAAACGTGGAAGCAAGGTTGGCAAAAAATGCTGCTCATTTGTAAGTCTGTATTTTCAAGGAAGTTGTCAAAGCAGCTCCTTTCACATAGCAGTCACCTACAATGTTTTATATATATTAATAGAAGCTCTTCAGCAGTTCATCAGGCTGTTTTTCTGGGAGCAGTAAAAACCAATGGGATTTAATGCCAAAAGTGCTTTACTGAGCTCCTAAGTAAACCAAAAGACAAATATTTAACAGCTTGGAAGGTCATTTACCTACGGGAGTGAAATCAATAGTGAAGACATTGGCTGCTGTTGTAAAAGACCAAGCTAATTTGTATTTTTCAACTTTCCTGAGCCAGAATTGTGTCCCTGAAGTCTTTGATTTAAATTGGATTGATGCATATGATGTAACAATCATTAAAATCAGCATCATCGATATTAGTCTCAAAGTTATGCAGTTTCATCATTTAGCTGATTAACAACAAAACCAATGATTCCTGAACACTACTTTTAAATGGTGTAAATTGATGCACACAATTCTTAGAATGTTTTCAGTATTTAAAATGGCCAAAAAAAAAACTTGATCTGGTGCAGACATAAGTCTGTTATTCAGTCATGATGGGATGCCCTGTTTTTTTGTTGTTGTTGTTTTTTTTTCGCTCCTATGACAACACTTGCATGAAGAAAGAGTTTTTGTATTATATTAGACCACTTCTTTTTTCATCAAACAAGTGCAGTGGTCAGATGTTTTTTTATTTCCATTTGTCTCAGACTTCATAACATTTACTACAGATAATATAACACATACATGGCATCCTTTCTGTTCATACCTGCTTCTGTTTGTATTACCTTTCATTTCCATTCATTTTTGAACAGGATATTGCCGTCATCATCTAACAGTTCAGACATCTAGGATTCCTATTCTTATATACAAGTATTACACAATTTTCTCTCACCTTGCATGCATTCATCAGGGTTTTGTTTTTTTTTTTTACTTATTTTTGCACATTTAAAAAAAAAAAAGAGTGGAGGATTGCGTGTAGAGCCGAAATGATTAATTGACTTGGCTTGATTATTATTTAAAAAAAAAGTCATTTCATTATAATTTTCCTGAATCTCAGCTTTGTTTCTTTAGTTTCGTTGCCACTGGTTCCCCTGTTGTGTTTCACTTGGACACTTATTGTGACACGCATGATGCCAGGATCGCCGCAAACAACATGGAGCATAGCCAAAAATGTCTGTATGCTCACTTTTCATCAGCCATCACTTACTCTGTTAAACTTTTATGTTTAGCATTATTATTTGAACATTTATGTCAATTGCATCTAAACCTGTTGTACAAATTTGTTGAAGACTACAGTGCACATATTGTTTGTAGACATCATTTGACTTGTTTTGGTGTTATTTCTATATAGATGTGGGTTTTTTTTATATACATCCTTTTATACTTTTTTTTGTGGTTGTTGTTTCAGCTGGTTTTGTAGTAAAGCCATCATTTTCTGACATGTTTTTTTTTTTTTTGCCTATTTAAATATTCGTTTAATCGAAAAAAATAATCAAGACCTGCAGCTGTAATGGTATGCATAACCATTTGAGTTTGGCATTTAATGTGGGGATCCTTTTTATTCAGATATTTAAATCACCATGTAAAAAGATAAACAAGAGAACCAGAGATTTTTTTTCTCCTTTAATATAAAGGTATTTAAGCCAAGTGGGAGATGATATGTCACCAGGTAAATCGCTGACACCTCAGTCTGCAGCATATGTTGACTATATCCTTCAGACTCACTCAAAGCACTGTTTTCCCATCAGAAAATTCACCTGTATTTTATGTCCTTATTCATATGCAGTTAATCATCAGAGTACAATTATTGTTGATACTGTACTTGGTGAATACATGACTTGCTTTTTTGATAGGACAGCATTCTTAATGGTTCGACCTGACAGTGAACTGCAGTGGAATCAAACTACCACAAGTGGCTTAAGTCCAGATTTGACATAATTCAAACAGTCCTCTTGACCAGCTCTGGTTATTTTTCTAGTAAGTATGTAGAGTCTTTTGATTTTCTAGTTGGGGAAACTCATCAGCACTACCACCATCGTCCTCTTCCTCATCAGTGACAAAGGGGAAAACACACTTGGTAATCCACAGCACTGTAGACTCTTTAGTGATTAAAAAGATACTCAGTGTAAAATACTTAACATCTGGCCATCAACTTCATCTTCTGTTAAAAGAGGAACACTGAATGAGTTGTCTCATTGTATAAGGTTAATTCTCATGGTCTAATTACTGGTAACATTTCTTTTTCTTATTATTAGATTGTCAACTGCATCATGGAAATTAGTGGGAACACTTCTCATCTCTAATGGCCATAGAAAACAGAGCAGATACAAATTTAATCCGCTTTTTTCTGCCTTTTATTTCTAATATAATTCAATGAACAGATTTTCTCGATACAGCACCAGTTTAGCTCAGGCTGTCACAGTTGAGGCAGAGTTGTGCTTTAATTATGCATCGAAGTGTTGCAGTGGATTTAACCCTTTGACTGTTGAGGAGCTGCTCGGCACTTTTCTAGTATTTTCGGTTGGTGTGAATAGTAGTTGTACTTATAGTTTGCAAATGTTTGTAGGATGGGCAGTGATGTTCGACAGTGAAATGAATGATAATAAAATTGCACTTCTGGTTATTATTATGCTGTTTAGTGGCGGCATTAGCACACAGCACAGACACTGTAAAATGATGCAGACGGGTTGAAGGTAAGGTTGAGGTTATTTTTGTCGTACATGTTGGCAAAGATGAAGTGAGGGGTGGCAAAGGCAGGACATGACACAAAAATTCGGTTGCAGAAAAAGCTGTGTCTCAGGTTATGTTTGAGAGAAATGTCAGAGACAAAGTGACCACGTCATCAGTGAAGGTGACATGTGTTCGCATCGATACTGAATGTCTTCAGATGCATCATCTGTGTTGATTGAATGGAAGGCAGTTTGAGGGCAGTAGGCGTTATACGTGATGAACATGTGACATTGTGATAGCAACCACTGCTTATTTTGATCTCAGGTCACATGACGAATATGTGTTCAACACATCCACTCACTCAGGGAGAATAGTCCAATCTGGAGGCCAGTATATTTTTGTAGGCTGATACAATAACCATAGTTTGGAACAGGGAATTGCCAATAGGGGATTAAATAAAATTAACACTGAAAAGTAGAACTACACAATTGATCAAAGCACAACCACAATATCAGCTTCAGTTGATTCAGTGTCCTCCTGAGACCCAGGAAAGTAAAAGTTTTGGCTTTTTTTTGTTTGTTTTTTACATTAGTCTTGAATTAAAAAAAAAAAAACGCCTAATGCAACAGTTTATCAGATCGTTTTTTGTTTTTTTTTTAGTGTTATGTCCTTTGCAGTGAACAGTGTTTTTGTTTTTAAGTAAAGCTGTGAAACTCTGTAAATGTACTATAAAAATGCATATTAATACAATATGACTTTTTCACCAAATTGCACAGCCTGATTTAAAACCAAGTCTGACATTATATTTGACGTGAGTAAAAACTGAATAACTGTTGAAATGAGTAGCTAAGCCATAATGCTAAATGGGGGGGGGTTATTGCTATGTCTTGCTGCTCAAACTGTTTAATAAGTAATTGAGAAATGTAGCTTGACATGTGCACATCAATGTAGCCAGAAAATCTTGGTAAGATTTCCTTTATTTTCACAGACATAATTTCCTATGAATTCCCCAATTTCAGTTTAAAAGCCTTGTATTGGCCATCAGCCGCTGTGGGATGATAGTATGTAAAGTATCCTGTCAGTGTTGATTAATGGGTCCATCATTAGTCGAGTCATCTCGCTGACATGTCCCTGTTTGTGCATGAGCTCACCGTGGTATTATCTGGACTTTGTATTAGGGAGCCAACAGGATACTATCCAGTTCAGCTTACCTGGACACCGTCCACCGGTGTTTGATCACACATTCCTTTACCCCACCTTGCATGAGAAAGGTGTCTGGTCTTTGCAGTAAAACCTGGTAATAGAATGTATCTTTGTTTTTTTAGAGCTAACCTTCATTGCTGCCTGATCTCACTGTGTAAACTGGTTAGCTGAGCAGTCTCATTTTGCCAACACACAGGATGCTTCTCAGGCCAAGGTGCTCTGTATTTGTTAAAGAAGTTGTGTGTTCAATGGTTTTGCCTCGGAGTAAAGCCCTGTTGAGCAGATCATCTTCACATTTGGATTGTAATGCATTTTATGAGTTTTATATTTTAATGTGCTGAGTGGAAATGGGATGTGGGTTTAATGTTTGACTCCGGGAACATGTGATATTTATTGTTTGAATTTTATTGGGTTTATTTTGGTGTTTTTGATATGATTGACTAAAAGTCTAACTATTGAATGTTAAAAGGAAGTGATATATTAATCTGACAGGAAATAATTGTGGTTGGAGGTTTTAAGTTTTTGTGTCCACAGTTGTGTTGCAATAACACATTGACTAAATTGATTCAAATTGATTTTTGAAAGAGTTGGCAACAAATTCAGCAGTCAATTGGGTCTTGAGGACATTAGTATTGAGGCATGCCTGTGTGGTGTGTGAAGTGTAAGAGGAAAACACTGAACAGCATGACTGGGGATTTGGATGCTGGGCCAGATTTTTAAAGCTAGGTTTGCATTTTGTTCCCCATGGTCACGGCAGCCACATTTGGCTTAAATTTAGTGCACCATGTTTGTTTATTTAAAAAAAAAAAAAAAAAAAAAACTTAAATATGGAGGGGAAAATATCGCCAAAATTCTATGGCGCATTACATTTCAGGCAAACAGGGCTCCTGTGGCCACCAGGAACATAATGTAAACCCATCTTAAGATAGTCGATGTGTCGTGATTACTTTAGCTAATTAGACAATATTGTCATAATTATAACATTTTCATCCATCTCCATTTATCAGGCCACCAAACTAATGTTACCTAACTAACCATACACAAAGCCATTGCAGCTGAACTTTGAGTCTTTGTGTGTTTATTTGATGAATCGATGAGTTATTAAAATAATCTACATATTAACTGATTATTAATATTATTGTTAGTTGCAGCCCTAGTCCACAGTCTTGCATGACAAAATTTAACCCCCAATATCATATTGTAGGGGTTTTTCATCTTAACCATCCCTACTGTTGGCAGATACAGTAATTACTTGGTCTGATGCAACTTTTTCTCATGTAAATTTTAAAGTTGGTGTTTAAGGACTGGCTTCATTGAGCAGACAGATGGTTTAGAGCAGGCAGGGCTTGGTATGAGGCTCTTATCTTTGTCCAGCAGGATGTCACTGCAAAGTCATGTGATGTCCTACCTGCTCAATGACACCCACTATCACTTTTCTAACCTTGAACACACACTGAAGTCTTAATACTCATATGTTTGTAACAGATGACTTTACAGAGTCTAACATAAGCAGAGAATACCAGCCTGTTTATCAATAACAAGCGTCTTTCTTTGACTGTGACTCAGCACGTGAACCAACCACATGAATGTAACTGTTGGTGTGTGAAACATTTATGTCCCTGTTCTGGTTGTGTACATTTATGGAGATATGTCAGGAACACATGGTGCTTTCTGTTCGTTTATCTTGGCATCTTGTTTTAAAATGATGAGCTTGTGTCCTGTGTGTAGTCTGTCAGAGGAGTCTGTTTTTCACTGATAAGCCCTGTGTCTTCCCACATTTCTGTCTTTCATCTAGGGCCTTGCCCAGCTGGAGATCCTATGTAAGCAGTTGTACGAGACTACCGACACCGCCGTCCGACACCAGGCAGAGAAAGCTCTGGTGGAGTTCACCAACAGCCCCGATTGTCTCAGCAAATGTCAGCTATTGCTGGAGCGAGGCAGTGTAAGTATTGACTGTTATAAAACAACACATATCTGGACTGTCCTGCTGAGCAAATGTCCTTCTATAGACACCTAATGTCAGACATTGTCTTAATTCAAACGCTGTGTGTGCACAAAGCATGCATAAGAGAAGGATTCCAAGAGCATAGTGTCTCCTCAGAAAGGTGTTTAAGAAATATATGCAGTAGCAGTGCACTGACTCGTCACACACAAGGAGCAGCAGCTCTGGAAACTTCCACTAGTACCTGTCATTAGCACTAAGCTCTGTGTATATTCTAGTAATGCACCTGATGTCAGGCTTTACTTCAGAACTGCTCTCTTCAATAGGTAAAACAAAATGTGAGGGGAAAAAATAAAATACATGTGAAGTCACTGAAACACACACTTAGATAATGCATAATATCAATTTTATTGTGAGTGTAAAAAGTAGACTTAATTATAGTTTATATTGTCCGGTCAGATCCAGAGTACCATCTTAGGTAGGTCAGACTCATTCAAATTGTCTGAAGCAACATTTATCATTATGACAAGTCATGTCATTTAAAAACTGTCCTATGTCAGCAACCTGTGCAGGTGGTGTCACAGTGCACCACAGCATGACACTGTGAGGAATCCAATAATATGTTTGTTACAGACAAAAACACCCACTAATATTTATTGACTGTAAGTGATGCAATGACGAGCCAAAGCCTGCAACAAGACAGAGAATCACATTTCAGCACAAATGGGGGATGATGTACATACTATTTGTTTACGACAAAGTTCATTTGTTTTTTTTTTTTAACTTTTTTTTTTCTTTTTTTAGATAACATGAAACACTGAAACTGAGCCAATATGAAAAAGTGGCTTCTTTGAAGCGAACAAAAGATGAGCTGAAAAGTGCTTACAACTTCATATTCAGTGGCTCAGTGGTTAGCACTGTTACCAAACAGATGTGTAATTTGTTCATGTTTGCCCAGGGCCTGTCTGTGTAGTTTGCATCTTCTCCATGTGTTTCTTCCCGAGTCCTCCAGTTTCCTCTGCCATCAGAAACATAGTATGCTAAGTTAATTCTCCAGTGTTCGTGGTGCCTCCAGTGGCAGCCCACAGATTTTTGGGTATATACTTGGATGGGTTAAAGGCAGATATTGAATTCCCCTTCTGGGACAATAAAAGCTAACATACACCTATTTACTTGTATAAACAGTGCAGGAAGAAAATCTTGGTAAACTGTCTGTCTTGTGAAGCCAGACTTGTCTTCACAGAGAAGATAATGCTGCTTTGCTCCTGCTTCTTTTGCCCATAATTTAGTGTTCATTAACCATTGTCAAGCATAGAGGTGTCCTGCCTCCATCATGTCGAATGGAGTCACTGTGCTCTCAGTCACTGGGCTTTGGTAGTCTCCTGTCTTCACCTGTGCTGAGTGGAAGTGCAACACCTAGTAGACACATGTGGTTTACCAGTCCAGTCCACTGTTCAGCTTCATGTCAAACTGATTTGGCCCAACCTCGATCTGTTTCAGATCCTTAAACATCTTGGCTTGTATGTGAAATGTATATATGTATATGTATACTTATACTGTAGGTATAAAGGAGAAAGATAAAATGACTAAATTAATTGTCGACTACATTTTTCACATCAATTTCGCGATGTCTTCCATAGGGCTGGGTAAAAAAATCTATTTAATCAATCTTGGATCGATTTTGTTTTAAATTTGCATAATCGATTATTCGTGGGTGAAATCGATCTTTAAGAGCCGGGCCGTAAGTCCTGACCTGGATAACACTGACATGGAAGTGTGGGCGGCTCCGTCTTGAACCCCTGGGAAAGGCTTGGTCTCACTTGACGGTTCTATCGTGGGAGGGATGCGGAACAGGAGTGCGGAAAACCCCTCCGCGGGAGGTCCTCCTGGCTTTAGTCAAACTCGCAGTGCGGAGGAACTGGCCTCTGAGGCATGTCGCTGAAGCCAGTCATTCTAGGAATATGAACTTGGATCCATACTCGGGTGATGGTATCACCTATGGATGAGGATGGAGTTAAAATAGTAAAGTAACAATGATGGACTGCCACTGCCCCCCCCAAACCGACCAACAATCACGGAGCGCCACACACACCCACACCCCAGTTGAAGCTACCAGTCATGAAACTGAATAAAGATGCAGAAGTCCGTTCTGAGCCACTATAGAAACAGTAATGTTTATGTCCTGTTCATTAAGACCAGATTCATTTATTTACTGCTGAAATGTCAAATTTATTTCCTGTATAATATCGATATTGATACCAGTATTGATGTGTTCTATGACTGCGGTAGTCAAATAATTAGGTTACAGCTCAAAATTGTACTTTGGTAAAACTAAATGAATCTGAATCAGTCAATTAATACTGAATCGAATCATGACTAATCAATTCAGAACCTTATGAAAAAATGAAATCAAATCGATTATGGAAATTGCCCATGACACCCAGTCCTTGTGTTACATTATGCATCTCCTCAGAAAGTTCTAACAGAAGTGAGCAGAAGCAGAGCGTGGACTCCTCACACACAGAGCGCAGCAGCTCTGTGAAATGTCATCAGTGTTTAGGCTCTAGATAATTCTAAAGTCAGCTTGAACTTCATTGTAGTGTCACTCTGTTTCCCTGTGGAGGCTCCTCAAGCAAAAGGTATTGAACAGTTGAAAGTCTTTCAAAAAATACACGCACTCCTGCCATATTTGCCAGCACTGCTCACATCACATGGATTGGTCTGTCAAATAAGATCTACATCACTGATAATCAAACGTAGACCTGATGTGTTTTTACATAAATAACTTCTGCCTTTTTGATTGACTTTTTTCTGTTGTGAAAATTCCTGAAACCTCTATAAACACATGCAACTGATGTGAGAAAGAATGTGAACTGCACTAATCTCTTTCAGTTTTAAAATAGCAGCACAGTGCGCATCCCTTTTTGTAAGCCTATAAAGCGCACCCCTAAGACAACTCGGCGGATAATGTCGGTTTATGACACATATGACAGTTGGTCCAGATGGAGCACAATAAACAAAGGCTCAGTGATTAGCTGAGCTTTGAAACACAATGACATGACACTGAAAAATGAAAGTGAACCACTAACATTTGTGCTTTTCTCTCTTCAGTCGTCTTACTCTCAACTGCTGGCAGCAACCTGTTTGTCGAAGCTGGTATCTCGAACCAGCAACCCTCTACCACTTGAGCAACGCATTGACATTCGTAAGTGTCTCTCACAAGTCACACACTTTTAAACACAACACTTCTATTCAGCCAACATGTGACACTGTAATATTCTGATTCCGTATGATTTTGTATGAAGAGGAGTGCATTGTTTGTTTTTTACAGTTTCATTCACTTTAACTTGTGTACAGATTAGGTGAAGTCACTCTAAAAATTCTGACTTCTAACATCATAGGGATTGTTTTTCTTCCTTTGTAGGAAACTATGTACTGAATTACTTGGCAACAAGGCCAAAACTAGCAGCATTTGTGACCCAGGCCTTGATTCAGCTGTACGCCAGAATCACCAAACTGGGCTGGTTTGACTGTCAGAAAGATGACTATGTCTTCAGAAATGTCATCGCTGATGTGACCCGCTTTCTACAGGTATGTTCACTCCCTGGTCAAAAACCTCACAGTCTGTGTAAATGTGTATTTGTATATTTATTAATATTGTAACTGTCACTGTTGTGTTTACAGGATAGTGTTGAACACTGCATCATAGGGGTCACAATCCTGTCTCAGTTGACGAATGAGATCAATCAGGTGGGCTTTTATGTCTCTTACTAATGGCGATTACTCGTGTGAGCTGTAATTATCAAGGCTTTACAGTGTGGTGTCATCCAAGATGCTCCTCTTTTTATTCATTTATTTATTTTTTCCTGAAACACTTTCTGTTTAACCCTCAGGCCGACACAACGCATCCCCTAACCAAACATAGGAAGATTGCGTCTTCATTCAGAGATTCCTCTCTCTTCGACATTTTCACTCTTTCCTGCAACCTCCTTAAACAGGTACATCAAACCCAATTAAAAAAAAGACACATTTAGCTACTGTGGTTGTTTTTTTTGTTTTTAATTCATAATAATGCTATGGTTCAGATCCTTTTTAAGCCTTTAAAAAATAACTATAGCCTGTGGATAAATTCAGCTTATAACACATCTCACTCAGATGAGAATAATGAACAAGGGATCAGTGGTTAAAAACTTGGAGCTTAAAAAAAGGTTAAAAACTGTCTCAGCAGCAGGAGAGTCGAGCTCTCACCAAAGTTAATTCCCAAGTTGGAAACAAGAAAAAATGTTTCATGTTGAATTTGGTTGAACCTGTGGAATCACTCAGGCTGATGCTACACCTCAACCAGTTAACAAACTGGCCATTAATAGTTTATTGTTCCCTCCACAGGCTTCAGGGAAGAACCTAAACCTGAACGATGAATCTCAGCACGGTCTGCTCATGCAGCTGCTCAAACTCAGCTACAATTGCCTCAACTACGATTTTATAGGAACCTCCACAGATGAGTCGTCAGATGACCTCTGCACCGTACAAATCCCCACCTCATGGAGATCAGGTACCTCCAGAGAAAATGGACCTAACCTGTTCCCTCTGGTTGATTTGATCTTAACCCATTTAAATATATTGTTGTTATGAATTTGAACTTTGAGTCTTTTCTTAACAATATTTCATTTTGCTCTTGTAGCATTTCTTGATTCCTCCACCCTGCAGCTCTTTTTCAATTTATATCATTCCATCCCTCCGTCCCTTTCCCCATTGGTAAGTGAAATTCATGCTAATATATCCTCAATTAACTATGAAGCATCCTGATTGTGCAGACTACATTTTGTGTGTGTGTGTAGGTGTTGTCATGTCTAGTTCAGATAGCCTCTGTTCGGAGGTCACTCTTCAACAACGCAGAGCGAGCAAAGTTTCTTTCACATTTGGTGGACGGAGTTAAAAGGATACTAGCAAACCCACAGGTATGTTCACTCATTAATTGTATGCATTTATTTTAAAGACTTTTTGCACTTTTTTTATGTGTTCTCCAGCTGATTGTATGACTTGATGTTTTTCTTTTCAGTGTTTGCCAGATCCTAATAACTACCATGAGTTCTGTCGTTTGCTGGCGAGACTGAAGAGTAATTACCAGCTGGGGGAGCTGGTTAAAGTAGAAAACTATCCTGAAGTCATTCGCCTCATAGCCAACTTCACTGTCACCAGTCTGCAGGTGGGTATTATAGTTTGTTTGTTTGGGGGGGTTTGTTTTGTTTTTTAATTGTAATTGAATCTTTGAATTGCATCTGTCTTCCATAGGCGCCAAATTTATGGTCTTTACCACTTCTTTAGATAGAGAAATGGTCTATATTTTAGAGATTTTAGATCATTGTCAAACCCATTCTATTTAGTCCGGTTAAATTGGAAGCCTTTTTCCTTTTTTCCTTATTATTTTGTTTGCGTGGATTATCATATTTCAAAGCAACATGGTGCTATTACTCTGAAGAAATGTTCTTGGTTGGATATTCTCTGTCTCCTCACTGGCTAATGTTTAATTGCATAAAATATCAAATAGTTACTCATCAAGTTGCGTTTCTGCTGATCCACTGATTTCCACTGGTAGGGCCTTAAGCTCAGTGGTGTGAGATTCTTCCTTTTGATCATTATTAGCATTTTTATAGATCAAACTTCCTCACAAATGGAGCAGAACACATGGTCTTCATTAGGCTGAAAGACGTGTAAAGCGACATGAAGTTAATGAATTTGACTCGATGCACTTGTATGATCCAACCCTAAACATTTAAAAAATAGAATAATACATTTTCTCATATGATTTTGCAGAACTGTTCTACATCCTGTTAATATTTAAGCTTTTTTGTCCATAAATTAACTTGAATTTGGTGTAGCCCATTTCTGTTCTCCTTCTATGGTTTCATGTTGAACTAATGTAGGTCACCTTTCCATACAGTAGACATTCATTTCATGGTTTGCTGCCTGATGTTTCACAGTGGAGAAATGGACTATGAAGGGCATAAAGTGCGCAAAGGTTTTGGGATGTGAAGTAACCATCAGTCAGTACCCAGCACTCACCTGTTCGTCTCCTCCTCCTGCAGCACTGGGAGTTTGCCCCCAACAGCGTCCACTACCTGCTGAGCTTGTGGCAGCGGCTGGCAGCATCAGTCCCATATGTTAAAGCCACTGAGCCTCATCTGCTGGAGACGTACACTCCAGAGGTCACCAAGGCCTACATCACATCACGGCTGGAGTCAGTCCACGTCATCCTCAGGTGAGATCCACAGCAGACGTGCAGTTGTGTTACCGAGACATGGTAACAGTGTTTGTGACAATTTACAACATCAGGCCAAGAAGCTGAGGCGAAGACTTTGTAGTCTCATGAAAACAGCTACAGATCAATTGATAATCTGTGATTTTTATTATTCTCAGTAAGTCCTTGATGGATAAAATTTATGTAGAAGGTTCCCACAGCCATGGAAGACCTGGAAAATCTTGGCGTGTTAAAAGCTAATTTTCCATATCAGGAAAATTAAGGAAATTTAATAAAATTGCTAAAAGTTTTTTAGAGTCATTAAGTTACATTTTAGGGACACGAAGACCTTACTTAGACAACATGCCAAATCAAACGTAACAGTTTAATAAATTATCGCTTGTACAGCAATGAAGTTAAATCTCCTTTTGTCCTCAAGCAAAAATGTACTACAAATACACATTTTAAAGCAAAGAAATGTTTTCCCCCAGGGGACCATACCCTTGGATTCTCAGAGGAAGTTCACATATTTCTCGCTTTATTGCCCTGAATTTCCATCCCTCAGCTTTTTCGGTAATGAAATTTGTCAGTTAGACGAGGATAATGAAGACAAATAATAAAAACTGAGTCAACCTCAGGTTTGTGGAGGGTGAATGTGCTTTGTGTTGTCATTTTTTAACCAAATTATAGTCTACTTTTAACAACAATTTAAGAGCACATCTGTTCGACTTGTAGGAAAATTCAGGTCTTGACAAGTTATTGAAAACTACAGATATTTGTGGGTACCCTTGAGTTACAAAATTAAACAGATGGGTGTTGTTGCATAATATGTGGCTATAATTCCTCAACTCTAAATTACATGCCAAATCTAATTGACCGAGTTCCTTATTTAATTTTTTACAGAATGTGTTATGCGATTGGTCTCTTGTGGTTTAGTTTCATGAAATTAAAAACAAACTGGTTTTCATTTAGTAAATTGATGGATAAATCACCATCTACTTGACGATGTGTGAGGCTAGAAAGTTGACATGCTCTAAGATTGTTTAAATGTGTCTGCCCACAGAGATGGTTTAGAAGACCCTCTGGACGACGCCGGGCTCGTTCAGCAGCAGTTGGACCAGTTATCCACCATAGGGAGGTGTGAGTACGAGAAGACATGCGCTCTGCTCGTCCAGCTCTTCGACCAGGCAGCTCAAACCTACCAGGAGCTGCTACAGTCCACGAACTCCACCCCTGCAGATATCACTGTGCAGGAGGGTGCGTGAAACATCAGCAAAACTCAACATGAGGCCGCTCAGTTTATTGAAATGAATATGATGACCGTCTGCTCAGTATTGAATAATTTAGTGCTTTTCAGATTGTAAATACACCACGTTTGTCTGTGTGCCTCCCTGTGTAGGTCGATTGACATGGTTGGTGTATATAATTGGGGCAGTAATCGGTGGACGGGTCTCTTTTGCCAGTACAGATGAGCAGGACGCCATGGACGGAGAATTAGTCTGCCGGTAAGAAATTGAACCGCTTCACCAACTACATAACTTACAAGTTTATTTTGTTTAGGTGTTGCATAGATGCAATTTTTGTAGGATTTTTTTCTAAACTATTACTGTGCTATGTACTCAACACTGTTCAACGGTTGATGATGGAAAAATAAATATGCCATCAATGACTTTGACATCTTCTACCAGATTTCTCAGTTGTGCTAGCAGCCAGCACAAGTGAGAAATGTCTGTCAAACGACTGAGAGCGAAACTACAGCTGATAATCAGTGTGTCCTCACTTCATCAGTTTATTTTTATGCTCTCTATAGCTATTTCACATTAAAAATCAGAAAATTGTTGTCTGAATCGTTTTAACATTAATGTAGTGACCAGGTTGGAAGTTATGTAATTACTGTAAATGTTGCAAATGCTTTAAGTCACTACTAGAAACCATCACAAAGTGTTCATAGCAGAGTTGAACAGTCTTTACTTATTGTCTTGAAGAAAATAATAATAATTCAATGATTGAGCAAGTTAAGATTTGTGAAGGAGGTTCTACTATACTCAGGTAAAGCATTTACCACCAAAATGAGACAACACTCCTACCTTGTATTCAGTTTTCATTCATTGTAAATTATGAAATAAAAATTAAATCAGTCTATGTATCTAAGCAATATTTACTATTTTGTTGCGTGCAAAACAAAGTAACTAATGATGCTTAGAAATACGTTTGAGTCCATCAATGCACCACATTGTCAATGACAGTGAGAGTGAATCATTTTTCTTTCTTTTCATTAACCCATAAAGACCCAGTGCTACCTTTGCAGCAGTTACCAAATGGAATTTTCTCTCTAATCTTTCCAAAGGGAATTATCATCATTTATTATAATATTACCCTCTGTAATTTGCATTTTTCATTGTGAACGATCTATCTTCCTGTTTAATTGTTTAAATGTTTAATTTGCTATGTTTAACTTGGATGTTCATGAAAACTCTGAGTTTATTCAAAGGTTATTATATCGCAACAGAAGAAAAAAATTACTTTCTCAGCACAGATGGCATTAACTGAACATAAACCAAGTGTGTCCATCCACTGTCATTGATCCAACTCCATAGGTTTTACCGGTGAATCAACATTGTAGATGATGACAGTGTTTCCACATTCACTACGGAGCCTCTGAACATCCAAATGGGTCATATCTGATGACCATGAAAAGACAAACTGCATTTTACACCAAGTATTTACATGTATTTATAGGATTAGTGGATCAACAGGTATTCAACAGTTAGATGCTGTAGGTCACTAGTGGAGGTTTGGGTCTTTATAGGTTAAACTTTGGCAAATTTTAGCAGTGACCTTGCTTCCCCAGTTTTGCACCATATGTCAAATAGTCAAACTAGAAAAGCACTCGGAAAGCGCAGACCTCCTCCAAGCTTATTGTGACTCCCATCCAACAGTCGTACTTTCTTAATGTTACATATGCCCTGTCGTTCAATCAAATGTAT